>JAPDNY010000011.1:103961508-104341508 GCA_029375565.1 Gekko gecko
GCTTCTCCTCTCGGTGACGCGCACTGACCCTGCGGCCTGCTGCTGCGACTTCTGCTGCGGTGCTCCGGGGACGGCGGCGCGGTGGGAACCCGAAGGCGAGCGACGGCGGTCGCCACGGCGACGGGCCCTTCCGGCGCGCCGGGGTTGCCGCGGCGACCGCCACTTCCGGCACGTGCCGGAAGTCCCCGGGGGCAGCGCCGCGGAGCCGGCGAGGAGGAGCCGCGGCCCTTTCCTGCGCAGCGGCGCCGCCTCGCGCGAGGGGCCGGCTACGGTGGCCGCGCGGAGCCAGGCGGCGCCCGGACGCGGTGCTGGTGCTGCTGCTGGCTGGTGCCGCTGCGAGCGCCGGGGCGAGAGGGCCAGACCCGGCCGGCCCGGGCAGGCGAGGCAAGGCGAAGCGCGGCGGCGGCGGGCAAGATGCTGGAAGCGGCCGGGCCGGACCCGGAGCTGGACCCGGAGGACCTGGTGCACTTCTCGGTGGGGGACCTGCCCAGCCGGGGCTACGGGGTGATGGGCGAGATCCGGCGGCAGGGGAAGCTCTGCGACGTCACCCTCAAGGTAGCGCCCCTCCCCGGGTGGGGTTGGAAAGAAAGGGGGGGGGCCTGGCAGGGGTGTTCCCTCTAAGCCGAGCTAGTGTGCGCCGGCTCACCGTTTTCTAGCCTCTAGCTCACAGCTGTTTTTTTTAACCTCCGGCTCGCAGATTTTTTTCCCCCCTTAGCTCGGGAAGGGAGGGCTCCGGAGCAAACTAAAATGTATGCAGCAGCCAAATTGCTCGCTCGCAACTTCCATTCTAGTAGGTCACAAACTAGGATTTTTGCTCACAAGGCTCCGCAGCTTAGAGGGAGCATTGCCTGGCAGGGGGAAGGAGGGAGGGGGGCCGGGGGGCGTGGAAGCGCCCGCCGGACAGACTCTGCACTCTTGGGCTGCATACGTGTGTGCGTGTGCGTGCCTTCCCCGGCCGGATAGAGCCTTTGGAGTAAAATTGCACTGGCATGCAAGGGGATGGGCACGGCGTTGCAAGCAGTTTTGTGGGACAGGCTTTGCGTGCTAGGGGAAGGTGCATAGAGATGCGACCAGAGAGCGTGCGGTTTGTCCCCTAGTGCATATAAAGCCATTTGAAATAAGCAAAGCCTTTCAAGTAAAATTGCACTTCGCATGCAATGGGGTTGGCACGCCGTTGCAAGCAGTTTTGTTGGATAGGCTTTGCATACTAGAGGAAGGTATGGATAGATGCAACCAGAGACTGTGGAGATTGTCCCCTAGTGCACATAGAACCATTTAAAATAGAGCCTTTTAAGTAAAGTTGTACTTTGCCTGCAAGGGGATTGGTACGCCATTGCAAGCGGTTTTGTTGGACAGGTTTTGTGTACCAGGGGAAGGTGCCATATAGATGCAACCAGAGACTGTGGGGATTGTCCCCCAGTGCATATAAAGCCATTTAAAACAAGCAAAGCCTTTTAAATAAAATTGCACTTGCACGCAAGGGGATGGCACACTGTTACAAGCAGTTTTGTGGGACAGGCTCTGTGGACGAGGGGAAGGTGTATATAGATGCAACCAGAGAGTGTGGGGTTTGTCCTCTGGTACATATAAAGCCATTTTAAATAATTAAATAAAGCCTTTTAATTAAAATTGTCCTTGCAGACAAGGGGATGGCATGTCATTACAAGCAGTTTTGTTGAACAAGCTTTGTGCACTAGGGGAAGGTATAAACAGACTCAACCAGGGAGTGTGGGTTTTGTCCTCCAGTACATATAAAGCCGTTTAAAATAATTAAACAAAGCCTTTTAATTAAAATTGCCCTTGTAGACAAGGGGATGGCAACACCGTTACAAGCAATGTTGTTTGGACAGGCTTTGTGTGCTAGGGGAAGGTGCAAATAGATGCAACCAGCGGGTGTGGGTTTTGTCCTCTGGTACATAGAAAGCCGTTTAAAGTAATTAAACAAATAAAGCTTTTTTTAAATAAAATTGCACTTCTAACAGTGCATGCTGTCCCCTTGTAGACAAGTCCAATTTTATTCAAAAGTCTTTATATAATCGGCGAAGGGGTGTGTGTGTGTCTGTGTATGCAACCAAAGATTACTGTTTTGTGATGCACGTTTTTTGGAATATTTGTACTTTGATTAAAGTTTCTGGCTTATAGCCTTTTTTGTAATTGGTGGTGGCTGCAAGCATGGACAGCTTCAAGGGGGAATTAGATGAACATCTGGAGCAGAGGTCCATCAGTGGCTATTAGCCACAAGGTATAGATAGGAACTCTCAGTCTGGGGCAAGTGATGCCCTCTATTCTTGGTGCTTGGGGGGTGGGTCAACAGTAGGAGGGCTTCTAGTGTCCTGGCCCCACTGGTGGACCTCCTGATGGCACCGGGTATTTTTGGCCACTGTGTGACACAGAGTGTTGGACTGGATGGGCCGTTGGCCTGATCCAACATGGGCTTCTCTTGTGTTCTTATATCTCTATATGTAACCCGCCCACACCTTTATGGGTACAGATCAAGATGGACCACCCTGTTAGTCTGTCTGTAACAGCAGAAACGAGCACAAGTCCAAGAGCAACTTAAAGACTAACCAAACTTGTGGCAGGGTAGAAGCTCCGCTATTCTGGCTTATTCTCCTCTGTTCTGGGTTGGCACCCCCCCCCCCCTGTCGTCTGTTTTTGCTGGGCAAAACCCCTCCACAGAATCCAGCGGCGCATGAAAGGCTTGACAGCATTCGGCGCTGTCGTGAGTCGCAGCCCGTTTCTTCGGACTGATATGTGAAGGGGAAATCGCAGTGGGAATTACAGTTTCCCCTTTGCCTCTCCGGCGAACGGAGCTTGGGCTCTTCTTGAAATTTCACGCCCCGAAAATCTTGCTGGTTTCTAAGGCGCTCCTGGACTTGAATCTCGCTATCGATCTGCAGAAGCTCGTTTTGGAACAAGAAGGGTTCTGCTCGGGAGCAGTGTTCCTGTACACGCCTCGAAGAGCTTTACGCTCTAGTAATCAGCATCCCCTGGTGGTCCCTGACCCAAAAGACATCCGTTTAGCCTCGACTGGGGCAGGGCCTTTTCCGCCCTGGCCCCCACCTGGTGGAACAGGCCCCCCATCGAGATCAGGGCCCTGCCGGATCTCACTCAGTTCCGCGGGGCCTGCAAGAAGGAGCTGTTCCGCCAGGCTTTTGGCTGAGGCAGCAGGCGTCCACGTATGGCCTCTCCCCGAGGCTGTTGTCTCCTACCTACCGGCCACCCATCTACCAGCAACCGGCCATAACAATCAGTACTAACGGGCCGGACTTTGCACCAGCAGCTGCAACTGTTGATTTTAAATATTTTTAATGTAATGTTTTATTGTGTTTTAAAGCTTATTGTATTATTTGAGATTATGTGACCCGCGCATTCCCTATGAAGAAAGGTTGAGGTGCTTGGGGCCTTTTAGCTTGGAGAAATGACGGCTGAGGGGTGACATGATCGAGGTTTATAAAATTATGCATGGGATAGAGCAGGTGGAGAAAGAGGTACTTTTCTCCCTTTCTCACAATACAAGAACTCGTGGGCACTCCATGAAATTGCTGAGCGGTCGGGTTAGAACGGATAAAAGGAAGCCCTTCTTCACCCAAAGAGCGATTAACACTTGGAATTCACTGCCACAGGAGGTGGTGGCGGCTACAAGCATGGACGCCTTCAAGAGGGAATTGGATAAACATCTGGAGCAGAGGTCCATCAGTGGCTATCGGCCACAAGGTATAGATAGGAACTCTGGGGCAAGTGATGCTCTGTATTCTTGGTGCTTGGGGTGGTCAACAGTGGGAGGGCTTCTAGTGTCCCGGCCCCACTGCTGGACCTCCTGATGGCCCCTGGTGTTTTTGGCCACTGTGTGACACGGAGTGTTGGACTGGTTGGGCCATTGGCCTGATCCAGCATTGGCTTCTCTTATGTTCTTATGCCCTGCGCCTGTTCACAGAGTGTGCGGGATACAAATATGAAAAATAAATAAATAAGCTGAGTGAGTGTGAGCCAGTTCACAGTTTTTTAGCCTCCGGCTCACCCATTTTTTTCTCCGCTCAGGAGGGATGGCTCCAGAGCCAACTGATTTATGCAGCAGTGAAATTGCTCACTCACAACTTTAATACCAGGAGCTCACAAAGTAGAATTTCTGCTCACAAGACTCCACAGCTTAGAGGGAGTGTTAGTTGGGGGCGTGCCACTAGATTTGTGGTTTTATTTTGCTGCAGCAGCTTAAGGTGGTGAACACCCCCCCCACCCCCACCCTGTGCATTCATCCTGGCCGGATACGACTGGAAAGGGAAGGCGCGAACGAAGGGCCCGGCTTGCGGGTAGGGGCGCAACCGGGGGAGGCAGAAGGCCTGCTGGATGGGAGGAGAGAGAGACATGAACAACCCCCCCCCCGCCCCCAAGCTCAAGGGAGGGAGAAATTAGTGGGGCGGGATATTCATTGATTCCATTTTTTAATTTGCGTCCTTGCTAGTCCCCCATTCTCACTCGGACTCCAGGCGGATGACAACAGAGTGAGTCGAGACAATGGCCAGGATGTGACAATCCGTGAACAATGCAGTAGGAATGAGGGTTGGAGAACCGGCCGGAAGTCTAGAAACAGAACTGAAGCAAAGTTTTTAAAAGACACGTTAAATGATGCAGGAATTATAAAGTAGGATCCCGGTTTCGGGGGCTGCGGTGGCTCAAATGGTTAAGGCACTGAACTGCAGACCGGAAGGTCGGTAGTTCAGCAGTTCGAGACCCAAGTGCCACATGACGGAGTGAGCTCCCGTCTCTGGCCCCAGCTCCTGCCAACCTCGCAGTTCAAAAGTAAGAAATTGGATAAATAGGTGCCGCTTTGGTGGGAAGGTAACAGCGTTCCGTACGCCTCGGCGTCTAGTCATGCCGGCCACATGACCATGGAGAAATCTTCGGACAGCGCTGGCTCTTCGGCTCAGAAACGGAGATGAGCACCGCATCCCTAGAGTCAGATTCGACTGGCTTCTGAGCAAGGGAAACCTTTATCTTTACTTTACCTGTCCTAGTTTCAGCAAGCTATACACAGTAGATTGTCAAGGAGGGGAGGGAACAGAGAGAAGAAAATATACAAGGAACGCAGGGTGGTGGGGAAGGAAGGGTTCTCCGAGAGATCCAGCACTGGCTGCTGTGTTCGCTTGCCGTTCATTTGCTTCCGTGAAGGGTATGACTTCATGCCTTCCTTGTCAATAAACTGGGCGGGGAACCTGCTTGTCTGTTTCGGCAAAATGCAGCAGGATTTTCCTGTGTCCCGTGCAAGACTATTAAGTGTATGTACTCATATAAGCTGTTCTGGAGAAGAGTCAGCTTGTCAGGGGGTTCGGGGAAATATGCTCTAAATGCTAGCATAATGTAGGCTGCCTGGGGTCTCCATTGTGACGGGCAGGGTAGAAAGGAAGTCAAATTAATAGCTAAAAACTTGGGGACCTCTGAGGTGCCCCCGGGGCACCAGCCGGTTCTTCTTTGGGCAGGGCCGTGGCTTGGTGGTAGAATAAGAGGAGATTGGATCAATACCTAGCCCTTCACTACCCAAGGGAGTCTCAGAGCGGCTTACGAACTCCTTTCCCTTCCCTTCCCCACAATCCCCAGCATCTCCAGTGAAAAGGACCAAGTAGGAGGTGATGGGAAAGACCTCCGCCTGAGTCCCTGGAGAGCTCTGACAGAACTGACAGGTGCCAGTGGAGGAGTGGGGAATCAACCCAGTTCTCCCAGTCGGTGCATTTAACCACGGCACCAGACTGTGTTGGTTAGCACGCAGGAGGTCCCAGGTTCAATCCCCAGCATCTCCAGTTAAGAGGACCAGGCGGTGGGTGATGGGAAAGACCTCAGCCTGACACCCTGGAGAGCTGTAAAGATGGGCTGTGGTTCAGTGGGTGAGCATCTGCTTGGCATGCAGAAGGTCCCAGGTTCAATCCCCAGCATCTCCAGTGAAAAGGACCGGGTAGGAGGTGATGGGAAAGACCTCCGCCTGAGACCCTGGAGAGCTGTAAAGAGGGGCTGTGGCTCAGTGGAAGAGCCTCTGCTTGGCATACAGAAGGTCCCAGGTTCAATCCCCAGCATCTCCAGTGAAAAGGACCGGGTGGGAGGTGATGGGAAAGACCTCAGCCTGAGACCCTGGAGAGCTGTAAGGAGGGGCTGTGGCTCAGTGGAAGAGCACTCTGCTTGGCATGCAGAAGGGCCCAGGTTCAATCCCCGGCATCTCCAGTGAAAAGGACCGGGTAGGAGGTGATGGGAAAGACCTCAGCCTGAGACCACGGAGAGCTGTAAGGAGGGGCTGTGGTTCAGTGGGTGAGCATCTGCTTGGCATGCAGAAGGGCCCAGGTTCAATCCCCGGCATCTCAGTGGCATCTCAGTGGAAGAGCCTCTGCTTGGCATACAGAAGGGCCCAGGTTCAATCCCCGGCATCTCCAGTGAAAAGGACCGGGTAGGAGGTGATGGGAAAGACCTCAGCCTGAGACCACTGGAGAGCTGTAAGAGGGGCTGTGGCTCAGTGGAAGAGCCTCTGCTTGGCATACAGAAGGGCCCAGGTTCAATCCCCGGCATCTCCAGTGAAAAGGACCGGGTAGGAGGTGATGGGAAAGACCTCAGCCTGAGACCCTGGAGAGCTGTAAAGAGGGGCTGTGGCTCAGTGGAAGAGCCTCTGCTTGGCATACAGAAGGGCCCAGGTTCAATCCCCGGCATCTCCAGTGAAAAGGACCGGGTAGGAGGTGATGGGAAAGACCTCAGCCTGAGACCACGGAGAGCCACTGCCTGTCTGAGTAGAAGCGACTGACCCTGGTGGACCAAGGGGGTCTGATTCAGTATAAGGCAGCTTCATGTGAGGGCCCCTGGCTCGGTGGAAGAGCTTCAGAGGGTCCCAGGTTTGATCCTCAGCATCTCCAGCTGAAAGGACCAGGCAGATGGTGATGTGGAGGATCTCCGCAGCCGCTGCCAGTCTGTATATACAGTACTGACTTCCATGAGCCAATGGTCTGGTTCAGTAGAGGAGAACCAGTGTGGTATAGTGGCTAGAGTGTTTGACTAGGATACGGGAGACCCAGGTTCAGATCCCGACCCTGCCATGAAAGCTTGCTGGGTGACCTCGGGCCAGTCACATAGTCTCCGCTTGATGTTAAATCGGAAAGAGTTTCCGGCTAAACATGAGGAAGAACTTCCTGACAGAGCGGTTCCTTCGTGGAACAGGCTTCCTCGGGAGGTGGCGGGCTCTCCTTCTTTGGAGGTTTTCAAGCAGAGGCTGCATGGCCATTGAACAGCAATGCGGATTCTGTGAACTCAGGCAGATGATGAGAGGGAGGATGGGAAGGGTTGCAGCAGTGCTTAGTTCTCGTAGCCCTTTCTTACACGCCCAGGGAAATGCCAGTCACCGCTTTGGGGTCAGGAAGCAATCCTGGAGGTTTTTTGTCATCTTCTGGGCGTGGAACAGGGGTTGCAGCGGGTGTGGAGGAGGAGGTAATTGTGAATTTCCTGCCTTGTGCTGGGGGTTGGACTAGATGACCCTGGAGGTCCCTTCCAACTCTGTGATTCTAGCAGTTAGGAGCCAATTTGGTGTAGTGGTTAGGAGCACGGACTCTAATCTGGGGGAACCAGATTTGATTCCCCACTCCTCCATATGCAGCTGCTGGTACGACCATGGGTCAGTCACAAGTTCTTTCAGAGCTGTTCTCTCACGAGCAGTTTCTGTCAGAGCTCTCTCAGCCCCACCTACCTCACAGGGTGTCTGTTGTGAAGAAAGGAAGGGAAAGGAGATTGTAAGCCACTCTGAGACTCCTTCGGGCAGTGAAGGGCAGGGTATAAATCCAATCTCTTTTTTTCTTCTTAATCTACCTTACAGGGTTGCTGTGAGGATAAAAACGATGAGAGGAAGAGAACGTAAACCATTTTAGGTCCCTTTGGGGCAGGCTGTCAATGAAGTAAATAAATAATTGAATAATTATAAGGCAGCTTCGCATGCGTTTGTGAGGGTTCTCATCCAGCGACTGCTGCCCTCTCAAGGATATTGACTTGCCGTCCTAGGGGTAGAAATTTGCCCCCAAATGGTGAGCAGGACCGCTTTGGTCGCAGCCAATGTGCGACCTCCTAGGAACAATCTGCACGCTGCTCCCGGCGGTTTCTTACTGGCTACCGTAATCCATAGCTCTTCCAGAGTTTTAATTTTCTTCGACGATTTGTGGGTGGTCTGCGGAAAGTGGATTTGGGCCCGAGCCTAGCTTGTGGTGCCGCCGCAGCACCTCCAAGCAAAACCACATTTGCAGCTTTGACATATAAATGATAAGGAGTCCAAGGACTGAATGAGTCATGGAACAGAGAATCATCCCTCCCTGCTCCGGAGTGTCCTTGGCATGAGGCCGCTTGGCACTAGGCCGGGGAGGGGGGGGGTGTCATCGGTGTTCCCGTCCGGCCTCCCAAATATTTTCGCCCTGTTTTGAAAGGGCTGCTGTTTGTAAACCTCCCGAAATCAAGGTAGAAGGGGGGATTGGATAGATTCATGGCGGAGAGGTGGCTACTAGCCATGGTGACGAAAGGGAACCTCCGTGTTCGGAGGCACTAAGCCTCTGAATCCAGGAGCCGGGAGGCAACAGCGGAGGAAGAAGAGAGTTTGGATTTATACCCCGCCCTGTCACTGCCCAAAGGCGTCTCAGAGCAGCTCACAGACTCCTGTGTGCGCCTTCCGGCTGCCCCGAAACAGACCATCCCTGGGAGGTGGGTGGGGCTGAGCAGGGCTCTTGACAGAAACTGTCCTTGTCAGAGGAACAGCCTCGTGCCTAGCAGCCTTGTGACTGACCTCCAGAGGTCACATGGCTAGCCACTGTGTGCAAGTGGGAGGAGCTGGATGGAATCCAACCCTGGTTCTCCCAGATAAGAGTCCGCTGCAGCTTAACCACCACACCAAGCCAGAAGGCCTCTCTGCCCTGTTGTTGGCCCTCCATGAGGAACTGGTTGGCCTGCTGTGTGGGACAGGAGGCTGGACTAGAGGGACCTTCCCTGGTCTGACCCAGCAGGGCTCTTCTGAGGTTCTTATCAGAGGAAGGCCTCGGCCTCTCTGCCCTGTTGCTGGTCCTCATGAGGAACTGGCTGGCCACTCTGTGAGAAAAGGATGCTGGACTAAATGGACCCTCCCTGGTCTGACCCAGCAGGGTTCTTCTGATGTTCTTCTCAGGGGAAGGCCTCGGCCTCTCTGCCCTGTTGCTGGCCCTCCAGAGGAACTGGCTGGCCATAGTGTGTGAGACGGGAGGCTGGACTAGATGGACCCTCCCTGATCTGACCCAGCAAGGCTCTTCTGATGCTCTTCTCAGGGGAAGGCCTCAGCCTCTCTGTCCTGTTTCTGGCCCTCCAGAGGAACTGGCTGGTCCCTGTGTGAGACGGGAAGCTGGACTAGATGGACCCTCCCTGGTCTGACCCAGCAGGGCTCTTCTGATGCTCTTCTCAGGGGAAGGCCTCGGCCTCTCTGCCCTGTGGTTGGCCCTCCAGAGGAACTGGCTGGCCCCTGTGTGAGACAGGAAGCTGGACTAGATGGACCCTCCCTGGTCTGACACAGCAGGGCTGTTTTTATACTCCCATCTCCTATGCAACTTGCAGTAATTGTAGCAATAAGAGTGCGGGAACTTCTCTGCTGGGTCTACCAAGTTCCTTCTTGTCCAGCAACTATCTGACCAAGGGAACTTGAACTCTCAAACATTTATATCCCAAACATCTCGTTGGTCTCTAAGGTACTACTGGATTCGAACCTAGCACTTCTTCTGCAGACCGGAACAGCTACCGTTTGAAACTATCTTCCAAGAATTATGTCTCCCAGCAATGGCCACCTTTCTGATTCTGGGCAGGTGCCAAGGAGGGAACAAAGGCAAACAGTTCTCTGTTTCTTTGTTTTCGTCACCTAGCATCCAGAGGTGTGCTGCCTCTGATTGTTGCATCCTGAGTAGCATAGCTAATACAAGATTTGAGTCCAGTGGTATCTTTAATACCAACAAGGTATAAGCTTTTGTGTCCACGCACGCTTCTTCAGATACAGTGAAATGGAAATTACCAGTCCGTGTGTATAGATATATAGATATAGATATATAGATATAGTGTGTAGGTTGTGTGTGTAAATGTAGCATACAGCATATATGAAGATGTTTAACAGCTGTCAAGGACCAAACAGGAATAACATGCTTTAATTTATACGTGTATACCATATATGTATGTGGGTTGTAATGTATCGTGGATATACACAGTGGAAGAAGAAGAAGCAGTTGGATTTATATCCCACCCTTCATCTGGAGTCTCAGAGCGGCTTACAACCTCCTTTCCCTTCCCCTCCACACAACAGACACCCTGTGAGGGAGGCGGGGCTGAGAGAGCTCTGAGATAACTACCCATGAGAGAACAGCCCTGAGAGAACTGTGGCTTGCCCAGGGTCATCCAGCAGCTGCAAGTGGATGAACGGGGAATCAAACCCGGTTCTCCCAGATTAGAGTCCGTGCACTTGAGCACTATACCTAACTATTGATGGGCAGATGTCTCCTTAAAATTAATGGTGGAATACTGAGAGTAATTAACTGTAACCCTGCCTTTGGCCTTTGAGAAAGCGATTATCCGTGACCTTGTTCAACCCATTTCTAAAACCAAATAACCTAGGGCGGTCATTTACTGCATCTTGGTATATGAAATTTCACAAGTCATTTAACTATCTTTTGGAGACGCGCCGTGTCCTGTTATGCCATCAGCGGTGTTAGTGCCAGTTGACCCGCTCCAGGCAAACAAATCAGTTAATGATTTACTTGTCCAAATGTATAACCTGCTTCCTCTGTCAGGGTTGGGAATGATACTGGAAACAGAAAACCCAGTGTCCCTCTGAACTCTGGTTAAATCTGGGCGAACAGCTGAAAATATAACCTGCCAGAAAACTACTCTCGTCTTCAACCATCATACGGATATTAGGGAAGGCGTTGTTTACAGTAAGAGTAGTTTGGCAGTGGAATTGGCTGCCGGTGTGTGTGGGGGGGGGGTCGGTGAGCTCCCCCTCCCCAAGCAGAGGTTGGACAAACACTTATCAGGGATGCTTTAGACTAATCATAAGAACATCAGAAGAGCCCTGCTGGGTCAGACCAGTGAGGGTCCATCTAGTCCAGCCTCCCGTTTCGCAGAGAGGCCGACCAGTTCCTCTGGAGGGCCAGCAACAGGGCAGAGAAGCCAAGGCCTTCCCCTGATAAGGACTATAAAGGATTAGGCAAGGTATTTGTCCGTTGCCACAAATACCTTGCCTGATCCTTTATAGTCCAAATATTTTTCGTCATTCTTCCTAATGTGGGTTTCTTGTATACACGTTATGTCCGCCTTGTATTTCTTCAATTGATGAAATATTCTTCTTCTTTTCTGGGGTCTGTTTAAGCCGTTTACATTGACTGAAATTGAAGGGCAAAGGATGAGATGGTTAGACAGTGTCATCGATGCAACGAACATGAAATTGAGCAAACTTCAGCAGACAGCAAAAGACAGGAGGGCCTGGCGTAATCTGGTCCATGGGGTCGCAAAGAGTCGGACTCGACTGTGCGACTGAACAACAACAACAACAAAACGGGTTGCAGATGGGTGCGGGGCACTTCCCAGATGTTCGCGTCTGATCACGCCCTTTAAATCCTCCCGGCATTCGCGCCTATGGCATGGCTACTTGTGCGTGTGATCGCGACCATTGGATGGGGAGGGGTTGTAGCTTTGGCAGAAGCTTTGGTCCCAGTTTCAGTTCCCGGCATCTCCAGTTAAAAACAATGTGAAAGGCCTCTGCCGGAGACCCTGGAGAGCCTCTGCCAGTCTAAATAGACAGCAGCGACCTTGATGGAGACGGATTCATTGAACAGCAAATGCCTGTTCAGCAGCTTCCTATTCCGAGCAGCGTTTTTGTGCTTGTTCGGGAGTTGATCTTTCAGTGCGTGCGTGTGTTAAACGGCCTTGTCTGCATTCCTACCGGTTGGCGTTCGGACAGAGTTAACCTTGCACAGAATGAAGGATTTCTCCTCGTGGAAGAGAGCCTTTCTTTCCCGTTTTCCGGGCCAGAACATGCCGTCCTTCCTCCGTACTAACAGGCGGTTCCTCGGTGCCGTGAAAGCACACTTCATTAACCTTCGGCTGGCTTTTTCCAGCAGGTATCGCCGTCAGGTGATCTGTGCCGTTGTTTCCCTTCTCTTTAGTACAGAATGCTCTGTGGTGCTTTGCAAAAACTGGTGGTGGGGAGTGCCCTCAAGTTGCAGCTGAAGTATGGGTGACACCCCCCACACACGGGATTTTCAAGGCAAGGGATGTTCACAGGCGGCTTGCTGTTGCCTGCCTCTGCGTCGCTACCCTCGACTTCCTTGGTGGTCTGCCATCCAACTACTAACCAGGGCCAACCCTGTGTAGCTTCTGTGATCTGATAAAATTGAGCTAGGTGGGGCCATCAAGGTCAGGGCTTGCAGTATGTTGGTAAAGGTAAAGGTTTCCCTTGCTCGGAAGCCAGTCGAATCCGACTCTAGGGTTGCGGTGCTCCTCTCCGTTTCCAAGCCAAAGAGCCAGCGCTGTCCGAAGACGTTTCTGTGCTCATGTGGCCGGCACGACTAAATGCCGAGACGCACAGAGTGAAGCCTAAAAAACAACGGAAGGCCTGTTCACTGAGCCATGATTTTGGGAAGTATTATTTTGCATTCAGCTCAGGGAATGACAGGCCTTAGCATTCTAGTGGACACTGGGTTGCATCCCTGCACATCTCCAACTGCATCTCCCTGTACCCCTCCAAATGCTGGCCCAGAGGTTCAGAGGAACCTCTGGAACGGTGCATGGTGCAATGGCGGGGTCTGCAGTGTTCAAAGTGCCCTTGCGTGGATGGAGATAGATGGTAGGAGCCAAGCCATTACTTGTAGTTGCAGAGGTCCATCAGTAGCTATTAGCCACAAGGTATAGATAGGGACTCTGGGGCAAGTGATGCTCTGTATTCTTAGCGCTTGGGGGGGCCAACAGTGGGAGGGCTTCTGGTGTCCTGGCCCCACTGCTGGACCTCCTGATGGCCCCTGGTATTTTTGGCCACTGTGTGACAACAGAGTGTTGGACTGGATGGGCCGTTGGCCTGGTCCTACATTGGTTTCTCTTGTGTTCTTATGTACGTTTTAAAAGTCAGGCTTCTGAAATAAGTGAAATGTGTGGTCCCCTGCCTGTCAGTACAGCAACAAAATGACAGCGATTTCTGTATACTTGGGGGGCTCATGTGGCAAGCAGCAAAATGATATTGGTTGCTGTAGATTTTCCGGGCTGTATGGCCGTGGTCTTGGCATTGTAGAACCTGACGTTTCGCCAGCAGCTGTGACCGGCATCCTCAGAGGTATAACACAGAAAGACGGAGTACTCTCAGTGTCACAGCTGCTGGCGAAACGTCAGGTCCTACAGTGCCAAGACCGCGGCCATACCGCCCAGAGAAAGAGGTACTTTTCTCCCTTTCTCACAATACAAGAACTCGTGGGCACTCCATGAAATTGCTGAGCAGTCGGGTTAGAACAGATAAAAGGAAGTCCTTCTTCACCCAAAGAGTGATTAACACATGGAATTCACTGCCACAGGAGCTGGTGGCAGCTACAAGCATGGACGGCTTCAAGAGGGAATTGGATAAACATCTGGAGCAGAAGTCCATCAGTGGCTATTAGCCACAAGGAATAGATAGGAACTCTCAGTCTGGGGCAAGTGATGCCCTGTATTCTTGGTTCTTGGGTGGGGCAATGGTGGGAGGGGCTTCTAGTGTCCTGGCCCCACTGGTGGACTTCCTGATGGCGCGTGGTGTTTTTGCCCACTGTGTAACGCAGAGTGTTGGACTGGATGGGCCCTTGGCCTGATCCAACATTATGTTCTTATGTCTGGGGCAAGTGATGCTCTGTATACTTGGTGCTTGCAGGGGGCAACAGTGGGAGGGCTTCTAGTGTCCTGGCCCCACTGGTGGACCTCCTGATGGCACGTGGTGTTTTTGGCCACTGTGTAACGCAGAGTGTTGGACTGGATGGGCCCTTGGCCTGATCCAACATTGGCGTCTCTTATGTTCTTACGTCTGGGGCAAGTGATGCTCTGTATTCTTGGTGCTTGGGGGGGGGGTCAACAGTGGGAGGGCTTCTAGTGTCCTGGCCCCACTGGTTGACCTCCTGAGGGCACCTGGTCTTTTTGGCCACTGTGTGACACAGAGTGTTGGACTGGACGGGCCCTTGGCTTGATCCAACATTGGCCTCTCTTAGATTCTCATGTTCTAACCAATGAACTCCGGCCGTGTAAGCCTTTGACAACATAGTGAATTGATAGGTTGTAAATTAAGCAAGCCCCTTCTGAAATCCACCCAGCAAGCCCTGTGTGTGCTCATTTGCCCTCCTGGAGGCAAGGGATTTGGAAGCCGAGAGTCAGTTAAGGGCAGCGGGGCGGGTGGGGGGGAGAGAACTGGACTGCCGGAGCGGAAAAGCTTATGGTATCAGGGAAGGGGAGATTAGGGTCAGAGGAAGTGCTGTGAGGGTCTAACTCTTTCGATCCACCTGTTGAGAAGCGTTTAATGCCTCTAATCACATAGAAACGAAAAGAATTAATTAGAATGGAAGGAAAAGCACTTTGCCCAGTTATACTTAATTGCATCCCCCCCCCCGCAGAGACTCTTTAATCTGTGAAGAGCCCAGAATCCGCAACATCCTATGGTGTCCTGCACAGTTGGGTTTGGGGGGAAATAAATACAGAATAAGGGCTGCAGTGGCTCAAGTGGTTAAGACGCCGAAATGCAGACCGGAAGGTCGGTAGTTTCGGCAGTTCGAGACCCGAGTGCTGCGTAACGGAGTGAGCTCCCGTCTCTGGTTCCAGCTCCTGCCAATGTAGGAGTTCGAAAGCAAGAAATTGCAAGTAGATAAATAGGTACCGCTTCGGTGGGAAGGTGACAGCGTTCCGTGCGCCTCGGTGTCTAGTCATGCCGGCCACATGACCACAGAATCCTCTTCGGACAGCGCTGGCTCTTTGGCTTGGAAATGGAGATGAGCATCGCACCCCTAGAGTCAGATTTGACTGGCTTTCGAGCAAGGGCAACCTTTACTTTTTAAATACAGATCCGGGGAAGTTTGCTATGAGTTGTAAATTCCCCAGACTCTCCCTGCTTATTGGTTTTGTAATCAAGCCCCAAACATCTCTGGGGCAAGTGAGGCTCTGTATTTTTGGTGCTTGGGAGGGGGTCAACAGTGGGAGGGCTTCTAGTGTCCTGGCCCCACTGCTGGACCTCCTGAGGGCACCTGGTATTTTTGTGACCCAGAGTGTTGGACTGGATGGGTCATTGGCCTGATCCAACATTGCCTTCTCTTATGTTCTTATCAGCAATGGAACTATTGGAATTGAGCCATCGTGTCGGACAGCTGAGGTTCTGGGCTTCTTGAGCAGGAAAGGACTTATATATTTTGGGGATAGAGTCATGCTGTTGACCTTTGGGAGTGGGCAGATTTCCCGATTATTTGCCTTCCCCCTTCCCACCTCCACGACCCAGTTGGTTCAGTCCCCGAACAGCTGCTAGAATAGGCATTCCAATTCCAATAAGTAATGCATTTATGCAGATACATAATTTCGTTGTGGGAGTATCGGTGGTGTTCACAAATGCCAAATATGAGCAGTTTCTGCAGAGTCCTGTTTCAGCAGCGCTGCAAGGTATTCCGTCCCCACGGCACGGAGCTCTCCCAAGACCAAATGATTTTCAGATGACGCCTCGTTCCCAAGAGACAGTGTGCCGCTAGAAGTGCCTCGGGTGGATCTCTGTTGAGTGATGATGTTTTTTTCCCCACAAGGGCGTTGGAAAAAATGTGTACGCCCTTGCGTAGCACCGCTTGCAGCGTCTCACCACGATTCCACGTGCTTGGAACGAGTTGGAAAGACATTTCCTGCCAGCAGTCTTCGGCCTCTGATTTGCTGACTCCAAACGTGTTGGACGGCAGATTCTTTACCCAGCTGTCGCTAAAGGGCTGCGTCGACCATTTTTTTTAAAAGGAACATCTTTTAAAAAGATTTTAAAATGACATCTTTAAGAAGGAGAACCATTCTCCAACCACTACAAGTACACACTTCGAGTCGTGGTAGATAACTCACTGAAAATGTGGACTCAGTGTGTAAAAAAAGGCCAATGCTCTGCTGGGGATTATTCGGAAGGGGACTGAAAGCAAATCAGCCAGTATCATCATGCCCCTGTATAAATGCATGGTGTGGCCTCGTTTAGAATATTGTACAGTTCTGGTCACCGCTCTTCAAAAAAAGATATGATAGCACTGGAAAAGGTGCAGAAGAAGGCCGACTAAAATTATTTAGGGGATAAAACACCTTCTCTGTGAAGAAAGGTTGAAGAGGTTAGGGCTCTTTAGCTTGGAGAAACGACAGAGAGCCATGTTCCCTCTCAGCTGAGTTCGTGTGAGCTAGCTCACAGTTTTTTAGCCTCCAGCTCACACGTTTTTTTTACTTAGCTCAGGAAGGATGGCTCCAGAACAAATTAATTTATGCAGCAGCCAAATCGCTCGCTCACAGCTTTAATGCCAGGAGCTCACAAAGTGGAATTTTTGCTCACAAGACTCCACCGCTTAGAGGGAGCATTAATTGACAGGTGACTTGAGAGATGTTTACAAAATTATGCATGAGATAGAAATTGTGCATGAGACAGAGAAGGGTTTGAATTAAGGGCCGGAAGGTAAAAGGTAAAGGTTCCCTTGCTCGAAAGCCAGTCGAATCCGACTCTAGGGTTGCGGTGCTCATCTCCGTTTCAAAGCCGAAGAGCCAGTGCTGTCCGAAGATGTTTCCGTGGTCATGTGGCCAGCATGACTAAACACCAAGGCACACGGAACGCTGTTACCTTCCCACCAAAGTGGTACCTATTTATCTACTTGCAGTTTCTTGCTTTCGAACTGCTAGGTTGGCAGGAGCTGGAACTAGAGACTGGAGCTCACTCCGTCATGCGGCACTCTCGGGTCTCGAACTGCTGAACTACTGACCTTCCACAGCCTGCAGTTCAGCGTCTTAACCACTTGAGCCACCACAGAGACAGAGAAGGGTTTGAATTAAGGGCTGGAAGGTACCAGCTGGATATTAGGAAAAAACTTTCTTACAGTCAGAGTTGTCCACCGAGTGGAATCAGCTACCTGGGAGGTGATGAGCTCCCCCTCCCTGGCCGTCTTTAAGCAGTGGCTGGACAAACCCTTGTCAGGGATGCTCTAGGCTGATCCTGCATGGAGCAGGGGGTTGGACTAGATGGCCTCTGTAGGACCCCTTCCAACTTTCTGTAATTGTATGATTCTAAGCACTTTTCCCCCTTTCTCCCCATGCAATGAAATGAATGAGGAGTAGGCTTAGAACAGATAAAAGGAAGTCCTTCTTCACCCAAAGCTCAACACATGGAATTCACTGTCACAGGAAGGGATGGCGGCTACAAGCACAGACAGCTTCAAGAGGGGATTGGAGAAACGCATGGAGCAGAGGTCCATCAGTGGCTGTTAGCCACAAGATATAGAGAGAATGTTATGTCTGGGGCAGTGATGCTCTCTCTTCTTGGTGCTTGGGGGGCAACAGTGGGAGGCATTCTGGTGTTCTGGCCCTGCTGGTGGACCTCCTGATGGCCCCTGGGTTCTGGCCACCGCGTGACACAGAGTGTTGGACTGGATCTAACATGGCTTCTCCCATGTTCTTATGTCTGGGGCAGTGATGCTCTTTATCCTTGGTGCTTGTGGGGGGAGACAACAGTGGGAGGGCTTCTGGATCTTCTGATGGGCTTCTGGACCTTCTGATGGCACCTGGTGGACCTCCTAATGGCCACCGCGTGACACAGAGTGTTGGACTGGATGGGCCACTGGCCTGTTCCAACATGGCTTCTCTTATATTCTTATGTCTGGGGCAGTGATGCTCTTTATCCTTGGTGCTTGGGGGGGAGCAACAGTGGGAGGGCTTCTAGTGTCCTGGCCCCGCTGGTGAACCTCCTGATGGCCCCTGGGTTCTGGTCATTGTGTGAGACAGAGTGTTGGACTGGATGGGCCATTGGCCTGTTCCAACATGGCTTCTCTTATGTTCTTATGTCTGGGGCAGTGATGCTCTTTATCCTTGGTGCTTGGGGGAGCAACAGTGGGAGGGCTTCTAGTGTCCTGGCCCCGCTGGTGGACCTCCTGATGGCCCCTGGGTTCTGGCCATTGTGTGAGACAGAGTGTTGGACTGGATGGGCCACTGGCCTGTTCCAACATGGCTTCTCTTATGTTCTTATGTCTGGGGCAGTGATGCTCTTTATCCTTGGTGCTTGGGGGGAGCAACAGTGGGAGGGCTCCTGGAGTTCTGGCCCCACTGGTGGATCTCCTGATGGCCCCTGGGTTCTGGCCACTGTGTGAGACTGAGTGTTGGACTGGATGGGCCATTGGCCTGATCCAACACGGCTTCTCTTATGTTCTTTTCTACTTCAGGAAGTAGAAGGCCAGGAAGGGAAACTGGACAAGGGCATTAAGGAGTCTTTCTTCCTGACTTCTCTCTCTCTGTCTCTCTCTCTGTCTTTCTCTCTGTCTCTCCCCCCCCTGCAATGCTAGGAATGTGGACTTGCCGTAAACTTGCCTCAAGCCTTTGAAGCTATTCAAGTTGTGGATAGCACAAGCATGTCAGCTGCCACTAGCTGATTGTTGTGCAGCAGGAGTGCCCGGAGCCATTTTCAGGACCTCTAGGGATCTGGTGTTTACTGTCACGCCTGGACGGGAGGGAGGATGTAAGCCGCTTTGAAGTACACCCACAGGTCCCCAGAGCTCTGGGAACAGCACTCTCTCCCAGGGAAGAGAGTAATAAAATGCTCAAACTGCCAGTGGTGTGGAAATCAGTTTCCGGGGAGGAGGTAACCATTTTCCCAGCTGTCTGGAAGGGGCAGGATGAATCGCCATTTCGGTTACCCAAACTGGGCAATAAAGCTTGTACCTGTTGTTTTAAAGTTCGTGCGGTATCTTAAGTTGTCATTGCTTATATTGTGTTTTAACCTGTAATTGCATTGTCGTAATCATCATAATCGTAGACCTTTACTGGCATAAAATAATATTTCAGAAAGTACGGTCAAAAACAGTCGATTCAAAACAGCATATCCCGGAGTGAAACTGTACATTAAAAACGAAGTCTTAAAAACTCTTGCCCTTTTCTTCCATACAAGTGAGAGGAACTCGGCTACAGAGGCAGCGATTTCAGGGGATTTATCAGAAAGCAAGAAGTTGAACCCATTGCCAACAGTCATAGAATCATAGAATGTTAGAGCTGGAAGGGACCTTGCAGGTCATCTAGTCCAACCCCCTGCAGTCTGCAGGAGCAGAGCCGAAAGATAGCCCTGCATACCTACAACATACCCGAAAGTGGTCGTCCAGCCTCCACTTGAAAATGTCCAGGGAAGGAGCATCCACCACTTCCCAAGGCAGTCTCTGTTCCACTGCTCAACCACTCTGACAGTCAGGAAGTTTCTCCTGATATTTAGCCGGTAACGACTCCCTCGTAATTTCCACCCATTAGATCTAGTCTTGCAATCCGGAGCAAGGGAGAATAGATCTGCTCCATCTTTTACATGACAGCCCTTCAAATACCTGAAGACTGCAACCATGTCCCCTCTAAGCCTTCTCTTTCCCCGGCTAAACATACCCAACTCTTTCAGCCTTTCCTCATAAGACTTGGATTCCAGCCCTCTCACCATCCTGGTTGACCTCTTCTGGACACGCTCGAGCTTGCCGACATCCTTCCTAAAACGTGGTGCCCAAACCTGGACAGAGTAGTACTCCAGGTGAGGCCTGACCATTCTTTGCAGCAGACAAGAGAGAGCCTATCAGGTGATGGCGTAGGAAAGGATAATGGGGGCAACGAAGAAGGGTGTGTTGCACTGAGTCAGGTTTGTTATAGAAGCAGGTGCAAAGTCTATCCTTATAAGGGGGACCCTTGTATCTTCCTGTCAAAACAGCTGAAGGGAATAAATTAAACCTGGCCAACATAAAGACCCCAAAGAGTGATTAACATATGGAGTTCACTGCCACGGGAGGTGGTGGCAGCTACAAGCATGGACAGTTTCAAGAGGGAATTAGATAAGCATATGGAGCAGAAGTCCATCAGTGGCTGTTAGCCACAGGGTATAGATGGGAACTCTCAGGCTGGGGCAGGTGATGCACTCTATTCTTGGTGCTTGGGGGGGCAACAGTGGGAGGGCTTCTAGTGTCCTGGCCCCACTGCTGGACCTCCTGGTGGCCCCTAGTATTTCTGGCCACTGTGACAGAGTGTTGGACTGGATGGGCCATGGGCCTGATTCAACATTGGCTTCTCTTATGTTCTTATGTTCTTAAGAGGGATTGTGAGATTGTGAAGATACTGAGCCTTTGAATATTGTACAGGGGGGAGGCCAAGAAAACGGGGGAGCACTGGAGTAATTGTATTTATTTAATGATATAGGGGCCCCCCCGAGCCCCTCCACGGGACGGGCGGGATGTAAATATGAATAATAAATAAATAAATAAATAAAGGAGAGCGATGTGGGCTCCACATCGTTGGGGAAAGGAGCGTACCAGGGTTCCAGCAGGGCATCACTTCCAAAATGTCATTCTGGTGGGCAAAGTGGAAGACGATGGGCTGGGCTATAGGACAGTTCAGTGGATAGGGGACTGGTTAGAGGACCGCACCCAAAGAGCGGTGGTCGGTGGCGTTTCATCAGATTGGAGGGAGGTGTCCAGCGGGGTGCCGCAGGGCTCGGTTTTGGGCCTGGTACTTTTCAATATTTTTATCAATGATCTGGATGAAGGGGTAGAAGATGGGCCACTCATTAAATTTGCTGATGGTACCAAATTGGGAGGAGTGGCAGACACCCAAGAAAATAAGAGTTAAAATCCAACAGGACTTGAATACTCTGGAGAAGTGGGCAGTCACCAACAGGATGCGATTCAACAAGGATAAATGCACAGTCTTACATCTGGGCCACAAAAATGTCAAGCACAAATACTGGATGGGGGATACGTTTCTGGGGAGTGGTGTCTGCGAAAGAGATCTTGGGGTAAGGGTGGACTGTGAACTAAATATGAGCAGTCAGCGTGATGCGGTGGCAAAAAAGGCAAATTCAGTCTTGGGTTGTATTAAAAGGGCTACAGCATCGAAATTGCAGGAGGTCGTCGCCCCTCTGCATACTGCCTTGGTCAGGCTGCACCTGGAGTCCCGTGTGCAGTTCCGGTGGCCTCACTTCAGAAAGGATGTGGACAAAACCGAGAGGGTGCAGAAGAGAGCGATGAGGATGATCAGGGGTCTGGAGACTGAGCCCTACGAGGAAAGGCTGAAGGCCCTGGGAATATTTAGTCTGGAGAAGAGGAGATTGAGGGAGGACATGATTGCTCTCTTTAAATATCTGTCATTTGGAGGAGGGCAGGGATCTGTTCCAGTTGGCAACAGAGGAGCGGACCCGAAGCAATGGGTTTAAATTACACCCAGAAAGGTATCGGCTGGATATTAGGGAAAACTTCTTCACGGACCCATAGTGGTTCAAAGGCGGAATCGGCTGCCTTGGGGTAGCTCCCCTTTCACTGACAGCTTTCAAGAAGAGGCTGGATGAATATTTGTCAGAGATGCTTTAGGCTGGTCCTGCATTGGGCTGGATGGTTTGTATGGCCCCTTCCAACCCCCCAAACGCATGCACAGAGTCCAAACTGTGGGTAAGCAGGACATTGGTCAGTTCGGGTGGTGGCCCTGCAGAAGGACTCCCCCCAAAACCCCATACCCTACTATGGCACTTAACCACCCCTGGTTTAGAACAAAGTTCGAGTCCATTGGAACCTTTAAGACCAACAAAGTTTAATTAATACCCCAAGAACAGCGTATCTGTATCTGTCAAACTTCCATGGAGGATCTTTTTCATTATGTCATGGTCTGCCTATTGTACTGGGAACCGAGATGTAAATAGCCTGGGGAACTCCTACAAGATAATGACTCAGCCCTACCCCACCTTCCAGGGTAGATATAAATGACCTGCCTACCATTTTTCTTCTTCTCACCTTGACACAGAGAGTACTCCATCTTTCTGTGTTATACCTCTGAGGATGCCAGTCACAGCTACTGGAGAAACGTCGGGTCCTACAATGCCAAGACCACGGCCACACAACCCAGGAAATCTGCAGCAACTAATGAAATGTAAATTCTTGACTGCAATAATAGATCAATTGCAAAATTTTTCTGACATCGATAAACCAATATTTCTGCTGTCAGACGCAGACCCTACAGTTTCCTATAGGGTAGCACTCTTCGCCTTAGCGGCTAGTAAAATCAGGGCCAGGGACACAGAAAAATGAAGCTGAATTGTAAAATGGCAATGTTTGAGGCTGCGTATGTCTATCTGGAGACGGGTATCTATATTTAAGATTTTAATTAATTTAAATACTGAATGTGCGGATTTTTCGAGGCTGTTATAATTTGAGTCTAATTCAAACCCCAGTGCTGTAAGTTGTCTAATTTGTACATTGTTTTAAATTGTAATGGCAAATGGCTACACAATAAATTTTACTGTCGCTCTAAAAAACAAAAGTTTAATTCTGGGTATAAGCTTTCCTGTGCATGCACAGTTGTTCGAAGTGTGACCCGCCCGGGCTATGTGGTGGAGCTGGCAGTGTTATCTGGATGAACCAAAGGGAGGCGGCTGGGTGTGTGACAGAATCACTCGGGAATGCCAGATTTCAAAAGGTAGAGCTTATCTTAAGAAAACAATTTCAGGAATGTTGCAGAGAGCCCTAAAGGAGCTTTACATTGAACTTGTTTTCCAAAGTGGAATGAATGGGAAGGTATCTGTTAGCACTCTTCCGTCTTTTTCTTTTTTAAAAAGAGAGAGGTAAAAGGTGAAGAAGAGGATGAGATTGGATTTATACCCTGCCCTTCACTGCCCAAAGGTGTCTCAGAGTGGTTTACAAACTCCTTTCCCTTCCCCTTCCCACAACGGACACCCTGTGAGGGAGGTGGGGCTGAAAGAGCTCTTTCGCGGACTGCTCTTGAGAGAACAGCTCTGACGGAACTATGGCTTGCCCAAGGTCATCCAGCGGGTACAAGTGGAGGAGTGGGGAATCAAACCTGGTTCTCCTAGATTAGAGTCCGCGCACTTAACTGTTGTGGTGAAGAAGAGGAAATTGGATTTATACCCCGCCCTTCACTGCCCAAAGGTGTCTCAGAGCGGCTTACAAACTCCTTTCCCTTCCCCTCCCCAAAACAGACACCCTGTGAGGTAGGCGGGGCTGAGAGAGCTCTCTCAAGAACTGCCCTTTCAAGAACCGCTCTTGTCAGAACTATGGCATGCCCAAGGTCATCCAACAGGTGAAAGTGGAGGCGTGAGGAATCAAACCTGGTTCTCCCAGATTAGAGTCCGCGCACTTAACCACTACACCAAACTGGTGTGGTGAAGAAGAGGAGATTGGATTTATACCCAACCCTTCACTACCCAGAGGAGTCTCAGAGCGACTTACAAACTCCTTTCCCTTCCCCTCCCCACAACAGATACCCTGGGAGGTAGGCGGGGCTGAGAGAGCTCTGACAGAGACGGCTCTTTTTCAAGAACAGCTGTGCCAGAGCTTGTGACTGACCCAAGGTCACATCAGCAGGTGCAAGTTGAGGAGTGGGGGAATCAAACCTGGTTCTCCCAGGTTAGAGTCAAGAACAGCTCTGACGGAACTATGGCTTGCCAAAGGTCATCCAACAGGTGCAAGTGGAGGAGTGGGGAATCAAACCCAGTTCTCCCAGATTAGAGTCATCGTAATTCTTTTTTTGTTGTTGTTCCTCCAGACCAGTTATTATAATGTCATTTAATTCTTTGTGCTCAGTGTTAGGTAAGCAAGGAGTCGTTTCAGAGGCTAGTCACAGCAGCAGAAAAGGAATCCAGGAGCACCTTAAAGACAAACAATATTTGTGGCAGGGTAGGAGCATTTGGGAGTCACTGCTCACTTCTTCAGATGTGGTTAGAATGTGAGTCCATCTGTCCTTATATCTTGGAGAGCGGAGTGATTTCAGATGCCAAATGGCATTAGCCGGCAAACGGCAATAGCAGGTGAATGACAGTAGCAGGCGCGATTGGATTAGGTATAATAGGCAGGCATGGAGAAATCAGCAGGGTAATGCGATAGGAAACCTAGGTCTCGATTAAGTCCAGGTTGGATGCATTGTCTTGAGCTTCATTATCAGTTGCAATTCAGCAGACTGTTTGGTAGTCGGTGTTGGTCTGCGGTAGGACAGTTCGATTCAAGTCCTCTGGCACCTTAGAGACCAGCAAGAGTTTAGGTATCAAGTTTTGACCATCGAAAGCTTATGCCTAAACTCTGGCAACAGGGTCGGAGCTTTCCCGAGTCACTGCTCAATTTTTCAGGTGACTCCTTCCCTGCCGCCAATGTTGTTAGTCTTTCAGGTGCTACTGGGCTCTTTCTCTCTGCTACCGCTACAGACAGACTAACACGGCTAACCATCTTGATCTACCTGTCAGTCTCTAAGGTTCTGCTGGACCCAAACCGAGCATGTATTTTGCAGCGTAATATAAAGAAACCAAAGTCGGTCCGTGGCCAGTGGCTGTGCCGGCAGATCCACAGGTTTAATGAAAATCCGTGCCGGCAGATGGTTTTTCGTACACACAGCTGGCCTAAGCTTATTGACTTAACTTTTATGCAGTACCGATTTGCTTTCCATATAAATTAGAGAGAGGTTTGTTTTTCCCCCCAGGAAGTAGCCATTAGTTAAAATAAAATGTACCCAAAACGTTGCGTGTGTGTTTCTGTGCATTTGCCTTGGGAGGGGCTCTATAGCTTTCATCAGATTCTCCAGGGGGTCTGCGACCCAAAACAGGTTACGAACCCCTGCCCTAGAATTTAGGTCTGTGTGCATAAGGCCGCCGTATTGTACCACTGTCTTGTAAAGCAGGAGTGTCGAACTCATTTGTCACAAGGGCCGGATCTGAAATAAATGAGACCTCATTGGGCCGGGCCACGTGTGACATAAAATGTAATGCCAGGTAGCGGAGATATAAACTTCATAAAGGACACAAACACAAAGGGGTTTTTTTTTTAACTCAAAATAAAAACACGCTTAAAACATTTAGCACCCTTGCAATATTTTGTATATTTAACAGTGTCTGATAACGGACACCTCTTGCTCTGAATCGTTGCATCAAAATGCCTGTGCTGTTGCAATCCTGAGTCTGCTGTTCAGGTGTGTATCTGTAAGCTGCAAACCTACGACGACGCAGCAGCAGCAGAACTGGAAGCAGAAGCAGACGACAGCCAGTTCCACTGTGGGCCTGATAGAAGCCCTGCTGGGGGCCTAATCCGGCCCCTGGGCCGCATGTTTGATACCCCTGTTGTAAAGTATTCAGTGGCAGTCTGGGTTCAGGGTGTACTCAGATCCCCACATGGTAGAATGACATGACAGAGGCTTACCAAAATATGCATGGGATAGAGTAGGTAAAGAAAGGAGTATTTTTCTCCCTACATCACAATATGAGAACTCATGGGTGCTCAGTGAAATTAATGCGCAGTAGGCTTAGAAGGATAAAAGGAAGTACTTCTTCACCCAAAGAGTGATTAACACACGGAATTCACTGCTACAGGAAGTGGTGGTGGCTACAAGCATGGACGGCTTCAACAGGGGACTGGAGAAAGATATGGAGCAGAGGCCCATGAGTGGCCGGTAGCCACAAAGTATAGAGGGAACACTTGTCTAGGGCAGTGATGCTGTTTATCCTTGGTGCTTGGGGGGGGCAACAGTGGGAGGGTTTCTGGAGTTCTGGCCCCGCTGGTGGACCTCCTGATGGCCCCTGGGTTTTGGCTACTGTGTGACACAGTGTTGGACTGGATGGGCCATTGGCCCAATCCAACATGGCTTCTCTTATGTCTGGGGCAAGGGATGCTCTGTATCCTTGGTGCTTGGGGGAGGGCAACAGTGGGAGGGTTTCTGGAGTTCTAGCCCCGCTGGTAGACCTCTGATGGCCCCTGGGTTTTGGCCACTGTGTGACACAGAGTGTTGGACTGGATGGGCCATTGGCTCGATCCAACATGGCTTCTCTTATGTTTGGGGCAGTGATGCCCTGTATTCTTGGAGCTTGGGGTGGGCAACAGTGGGAGGGTTTCTGGAGTTCTGGCCCCACTGGTGGACCTCCTGATGGCCCCTGGGTTTTGACCACTGTGTGACACAGCGTGTTGGACTGGATGGGCCACTGGCCTGATCCAGCATGGCTTCTCTAATGTTCAGTCTTCTCACTCGCTCTCAGAGCAGTCATATTTACAGCTACACCCTTCCAAGCCCACTGACTTTAATGGGCTTACAAGTGTGTAACTCTGTTTTGGACTGCCCTGTTGGTGTCACGTGAAGTTGCCCTATACTAAATCAGGCCTTTGGTCTGTCAAGGTCGGTCTTGTCTACTCAGACTGGCAGCAGCTCTCCAGGGTCTCCAGCAGAGAGAGGTCTTTCACACCACCTATCACCGGATCCTTTTAACAGGGGGCTGAACCTGGGACCTTTTGCGTGCCGAGCAGATGTTCCACCATTGAGCCACAGCCCTTCCCAAACAGCATAAGTCATGAACACGTGAAACTGCCTTCTACTGAATCAGGCCATTGGTCCATCTGGGTCAGTACTGTCGCTTTTGATTAGCACCATCTCTCCAGGGTCTCAGGCGGAGGTCTTTCCCATCACCTCCTGCCAGATCCTTTTAACTGGAGATGCCGGGGATTGAACCTGGGACCTTCTGCATGTAAAGTAGAGGCTTTTCCACTGAGCCGCAGTCAAGCACTGTCTTTCAGCATAATCAGTTGAGAGGACGTGGGGGATGGGGGGGAGCAAGACGCAGTGTTCCCTCCAAGCTGAGTTAGTGTGAGCCAGTTCACAGTTTTTTAGCCTCCAGCTCACACATTTTTGCCTCAGCTCAGGAAAGAGGGCTCCAGGGCAAACTAAATTTATGCAGTAGCCAAACGGCTTGCTCACAGCTTTAATGCCAGCGGCTCACAAAGTAGAATTTCTGCTCACCGGACTCCACAGCATAGAGGGAACATTGGGAAGACGCCTGTATCCTACTTCCAGAATAAAAATGTTAATAACTTCTTTTATAGTTTATATTCGGGGCATGTTATAATTTGCCATGCCTCTTGGGAAGAGGGGGAGATTTAAGTAAAAACCAACGCGTGGAATGAGATGTTTACATTTTGAAAGGCTTCTGTGAAATCCGCGGCCCTGTTTCCGGATCCAAATTCAGCTATGTCAGCTTTGCCTGGGAATTCTTCTGCAAAACGAGATGAGCCCTTTGAACCCCGTCGAGCAGGGTGAGGTGCTTGGGACCGAAGCGGCCTCGCAATTCAGGCAGGAGTCCCAGGGGGTCGGTTCACAAGGGCCGTTAAGTTGCTTCACGGACTTAATGTTTTACGATACCTGCAGCCAGGTCACTCTGATATTTTTCTATGTCATCTGCAGTAGTGCTCTGCGGAAGACTTGGTGGTGCGCTCGGGTCTATTAATATTCAGGGGCGGAGGCGCACGGGGAAGAACAGGTTCTTATTCAGTCAGTACAGAGAGCCGCAAAGGAGTGTCACATCCAACTGGTTTGGAATTAATGGGCAGGTGTTTGTGTTGGCTCAGTCCGCAAGACCTGAGCGAGGCTGCTAATGACAGGATGTTTCAGAGGCGGCGAATTCATAGGTCGCCACAAGTCCCACGCTAATGTCTTGCGTTAGCACATCTGAGGGTTTTTTGAAAAAGGCAGGCCGTACCTGCCGCAAGCAAATAAGTGAATGAAGCGTTGCTCACAAGAAATACTTCTTCACACAAAGAGTGATTCAGGTGTGGAATTCACTGTCGGGGGATGTGGTGACGGCCACAGGAACAAACAGCTTTAAACGGGGATTAGGTCAATTCATGGAGGAGAAGTCTGTCAATGACTACTAGCCATGGCAACTGAGAGGAAGCCTCCACATTCAGAGGCAGTAAGCCTCTGAATCCCAGAGCCAGAAGGCAACATTGGGGAAGGCCTTGGCCTTTCTGCCCTGTTATTGGTTTTCCAGGGTAACTGGCTGGCCACTGTGTGAGGCGGGAGGCTGGACTAGACGGTCCCTCCCTGGTCTGACCCAGCAGGGCTCTTCTGAGGTTCTTCTCAGGGGAAGGCCTCGGCCTCTCTGCACTGTCGTTGGCCCTCCAGAGAAACTGGCTGGCCCCTGTGTGAGACAGGAGGCTGGACTGGATGGACCCTCCCTGGTCTGATCCAACAGGGCTCTTCTGAGGTTCTTATCAGGGGAAGGCCTCGGCCTCTCTGCCCTGTTGCTGGCCCTCCAGAGGAACTGGATGGCCCCTGTGTGAGACGGGAGGCTGGACTAGATGGATCCTCCCTGGTCTGATCCAGCAGGGCTCTTCTGAGGTTCTTGTCAGGGGAAGGCCTCGGCCTCTCTGCCCTGTCATTGGCCCTCCAGAGAAACTAGTTGGCAACTGGGTGAGACAGGAGGCTGGACTAGATGGACCCTCCCTGTTCTGATCCAGCAGGGCTCTTCAGATGTTCATATCAGGGGAAGGCCTCGGCCTCTCTGCCCTGTTGCTGGCCCTCCAGAGGAACTGGTTGGCCACTGTATGAGACAGGAGGCTGGACTAGATGAATCCTCACTGGTCTGATCCAGCAGGGCTCTTCTGATGTTCTCCTCAGGGAAAGACCTTTGCCTCTCTGCCCTGTTGTTGGCTCTCCAGAGGAACTGGTTGGCCACTGTGTGAGACAGGAGGCTGAACTAGGTGGATCCTCACTGGTCTGATCCAGCAGGGCTCTTCTGAGGTTCTTCTCAGGGGAAGGCCTCGGCCTCTCTGCACTGTCATTGGCCCTCCAGAGAAACTGGCTGGCCCCTGTGTGAGGCGGGAGGCTGGACTAGATGGACCCTCCCTGGTCTGATCCAGCAGGGTCTTCTGATGTTCATATCAGGGGAAGGCCTCGGCCTCTCTGCCCTGTTGCTGGCTCTCCAGAGAAACTGGCTGGCCCCTGTGTGAGACAGGAGGCTGGACTAGACGAATCCTCACTGGTCTGATCCAGCAGGGCTCTTCTGATGTTCTCCTCAGGGGAAGGCCTCGGCCTCTCTGCCCTGTTGCTGGCTCTCCAGAGAAACTGGTTGGCCCCTGTGTGAGACAGGAGGCTGGACTAGACGGATCCTCACTGGTCTGATCCAGCAGGGCTCTTCTGATGTCCTTCTCAGGGGAAGGCCTCAGCCTCTCTGCCCTGTTGCTGGCCCTCCAGAGGAACTGGCTGGCCCTTGTGTGAGACGGGAGGCTGGACTAGATGGACCCTACCTGGTCTGACCCAGCAGGGCTCTTCTCAGGTTCTTCTCAGGGGAAGGCCTCGGCCTCTCTGCCCTGTTGCTGGCCCTGCAGAGGAACTGGCTGGCCCCTGTGTGAGACAGGAAGCTGGACTAGATGGACCCTCCTGGTCTGACCCAGCAGGGCTCTTCTGATGTCCTTCTCAGGGGAAGGCCTCGGCCTCTCTGCCCTGTTGTTGGCCCTCCAGAGGAACTGGTTGGCCCCTGTGTGAGACAGGAGGCTGGACTGGATGGACCCTCACTGGTCTGACCCAGCAGGGCTCTTCTG
The DNA here is from genome assembly GCA_029375565.1 of Gekko gecko. Classification (NCBI taxonomy): domain Eukaryota; kingdom Metazoa; phylum Chordata; class Lepidosauria; order Squamata; family Gekkonidae; genus Gekko; species Gekko gecko. The sequence continues at coordinate 103,991,085 of JAPDNY010000011.1, forward strand.
ATGTTCTTCTCAGGGGAAGGCCTTGGCCTCTCTGCCCTGTTGCTGGCCCTCCAGAGGAACTGGCTGTCCCCTGTGTGAGACGGGAGGCTGGACTAGATGGACCACTGGTCTGACCCAGCAGGACTCTTCTGATTTTCTCATCAGGGAAAGACCTTGGCCTTTCTGCCCTGTTGTTGGCCCTCCAGAGGAACTGGTTGGCCACTGTGTGAGACAGGATGCTAGACTAGATGGACCACTGGTCTGATCCAGCAGGGCTCTTGTGGTGTTCTTATCTCCCTGGAATGTCAATAGTTGTGGCATGTACCAAAGCAAAAAATGGGGTGGCTTAATTTCTCGTGATTGCCGTATATATTTAAATCTGGGATTGACCATTGCTGATCGTTCAGAAAGAACCTTTTAAAATATTTAAATTGCTTTTCTGTAGCCCTTATGGGTGTGGGCTATGGCAGCTGAACTGCAGCTCAAATCCAGGTACCGCGATCAGCACACCAGCCGCTGCAGCAGCCTGGCTTTTGCCCATCGTTTGTGACCTTGCTGTGTTGCATAGCCCCTCCTCCGCTTGCAGCTGCTGGATGACCTTGGGCAAGCCATAGTTCCATCAGAGCTGTTCTCTCAAGGCCAGTTCTGTCAGAGCTCTCTCAGCCCCGCCTACCTCACAGGGTGTCTGTTGTGGGGAGGGGGAAGGGGAAGGAGTTTGTAAGCTGCTCTGAGACTCCGAGTGAAGGGCAGGGTATAAATCCAATCTCTTCTTCTCTCTCCTTCATCCTCGAGGGTTCTAGTCCATCTCTCTCTCCCTGCCGTTACTGTGTTGCTGGCCAGAAACCTCCCGAAATCTGTATATACTCTGTAACCTCAGAAAAGCCTATTCTTCCAGAATGCATATCCAAAAATCACCCTGCTCCATGCTTTCAGGTGAATTCCCATACAGTGGAATCATTTGCAGATTTGATTTCGATGCTGCATCAGGGTTCCCTTGTCTCAGAATCTGTGACGTATTAATTTTAATGCCCGCTGTCTATCCCCTAACCTGTGCCCACCGACACTGTTCAAATGACAAAGCGGCATCGCAGCGCACCAAGCCCGGAAGAGCTCGTTGAATCAGAACCACATTGGATAAAAACACACCCAGATGGCTCGCACAAGGTTGCTGCCCGCCACAGATGCTGAAAATAGCACGGCGGCATAAATGTTTCTTGATGGAATGTTAATTACACTGCCGTGTGTCAACAGTAGCTTTTAAATCCCAATATGGATTGCTTCCCATCCCAGCGCCAGTCGAGGCTCAAGTTCATTCTAGTCAGTTTGGCAGCAAAGGAAGCTCTCAGAATGCGAGATCAGCTATGCAGTCTCCCGGAAGGGTAAGGGTTTCCTTTGTTTGAGACCTCTCTTTTCCCCCTCCCCACCTCACTGTCTTGGTGGGCACTTTGGGGAGAGGCTGTGTCTCCACGGTAGAGCCTCTGCTTGACATGCAGGAGGTCCCAGGTTCAATCCCCGGCATCTCCAGATAAAAGGACGCAATAGTGGGTGATGTGAAAGACCTCTGCATGAAACCCTGGAAAGTCACTGCCTGTTCAAGAAAACAATATTATCTTTGTGCTGTTTGGGAGGGGCCGTGGCTAAGTGGAAGAGCCTCTGCTCGGCATGCAGAAGGTCCCTGGTTCAATCCCCGGCATCTCCAGTTAAGGATCAGGTAGCGGGTGATGAGAAAGACCTCAATCGGCTTCATAGACCGATAGTCTAGTTCAGTATAAGGCAGCTTTGCGTGTGTGACATGTTGGATCAGGCCGGCTGTTGGGATTCTGCGCCGATTCCAGCTCTGTTAAATTCCCAGCTTCTCCACCTCTGTCTTACACGCACCCACCGTCCGCCATTTGTCCAACTCAGTGCCTCGTGTGCTAAAGAAAAGGGTCTCTTGAGAAGTGTCAGAGACCTGCCTCTGCCATATCGGCTCTTTAGCTTGGAGAAACGACTGCTGAGTGGTGACATGATCGAAGTTTATAAGGTTATGCCTGGGATAGAGCAGGTCAGAGAAAGAGAGTACTTTTCTCCCTTTCTCACAATACAAGAACTCGTGGGCACTCCATGAAATTGCTGAGCAGTCGGGTTAGAAATGGATAAAAGGAAGTCCTTCTTCACCCAAAGAGCGATTAACACGTGGAATTCACTGCCACAGGAGGTGGTGGCAGCTACAAGCATGGACAGCTTCAAGAAGGAATTAGATAAGCATATGGAGCAGAGGTCCATCAGTGGCTATTAGCCACAAGGTATAGATAGGAACTCTCAGGCTGGGGCAAGTGATGCTCTGTATTCTTGGTGTTTGGGGGAAGGGGCAACAGTGGGAGGGCTTCTAGTGTCCTGGCCCCACTGCTGGACCTCCTGATGGCACCTGGTATTTCTGGCCACTGTGTGACACAGACTGTCGGACTGGATGGGCCATTGGCCTGATCCAGCATTGGCTTCTCTTATGTTCTTATAAGAGGTAATTGGATAAACATAAGGAGCAAAAGTCCATCAGTGGCTATTAGCCACAAGGTATAGGTAAGAGCTCTCAGTCTGGGGCAAGTGATGCTCTGTATTCTTGGTGCCTGGGGGGCAAAAATGGGAGGGCTTCTAGTGTCCTGGCCCCACTGCTGGACCTCCTGATGGTACCTGGTATTTTTGGCCGCCGTGTGACAGAGTGTTGGACTGGATGGGCCATTGGCCAGATCCATTGTTGACTTCTCTTATGTTCTTATGGATAAACATATGGAGCAGAGGTCCATCAATACCTATTAGCCACAAGGTATAGATAGGAACTCTCAGTCTGGGACAAGGGATGCTCTGTATTCTTGGTGCTTGGGGGGGGCAACAGTGGAGGGCTTCTAGTGTCCTGGCCCCACTGCTGGACCTCCTGATGGCACCTGGTGTTTTTAGCCACTGTGTGACACAGACTGTTGGACTGGATGGGCCATTGGCCTGATCCAACATTGGCTTCTCTTATGTTCTTATAAGAGGGAATTGGATAAACATATGGAGCAAAGTCCATCAGTGGCTATTAGCCACAAGGTATAGGTAGGAGCTCTCAGTCTGGGGCAAGTGATGCTCTGTATTCTTGGTGCCTGGGGGGCAAAAATGGGAGGGCTTCTAGTGTCCTGGCCCCACTGCTGGACCTCCTGATGGTACCTGGTATTTTTGGCCACCATGTGACAGAGTGTTGGACTGGATGGGCCATTGGCCAGATCCATTGTTGACTTCTCTTATGTTCTTATGGATAAACATATGGAGCAGAGGTCCATCAATACCTATTAGCCACAAGGTATAGATAGGAGCTCTCAGCCTGGGGCAAGGGATGCTCTGTATTCTTGGTGCTTGGGGGGTGCAACAGTGGGAGGGCTTCTAGTGTCCGGGCCCCACTGCTGGACCTCCTGATGGCACCTGGTATTTTTGGCCACTGTGTGACACAGAGTGTTGGACTGGATGGGCCATTGGCCTGATCCAACATTGGCTTCTCTCTTATGTTCTTATGGATAAAGGCAAACTCAAAGATTATAGCACTGACCACAGTTTGGTACACGCTCTCCTCAATATGCAAACAGAAGACAGATTTGCTGATGAGGAAGTTATCGGAGTGGCTTAACTTTACACAACATTAGTAGTGCGTTGTGCAGTTGTGCCTCTCAGCGTCCTTGCCTTGGCCTCACTGAGTTTCGTGTCATGCTCATTGCTTTCGGCCAGCTAACCTAAGCTCGAAGCCCTGCACGCTCCGGAGTATTGCGTTGTTTTGTTTCAGTTGTTGCATACATTGGAATTAAGGTCAGTGAAGTTACATCTAGTGGCTTGTTTTTTGTACAGTGATCTTTAATTGTAAGCCACCTGGTACAGGGCTCTGAAGAGGCGGCATAGAAATATAATAAATAAATGGGCCGGGTCCTACAAGAGCCAGTTTGGTGTGAGAGCCAGTTTGGTGTAGTGGTTAAGTGCGTGGACTCTAATCTGGGAGAACTGGGTTTGGTTCCCCACTCCTCCACTTGCACCTGGCTGGATGACCTTGGGCAAGCCATAGTTCTGGCAGAGCTGTTCTTGACTCTAATCTGGGAGAACCGGTTTTGATTCCGCACTCCTCCACTTGCACCTGCTGATGTGACCTTGGGTCAGTCACAAGTTCTGGCACAGCTGTTCTTGAAAAAGAGCAGTTTCTGTCAGAGTTCTCTCAGCCCCACCTACCTCACAGGGTGTCTGTTGTGGGGAGGGGAAGGGAAAGGAGTTTGTAAGCCGCTCTGAGACTCTGAGTGAAGAGTGGGGTATAAATCCAATCTCTTCTTCTCTTCTTCTTCTAGTGTAAGGAAACATTTACTGATGCAACAGGCCCTTTTTAGAATCACAGAAACAAAGAGTTGGAAGCGTCCCTCCAAGGTCATCTAGTCCAACCCCCTGCACAATGCAGGAAATTAAAAAAATACATCCCCCCCATACCCCCAGTGACCCCTGATCTATGCCCAGAAGGGTGGGTGGGGAGAAACCTTCCAGGATCTCTGGCCAAACTGGCCTGGAGAAGAATTGCTTCCTGACCCCGAAGTGGCGATCAGCATTTCCCTGGGCGTGTCAGAAAGGGCCACGAGAACTAAGCACTGAAGCAACCCTCCCTCTCATGACCTGCCTAAGTTCGCAGAATCATATTTAAGCCATTTCACCCTCCCTTCCCATAGAATTGCTTTTACTCTTGCTAGGCTAAATTTTGTACCGTCTGCAGAGTTATCGGGTCGTTTTGCATGCATTCCCTGTTCAGATAGAGTTTGCACCTGTGCATCTGGTGAGGCTGAGATGTTGACACACCTCTTTCTGTTTTGTTCCCTCTGGATAGCTCCTAGGTCTTATTGGATACTACCTATCTTAATAAAATATCTTCCACTTGAGTCATGGGTGAGTTCTTATTTGCCGGCAGATACTAACCCGGCAATTATTGCTTCAGTAGCAAGGTATTTAGCAACTATAATAGCACTGAAGCATAAATAGTGGATACCGTTGAAAAGCTTATATTTATTTATCCTAATTATTTTAAACAATGGGGAATTTCAGACAGGCAATATATTCCGGTTCAGGAACGGTTCCCAAACGGTTTCTGGTCTGACATTTCAGACAGAACCATTTTAGAACTGGTTCCCTACTGGAATATATTTGTACTTTCCCACACAAACGCTTCTGTCCCATTCATGAAACTGGGCTGAATTGTTTTACCTATAAACCGCTTCCAAGTAGTCTTCAGTTTCTTCTCCTGGATCCGAAATGCTTTTTCCCACCATTTTTTGCCCACGTGGGTGATCTCCGGCTTTTTTTTTTTTTAACTTTAGCTTTAGAGCACTATAGCACTATAACACAACATCAAAACAGCACCATGGCGATCCCATTGGAATCCCATCACTGTTTTGAGGTTGTGTTATAGCCAGGGGTCTTTTCGTAGAAAAACAGCTGCAGGAGCTCATTAGCATATGGTATGCTAATGAGCTATTAGGCTATTAGCATATGCCACACCCCCTGACATCACCGGAGGTGATGTCAGAAGGGGAAGCAAAAGGGGGGGAGGCATCTTCAAAAGCCTCCCCTTCCCTTCCCCAGCTGGTCTGGGTGGGGGAGCTAAGAGGGAAGGGGGTTAAAGTTTAAACTCCTTCTCATGAGAGTTGAGCCACAGAAGGAAGAAAGAGGGAAGGAAAGAGAGAGAGTAGAGAGAAGGAAAGAAGGAAGGAAAGAGGGAAAGAAAGAGAAGGAAAGGGGAGGGAAAGAAAGGGAGGGAAGAAGGAGGGAAACAGGGAAAGGAGGAAAAAAGAGAAGAGAAGAAAGTGAGAAAGAAAGAAAGAAAGAAAGAAAGAAAGAAAGAGAGAGAGAGAGAGAGAGAGAGAGAAAGAAAGAAAGAAGGAGAGAAAGAGAGAAAGAGAGAGAGAAAGAGAAAGAAGGAGGGAAAGAGGAAAAGAGAGAAGGAAAGGAGGGAATGAAAGAAATTCGGCAGCAACTCGGCCCCATTATGTCCTATGGGCCATTGAAGTCAATGGTGAAAACATAGGGTATATTCTGGGGGCTGGAGGGGAGGGGTTTGAGGGAGAGGCTCCAAACTCCTTGAATCCGCTGGCCAGATATCCACCTGCTCAGCTTGCCTGTAGGGAGATCTCATTTATTGATTTTTGACAAACACACACACACCCCAAACAGTCAACTCTGAGCTCAAACCATTGCTCCAGCTAAGACATAAGGTGCAGTCAGACGGTGTGCTGAGAGCGGTTTAAATTGCTCCTTTTCTGACCAGACTATATTTGATCACACTTACACTCCCTTATCCCGCTTTACTGCGCAGTTGCTGCGCTCCCGCTCTCTATACTACTGATGTGCGGGCGCATGCGTCAGCATTTTTTAATTTTTTTTCTCAGTTTGTGCATGCGCATAGGCGCTCATCCGTAGAAGGGGGAACTATCATGGCGCATGCGTAGAACCACCAGGGCAAATCAATCCAACTCCTCCAACAAAAGACTTCCCTTTAAATGTTTGACCCGAAAATGGCCTCCGTGAGATCCCGAACTCACCTAAATGCTAAAACAAGTGACCGCTTAAATGTCGGTTTTCTAAACGCGTGGTGCAGCTCTGCCTATGCGCACACCGCTAACACATAAAAAAAATGGTGGCCGAAAAGCAGACGCCTCGGGCAGCTTTCGAGCAGGGAGGGGGTTTAAACCGGCTCGGCACCGCAGCAGCGATCAGACATCAGAAATGTGCGGCTAGAACTGGAGAATCAGGAAAACACCACTTGGGGAACTGGTAACGAAATACTCCATTTTAAAGGGGGTTGAGCCGGAAGGCGACAGCTGGGGACGGTGCATGGATGTTGGGTGTGTGCACGTGCACATAAAATCTGTTACTGAAGCGTGCCGAAAGCGGACTAAAGGGCCCGTCTGACCGCACCCACAGACTGTCACCTGAGAACCATTGCTGCTGTGACTATTGGGATCCAGGAGAATTTGTAAGGATGTAAGATTGTCGTTACCGAGCTAGTTTGTTTTGAGACCAGCTTGTGCGGTCCATTTGGAGTAATCAAGGCCTAACATCATTTACTCTCCGTTTCCAAGGTCTGGCGGATTAAAACATTGACCTTTTCCTTAAAAGTAACTCTAAGTTTGTTTAACTTGTTTATCCTTTCGGCCCAGTTCCTTTCACGGTTACCTTTTGAGACGGGACCGTTTATCTTGGTCCCGAGGAATGTAGCGAGCGACTCGGAAATTACAGCTGCCGCTACAGATTTCTGTATATAAACAGGATTAATAATAAAGGCACAAATTTAAAAATAAACATGTATCGAACTCCTTTTTTCTCAAAGTGTAGTTCTGGAGAAGCAGATTAAGACACGAACAGAAAAAAAACACCTTTGTAATCTGCCACTTAAGCTTAGGTTACTTTATAGTAACAGACGCTTGGTATTGTAATGGGTAAAGTGTTAGGTAATTTGTTAAAGATGTTCTGTTCCTTGGCTCAATCATCAACCCAAAGGGAGACCTGCAACCAAGAAATCAGAAGGAAATTAACACTGGGAAGGGCGGCCATGAAAGAGCTAGAAATGTTTCTTAACTGAACAAGAAGAAGAGACAGGATTTATACCCCACCCTTCACTACCCGAAGGAGTCTCAGAGCGGCTTACAAACTCCTTTCCCTTCCCCTCCCCACAACAGACACCCTGTGAGGTAGAAGAAGAAGAAGAGATTGGATTTATACCCCTTACCCTTCACTACCCGAAGGAGTCTCAGAGCGGCTTACAAACTCCTTTCCCTTCCCCTCCCCACAACAGACACCCTGTGAGGTAGAAGAAGAAGAAGAGATTGGGTTTATACCCCTTGCCCTTCACTACCCGAAGGAGTCTCAGAGCGGCTTACAAACTCCTTTCCCTTCCCCTCCCCACAACAGACACCCTGTGAGGTAGAAGAAGAAGAAGAGATTGGATTTATACCCCTTGCCCTTCACTACCCGAAGGAGTCTCAGAGCGGCTTACAAACTCCTTTCCCTTCCCCTCCCCACAACAGACACCCTGTGAGGTAGAAGAAGAAGAGGAGATTGGATTTATACCCCGCCCTTCACTACCCAAAGGAGTCTCAGAGCGGCTTACAAACTCCTTTCCCTTCCCCTTCCCACAACAGACACCCTGTGAGGTAGAAGAAGAAGAAGAGATTGGATTTATACCCCTTGCCCTTCACTACCCGAAGGAGTCTCAGAGCGGCTTACAAACTCCTTTCCCTTCCCCTCCCCACAACAGACACCCTGTGAGGTAGAAGAAGAAGAGGAGATTGGATTTATACCCCGCCCTTCACTACCCGAAGGAGTCTCAGAGCGGCTTACAAACTCCTTTCCCTTCCCCTCCCCACAACAGACACCCTGTGAGGTAGAAGAAGAAGAAGAGATTGGGTTTATCCCCCGCCCTTCACTACCCAAAGGAGTCTCAGAGCGGCTTACAAACTCCTTTCCCTTCCCCTCCCCACAACAGACACCCTGTGAGGTAGAAGAAGAAGAAGAGATTGGGTTTATCCCCCGCCCTTCACTACCCAAAGGAGTCTCAGAGGGGCTTACAAACTCCTTTCCCTTCCCCTCCCCACAACAGACACCCTTTGTTTTATTAAATTAAATACCACACGCAGTGCAGATTTTCAATTTAAAGTTTAAAACCGATTAATCAATTAAAATTAAAACCTAAAACAATCTAGCACTAGACTGTGCGGTAGGTGGGGCTGAGAGAGCCAGTTTGGTGTCGTGGTTAAGTGTGTGGATTCTAATCTGGGAGAACTGGGTTTGATTCCCCAGTCCTCCAGTCGCAGCTGCTGGATGACCTTGGGTAAGCCATAGTTCTCTCAGAGCTGTTCTCTCAAGGACAGTTCTGGAAAGAGCTCTCTCAGCCCCACCTACCTCACAGGTCTGTTGTGGGGAGGGGAAGGGAAAGGAGATTGTCCATGTAGTCCAGCATCCTTCCTGTCTCACACAGTGGCCAACCAGTTCCTCTGTAGGGCCAACAACAGAGCATTTAGGTCATGGCCTTCCCCCAATAAGAGCATCAGAAGAGCCCTGCTGGGTCAGACCACTGAGGGTCCATCTAGTCCAGCAGGGGCCAGCCAGTTCCTCTGGAGGGCCAGCAACAGGGCAGAGAGGCCGAGGCCTTCCCCAGATAAGAGCATCAGAAGAGCCCTGCTGGGTCAGACCAGGGAGGGTCCATCCAGTCCAGCCTCCCGTGTCACACAGAGGCCAGCCAGTTCCTCTGGAGGGCCAACAGCAGGGCAGAGAGGCCAAGGCCTTCCCCTGCAAAGAACCTCAGAAGAGCCCTGCTGGGTCAGACCAGGGAGGGTCCATCTAGTCCAGCCTCCTGTCTCACACAGTGGCATCTCTGGGAAAATATTGCTGCCTCATTAGAAGATTTATCTATAGGGCTTTCAACCACCAGGTGAGGTCTGGAGATCTCCCACCATTACAATTAGTCTCCAGATGACCAAGATCAGCTCCCCTGGTGGAAAAGGCTGCTTTGGAGAGTGGCCTTTATGGCATTATACCCTGCTGAAGTGCCTCCCCTTCCCAAAACTCACCCTCCCCAGGCTCCACACCCAAATCTCCAGGAATTTCCCCACCTGGAACTGGCTACCCTATTTATTTATGAGGCGATGAGAGCACAGAATGAGAAGCTATACAGTTTCGGTCAACCTGGACGGCAAAGAGCTTGCGGGGCCAGGAGGTTCAGCAAAGCTCACGATGGCGATGGTTTAAATTTTCCGACTTTAGAAGCAAATCTCAAGCAAGGTTATTTCAGGAGGGGAATCCCAGAATTAAGGAGGCAGCGATTTGAAGCCTCTTCAGACCTTAATCCTAGAATCCTTTCCAAGAGAAAGGTATTAAGAGAGAGATCGGATGAAATAAGGAAGTTAAGAATTAATTATCAGTAGGCATTTCCCCTTCAGATTATTAGTGAGCTGTAGAGGGATGATCGTGATGGTCTATAGTTATGAAGAACATTAACAACAACAAAAAATCAGTGTTAATTTGATTTATCTACTAAGACTAATATTAATGTTTCTGCATCAGCGTTTTAACTTTTTCTGTTTCTGTCGCTACCCTTAACGTACCTAAGACCTAGAGTCCAGGGGCACCTTTAAGACCAAGAAAGGTTTATTCAAGGTATGAGCCTTGTGCTTTGCACACGAAAGTTCACACCTTGAATAAACCTTTCTTGGTCTTAAAGGAGCCTCTGGACTCTAAATTTGTTCTACTGCTTTGGACCAACACAGCGGACTACCTAGATTTATCTAAGGTCTGTATTGCTGTTGTTGTTGTTTTATAAATATTCGAGAATTTTACAAACAAGAAGTAGAAAACATGAAATTCCAGCAGAAACTGTGCATCGGACAGTGGAATCAAGTGTGTGTGTGTGTGGATGTGTTAAGTATCATCTGACTTAAAGGGTAAAGATTTCCCTTGCTTGAAAGCTAGTCGAATCCGACTCTAGGTGGCAGTGCTCATCTCCGTTTCCAAGCTGAAGAGCCAGCACTGTCCAAAGAAGTTTCTGTGGTCATATGGCCGGCATGACTAGACGCCGAGGCGCACGGAACAGTGTTACCTCCCCACTGAAGTGGTACCTATTTATCTACTTGCAATTTCTTTCTTTCAGGCCGCTAGGTTGGCAGGAGCTGGAACCAGAGACGGGAGCTCACTCCGTCACACGGCACTCGGGTCTCGAACCGCTACACTACCGACCTCCCGGTCTGCAGTGCAGCGTCTTAACCACTGAGCCACCGCAGCCCTCATTCATACACTTTCTTTTTAAGCTGATCTTGACTTGACAGCCTGTCAAAACACATTCGAGAGGTCCGATCCTTGATCCCATTGGTCAAAGGCGGATTCCCGCCTTAGGCCAGATAAGTCAACTGTCTCTTGTCTTCTGCTTCTCCACAGGTCGGGGACCACAAGTTCAGCGCCCACCGGATAGTCTTGGCCGCCTCCATCCCATATTTCCACGCCATGTTCACCAACGACATGATGGAATGCAAGCAAGATGAAATCGTCATGCAGGGAATGGATCCAAGGTGTGACTCTTGGGAACGGCGGGGAGGGATTTGGGGCGGGCAGTTATCCACCGTGTGGGCCGGAAATTTGATTTTTCTAACCTGCATATTGCAGCAGACATTATTTAAATTTTTTTTTTGTAATAACTGTTGAGACATCCTCGTCCACATGGCGACCTGTTGTACGTGATCGGCTTGTCGTCTGGTCAGGCCTGCTTCAGATATAGAGAACAAGTATAAAGGAAACAGACGTGAGAGTCTGACCCGCAAATCAAGCCGTCAAGAAGTCTTGCAGAGAAAATGCTTACTACGTATAAATTCCTACAAATCATACATGCTAAAGAATTGTATTTTTGTACACTACAGAACATTTCCTGAGGAAGATCCAATTTTGAAACGTTGTTATATAATCCGGAGACTACGTTGATGATGTACCCGTGCACTAGGGGTTTTCTTATGATCTGTAGGAATTTTTTTATTGTGTTTTAGTGCTTCAGACTGTAATACATTGTAAGCATTTTCTTTGCAATTCTAGTTGACTGCTTGGTTTGTGCGTCAGACTCTCGTGACTGTTTTCTTTATACTTGTTCTCTGATTAGGTTGTGTTTATCCACATTTGTCCTGCTTCAGATATAGACACACCCTTAAGAGGCCTGGGTGTCTCCTTAGCTTTCCTATATCAGATTATTAATTTCCTGCTGATAAGTAAACTACGATAACAGTTCGGTTTGTTCTGGGTGTAGCGCACAAGTACGAATATTACCAGAGAATCTTTGCTTCCATTTTTTTTCTAAAAGATAATTATTTGCATCTTTAACATTAACCAACAAAAGAATATAATAATACCACCCCTTCTTTTTCATCAGAAGTAAGTAGTTCACAAGCAAGGGAAATCTTCAGAGAAAACTCTCCAAGTCAATTCAGACTGCAATATTTATAGACTTTTCAAAATCATCTTCCAGAAATAGTTAGCTGTCCTACCTCGTAAGGTGCACGTTCTTCACTAATTATCTTATAACTTCCAACACCATATAAAGTTAGCTACACTTCTGTGTCTTCTTTAAAAATATAAACGCTGTGTTAACACACTCTTACTACTTTTCGTCAGCACCGACAATATCAAAAACAGTATTTACCATTTTCGCACACGTATGAATATCTGTTGGCCCTCTGCCCATACACCCTGTCTTTGAACTATATTTCATTTCTGTATTTAGTTGGACAGTATGTTGTAGCAGTTAGGAGCGTGGACTCTAATCTGGGAGAACTGAGTTTGATTCCCCACTCCTCCACGTGCAGCTGCTGGTGCGACCTTCGGTCATTTACAAGTTCTCTCAGATCTGTTCTCTCAAGGGCAGTTCTCGAAAGAGCTCTCTCAGCTCTACTTATCTCATATTGTTTCTGTTGTGGGAAGGGGAAGGGAAAGGAGATTGTAAGCCGCTCCAAGACTCCTTCGGGTAGTGAAGGGTGGGCTGTAAATCCAGTCTCCTCTCTTCTTCTTCTACCGGGCTCCAGTGTGTATTATGCCTTGGTATTAATTATGTTATTTCTGATCTTCTCAAGGCCGTGTTATTCTGTCTCTCTTTTGTTCTTTCCCCTCCCCAAGGCTGTTCTATTCTGGGCCTCGCTGTTTGGCACGCCTGGCTGAGACGCCAGTCCAGCCTGTGATTTCGGCCGGCAGAGGCATTGTCCTGCACGGTCGTTTTAGTCAAGGCCAACAACTCCCCCCCCACCCCATATTTCTGGCTACAGCTGTGACATTGTGTGAAGCAATTTTAAAGGCTTTTGCTCAGAGGCAGTGGTTCCAAGCAGTTCTGTCTCTTAGCCCGAAATCGTGGGGCGAAGGGAACAATGTTCCCTCTAAGCTGTGGGGTCTTGTGAGCAAAAATTCTCCTTTGTGAGCCACTGGCATTAAAGTTGTGCGCGAACGATTTGGCTACTGCATAAATTAGCTTGCTCTGGAGCCATCCGTCCTGAGCCGGAAGCTAAATGTGTGAGCCGGAAGCTAAACAACTGTGAGCTAGCTCAACACCAACTCAGCTTACAGGGAACACTGGAAGGTAATAGTGTCGCCTGCTCGAGCTCTCGAGTCAGGAGAGGAAAGCTATCTCAGCAGCAAATCAGACTGCTTCGGGAGGCAGAGCCGAATAATATGCCTCCCTCCCTCCCTCCTCACGCCTTCTTGGAAGAAGGAAATCCTGACTGGGGAGTGGAACCACATACCGACTAAGGAACACCCAGGCGTTTCCCTCTCCGCCCCATCTTGCAGTGGGAAATATTTTGTTTGGATGCGGGCGACCAGTCACAAGCCCTGTCTTCTGTTGGCTCCACCCACTTTCTAAGAAGCTTGGAGGTGGCCGAGGGAAGTGCCCACGGGCACCACGTTGGAGACCCCTGCGTTAGATGGTGTCATGATCCTAGGCCTACAGTGGTGCGGCCTACAGGCTCTAGGGAGGCCTAGTGGCTCCGGGGGAGCCTGTATTAGAGTAGCTCTCGGGGCCTCCATTTCCCAGGTCTCCTCTGGACCCGGTGATTGGCTAACAGGGGGTTTGGAGCGGAAACTTATACCAGTGGGGGGTGTTGCCTGGGAAGAAGGAATAAAAGGCCTTGCCCAGAGTGGGAGGGTGAGTCAGTTTGAGGCCAAACACCCAGAGAAGGCTGGGGACAGTATAGTCAGGCACGTCAGGATTTCTTGTTTTGCTGGTTTACCTACTTTTACTGTGTTCATCGTTCCTACTTTGGTGTATTGGTTTGGCGTGGTGGTCAAGTGCCCGGACTCTAATCTGGGAGAACCGGGTTTGATTCCCCACGCCTCTACTTGCAGCTGCTGGATGATCTTGGGCAAGCCATAGTTCTGTCAGAGCTGTCCTTGAAAAAGAGCAGTTTCTGTCAGAGCTCTCTCAGCCCCACCTCCCTCACAGGGTGTCTGTTGTGGGGAGGGGAAGGGAAAGGAGTTAGTAAGCCGCTCTGAGACTCAGAGTGAAGGATGGGGTATACATCCAATCTCCTCTTCTTCTTCTTTGGTGTAGCGGTTAAGTGCGTGGACTCTAATCTGGGAGAACCGGGTTTGATTCCCCATGCCTCCATTTGCAGCTGCTGGATGACCTTGGGCAAGCCATAGTTCTGTCAGAGCTCTCCTTGAAAAGGCAGTTCTCAAAAGACCTCTCTCTCTCAGCCCCGCCTACCTCACAGGGTGTCTGTTGTGGGGAGGGGAAGGGAAAGGAGTTTGTCAGCCGCTTTGAGACTCCGAGTGAAGGGTGGGGTAGAAATCCAATATCTTCCTCCTCCTCCTCCTCCTCCTCTTCCTCTTCTTCTTCTTCTTCTTCTTCTTTTTCTTCTTCCTGGATTGTAGTTATTATTAAAACTCTTTAATAATAAAAGAAGACGAAGAGATTGGATTTATACCCCGCCCTTCACTGCCCAAAGGCATCTCAGAGCGGCTTAAAAACTCCTTTCCCTTCCCCTCCCCACAACAGACACCCTGGGAGGTAGGTGGGGCTGAGAGAACTCTGACAGAAACTGTCCTTCAGAGAACAGCTGTGCCAGAGCTTGTGACTGACCCAAGGTCACACCAGCAGCTGCAAGTGGAGGAGTGGGGAATCAAACCCGGTTCTCCCAGATGAGAGTCCGCGCACTTAACCACTACACCAAACTGGCTCTTTGTTACTCTGCCTGAGTCCTCACGCCTCATTTGGTCACTTATAAGGGGAAACGTACTGGAAAAGGAGTGTATAAAGGGGGTCAGGTGGGTGCCTTGAGCCTTCCCAAGGAGACGCATGCCGGAGTGGTGGCAGCCATTGGAGAGAACCTTTCCCGCCGTTGCCTGCAACAGATGGCCTTGAGTTCGGTGATAGAGCCAAATGCGTTTGACCACAGCTAACCCTCTTCCACTTTGTCGCCCTCCTCCTAGTGCCCTGGAGGCCCTGATCAACTTTGCCTACAACGGACACTTGGCCATCGACCAGCAGAACGTCCAGTCGTTGCTGATGGGCGCCAGCTTCCTGCAGCTGCAGAACATCAAGGACGCCTGCTGCTCGTTCCTGCGAGAGAGGTGAGGGACCCTGGCTCCTTCCTGGACCCTGCGCTTTGAGAATCAGTCCGGCCAGGGGCAGATTGGCTGTAGAACTTCCGGGGGAATTTCCCGGTGGGCTCCTGGTGGCCGGTAACAAGCCGCACCAAGCCCCAGCACCTCTGCTTGAGCCTCCAGGGCCCATTGGCTCCTCATCAGTCATGGCAGCTGGTGTCAGCTCAACCCTAGCTATGATGGGGCTTTGGGGGGCTCTGCCCCCTTTCTTAAAGGCACAGCCCCACAAGAATTTCTCCTGTAAATGTTTTTTTCCAATCATTTAAAAATATTTCTTAACAGTGTGTGCTCCTTTAAGCAGAGTGGGGGGGCTGTAGTTGACTAATTCCCACACTGGGCAAGGGGGTTGGAGTAGGTGACCTCTGGGATCCCTTCTACCTCTACGTCAAGAAACCGGTCTCCTTTAAGAGAGTTTTTCTGTCTAAGTGTTAGGTTTCTTGACTATAGAAGTCATCACCCCGACCTGCTGGCTTGTTATCCTGAGAGGGAGGGCAGGAAGGTTTGCATCAATGCTTAGTTCTCACACAGTGGCCAACTAGTTCCTCTGGAGGGCCAACGACAGGGCAGGGGAGGCCAAGGCCTTCCCCTGATAAGAACACCAGAAGAGCCCATCCAGCGGTCCATCTAGTCCAGCATTTTGTCTCCCATGGGCCAACCAGTTCCTCTGGAGGGCCAGGAACAGGGGAGGGAGGCCGAGGCCTTCCTCTGATGTTGCCTTCTGGCTCTGGGATTCAGAGGTTGTCTGCCCCTGAAAATGGAGGTTCCCCTTAGTCTCCATGACTATCAGGCACTGATAGACCTCTCTTCCGTGAATCCATCTAACCCCCTTTTATAGCTTGTCCATTCCTTCGTCCCATCCTGAACAGTGTTCCCTCTAAGCTGAGTTAGTGTGAGCCAGCTCACAGTTTTTAAGCCTCCGGCTCACACATTTTTGTCTCGGCTCAGGAAGGGATGGCTCCAGAGCAAAGGAACTTACGCAGCAGCCGAGTCGCTCGCTCACAACTTGAACGCCAGTCGCTCCCAAAGTCGAATTTCTGCTCACAAGACTCCAGAGCTTAGAGGGAGCACTGGTCCCAAATTGTTGTGATTGTTAAAATGCCACTCGCCAGAGGAGATGGGGTGGGGGGAGTCGAGGACGGAGCAAGGGGAGATGTTCTGGCTGTTGTACATATTTGATTCCATGTCAAAAACGAAGTCAAATGGGGAGGAAGTTCTATGTTTTTATTTCAGTTAACAGGAAAACAGTTGTACCAAATAGTCCATCCAAAATTGACTACTTCCTTCTCAGCATATTTGGGAGATAGGCTTCAATTAACAGGAAAACCATTAGACCAAATAACTCGTCAAAAAATTGACTACTTTCTTCTTTTTCTTCTTCATCTTCTTCTTCTTGAACATATTCTGAGCATATTCAGGAAATACATGATATTTTATACATGGACTGACATCATCAAAAAAACAATATTCAAAAAGCATAATTGGTTACAAAAGACAGTGGTCATTTGAATAACAAGCCTCTGATTTGTCAGCTGTAAAGAAACTTATCTACATCAAATCTAGGTAAAACCTAAGTGTTTACTTAACCTAACCCTAAATGATAATGGGCAAGGATTCTTCATATCCTAAACAAAAGTGTTTGTTGTTCTTGATATGAGACCAAAATCTTATCTGACCCAGACATTGCAAAGTGTTGCCCTTAAGAACTACAGAATCATGAACTTTGTACCTATTATGTTGTCTGCTAACAATATCAGACCTACAAGAGTAAAGTCTTCAATATAACAGGCCTTCCTTATAGCCTAATAAAATATTACTTAAAAGAGGAATCCGGGAAACCAAGAACAAATATGAATATGAACAATCAAGAAGAAAAAACCTATATAAAAAATCTTTATATTCCCACTCATACTACATGGCTAAGCAATGCCCCTCCCTTTCTTTTTTTTCTTTCTTTTTTAAAGCGCCCCTAAAAGAGGCGTTTTTATTATTTTTAAGACAATGACATAACAACAAAACAGACCAAAACACAAAATACAATCACAAACAATACAATACAATACACAATAACAAAACCTTAACACTACACAACACCCACAAAATACAACATTCAACATTCATGGGGGGGGCGGGTAAATTTCCCAAAGCAAATCACCCAGTTAGTTTCCCTCCCCACTTACCGACATAAGTGTTACCTTCTTTTACTTCTGTATCCACCAATTCTATCATTCTATCTTATCCACTTCTAATTTAACACAAAACTAATAATATTCAGTGTTCAGACCATTATTGTTCCTCTCCATCCTTCGCTCTCTGGTCATACCAGTTATAAAAGCGTTGCCACGTGTTTATAAAGGCTGGTTCATCGTACCCTTTCAACATCAAAGTCAGTTTGTCCATTTCTGCTGCTTCCATAATCTTCTCAATCAGTTCTTGTTTTGTTGGAACCACCATAGACTGCCAATACTTAGCATACAAAATCCTAGCCGCAGTTGCAATGTATATTAAGAAATATCTCTCCTCTCTCTGCACCTCCTGGGGGGGTCTTTCAAAGCAGCAATCGCTTTGTGTGCTCCCGTTCTTGGAGACTGATGCATCACGGGCCGGTTACATAAGAACATAAGAGAAGCCAATGTTGAATCAGGCCAATGGCCCATCTAGTCCAACACTCTGTCACACAGCGGCCAAAATATACCAGGTGCCATCAGGAGGTCCAGCAGTGGGGCCAGGGCACCAGAAGCCCTCCCACTGCTGCCCCCTCCAGCACCAAGAATAGAGCGCATCACCTGCCCCAGACTGAGAGTTCCCATCTATACCCTGTGGCTAATAGCCACTGATGGACTTCTGCTCCAGATGTTTATCTAATTCCCTCTTGAAACTGTCCATGCTTGCAGCTGCCACCACCTCCTGTGGGCAGTGAATTCCATGTGTTAATCACTCTTTGGGTGAAGAAGGACTTCCTTTTATCTGTTCTAACCCAACTGCTCAGCAATTTCATGGAGTGCCCACGAGTTCTTGTATTGTGAGAAAGGGAGAAAAGGACTTATTTCTCAACCTGCTCAATCCCATTGATAATCTTATAAACCTCAATCATGTCACCCCCTCAGCCGTCGTTTCTCCAAGCTAAAGAGCCCCAAGCGTTTTAACCTTTCTTCATAGGGAAGGTGTTCCAACCCTTTTATCATTCTAGTTGCCCTTCTCTGCACTTTTCCCAATGCTATAATATCCTTTTTGAGGTGTGGCGACCAGAACTGTACACAGTATTCCAAATGAGGTCGCACCAATGATTTATACAGGGGCATGATGATACTGGCTGATTTGTTTTCAATTCCCTTCCTAATAATCCCCAGCATAGTGTTGGCCTTCTTTATTGCAGCTACACACTGTCTAGACACTGTCTGCCTCACTTGGAGGGGTACGGTGATCTGAGGGTTCCCTCCCCCCATTGGATGCTTCCTGAACTTAGCTTCTGTTATCCGTCACATTTTTATCCCAAGTTTCCTCTTAACAAGCTCAGGGTGACATGCATAGTGCTCCGTCTTAACCCTGCAACGTCCTTGTGAGGTAGATTGGGTTGAGAGAGTATGGCCAGTCCACGGCAGCGTTCCCTCTAAGCTGAGTCAGTGCGAGCTAGCTCACAGTTTTTTAGCCTCCAGCTCACCCATTTTTGACTCGGCTCAGGAAGGAGGGCCCCAGAGCAAACTAATTGATGCAGCAGCCAAATCCCTCGCTCACAACTTTAACGCCAGGAGCTCACAAAGTAGGATTTTTGCTCACAAGACTCCACAGCTTAGAGAGAGCCTTGGCCCACGGTCACTCTGTTTAGCGCCTATATCGAAACAGCCCAGGGAGCCAGTCTGGCATAGTGGTCAAGAGCGGCATATCCTAATCGGGAGAACCGGGTTTGATTCCCCACTCCTCCACATGCAACCAGCCAGGTGACCTTGGGCCAGTCACAAGGTCTCTCGGAGCTCTCAGCCCTACCTACCTCACAGGGTCCCTTTTGTGGGGAGGGGAAAGGAGTTTGTGAGCCACTCTGAAACTCCAAGTGAAGGGCAGGGTATAAATCCAGTCTCCTCCCCCTCTTCCTCCCAAGTAGGAATCTGAACCCAGGCTTCGTTGGCTGTGAGTTCAACACATTATCCACTATGCAAAACTTATTTATTTATAGAACAAAGTTTGAGTCCAGTTTAAGACCAACAAAGTTTAATTCTGGATCTAAGCTTCCGTGTGCACCTCTAAGTTATCCACACACCACATTTACCTTATTTAAATACCTTAAAGGTAAAGTAAAGGTAAAGGTTCCCTTGCTTGAAAGCCAGTCGAATCCAACTCTAGGGTTGCGGTGCTCATCTCCGTTTCAAAGCCGAAGAGCCAGCGCTGTCCGAAGACGTTTCCGTGGTCATGTGGCCGGCATGACTAAACACCAAGGCGCACGGAACGCTGTTACCTTCCCACCGAAGTGGTACCTATCTATCTACTTGCAGTTTCTTGCTTTCGAACTGCTAGGTTGGCAGGAGCTGGAACTAGAGACAGGAGCTCACCTCGTCATGCGGCACCCGGGTCTCGAACTGCTGAACTACTGACCTTCCACAGCCTGCAGTTCAGTGTCTTAATCACTTGAGCCACCGCAGCTCCCTTTAAATACCTTATTTTATGTTAAATAAACCTTGGTTGTTCATCTCCATCTGTATCTTGCCTGTGACGTCAAAAATCTAAGAAGTAGGGGGGCTCTGTTTACCTCATCTATAAGTACACCCCTAGAATCATAGAGTTGGAAGGGACCTCCAGGGTCATCTAGTCCAACCCCCTGCACAATTCAGGAACTACACAAATACCTCCCCCTCCACACCTGCAGTGACTGCTGTCCCACACCCAGAAGGTGGCAAAAAAACCCCTCCAGGATTGCTTCCTGCCCCCGAAGTGGTGATCAGCATTTCCCTGGGCGTGTAAAAAAGGACCACAAGAACTAAGCACTAATGCAACCCTTCCTGCCCTCCGTCTCATGATCTGCCCTAAGTTCACGGAATCTGCATTGATGTCCGATGGCCATGTGGCCTCTGTCTGAAAACCTCCCAAGAAGGAGAGCCCACCACCTCCCGAGGAAGCCTCTTCCACTGAGGCCACATGGCCACGGAAACGTCTTCGGACAGCGCTGGCTCCTCGGCTTGGAAACGGAGATGAGCACCGCATTCCTAGAGTCGGATTCGACTGGCTTTCGAGCAAGGGAAACCTTTACCTTTAACTTACAGTGTTTTATTGGGCACCACGCTGTTTTTGTACCTATTGTAATTGACGCCACCGTACATTGTTGAAACCCCTTCAAGCTCTTAAGTAAAGAGAAGCGGTATCGCAATTGAAACAAATAAACAGAAGTCCTTGACAAATCACATCTGGGTCGAAGGTAGGAATTGTGGAGAGAAATGCCCGATAAGGCTGGGGTTTTGTAGCCTTTGCTCCAGTTTCATCGGCGAGCCGTAGGGTTAAAGCTTGTGAAATGCTGTCCCATCAGCTGCGATGGATGCAAGAGGAGGCCTTCTTGTTTGTTCATCGGGAGAATCTGGCCTTGCGAAAGGCCCATCTCCCCCCCCCAAATTGGAGTTAACCAACTAACTCCTGATCTCCAGTAAACAGGAACAAGAAAATGAGTTCAGTGCAGGCTGTTGGTTTTAAACGGAACAGGGAACAGAGAAAAGCGTTGGACACAAGAACACCTCCATGCTTGTCTGTAAGGGGGGGGGCAGGTCTCCCCTTGTCTAAACCCCGGGTTTCCTGGCTCCACAAGTAACATCTTAGGTCTTCTCAGAGGAAGGGCAAGTTGCACCAAAGAAAAAAAAGCAGAATTGGGTGAACAGAGGCCGACTCGCCTAAAGCCAAGTCGGGGAGTTGCGTGCAGAGACGATGAACTTGTGACCTAGTTCTCAGAAGCAGCAGACGAGAAAGTGCGTGGGCTGGAGAATTCTTTGCGCCAGTTCTCCTCCTTAAAGCAAACAAATAGAAACCCTGTGAATAAAACACAGCCCGTCAGGGAGAAGAGCAGGCATAATTCCTCCCTAGCGCGTTACAGTTGTTTCCTTAGAAACAGTTGTATGCCTGCCTTTCTCCTGAGCAGTGTAATCTTCTACATGCAACAAAGGAGATCTTTTTTAAGAATCTGAAGCTCAGTCAAGCAAATGTCCCCTTGCAGCGATGCACTCCGCGCACAGGTGTGCCGTTTCCTCCTCTTATTTGCAGGAACTGGAATGTCGACTTGTCAGTCGGAATCCAGCATTCTGTCTCCTGCCCCCTACCTACCTGTAGGACTTTCTCTTTCTCCTTCTAAAAGAATCCCTAACTACTACTTCACAGTCCTTTATTTGGTTTTATTCAATCAATCAATCAATAAACCTTTAATGGCATATAAATATTAAACATTAAACAAAAAAAAGGACAGTAAATGACACAATCAGCTAGAAGTCTGAGTTAATTTATAAAATCATAAAACGTAGTTTCCCAAATTTTTCACTCTTATCACGTCGACTAGAAAATTAGCCACTGCCACGGTAATCTCTGCTGATATATCATTCAGTAGAAACTGGCATTTTATTTCATTGGAAAGGTGATGTTTACCATGCAACCAAGGGTTTAACCATTTTTCTCTGGCAGATACATGCCACGAACAATCCAACAGTATGTGATCAATTGAATCAAGAGAATTAGAACCACCATTCGAAAATGTTAAAAAAAATTAACTCTGTGCCTATATTGACTACATATAAAGTAATTCTCTTGAATAGGAATCAAATAAACACAAAGAAATTATTTTATAATTACTTTATTATGAAATAATAATACTTTATTTTATAAATGTTCATATGTTATGGATGAAATTGGAATTTTTCCCACGGCACACCAGACAATATCTCATGGCACACTAGTGTGCCACGGCACAGTGGTTGAAAAACACTGGAATATTGTAGTCCCAAGAGGTGCTATGAATTTCTTTTAACAGAAAAGAAATGAGCAAACCGTCTTCGATGTTAAAATACAGTTTTAAGCCAGTAACGAACCGTTAACACCCATATCTTGGTTTCAATCAAATTAAGTCCTAATTCAGAGCACAATGCATGGTAAGAGACAACGTTTGGGAAACCCATAATCTGTCTAAAAAAAGATGATTTTATTGGTTTTATTCAATGGGGTTGGCATTTCGTCATTGGTTTTCTGTGCGGTGCCACATGGGGAAGACTGAGAGGCGATACGATAACCATCTTCAAGTTCTTGAAGGGGCTGTCCTATAGAGGATGGCGCAGAGTTGTTTTCTGTGGCCCCAGAATGTCGGACCGGAACCAGCGGGTTGAAATCAAATGAGAAGAGTTTTTGGCTAAGCATTAGGAAGAACTTCCCGACAGTTAGAGTGGTTCTTCAGTGGAAGAGGCTTCCTCGGGAGGTGGCGGGCTCTCCTTCTTGGGAGGTTTTCAGACAGAGGCTAGAGGGCCATCGGACAGCAATGCGGATTCTGTGAACTTGGGCAGATCCTGAGAGGGAGGGCAGGAAGGATTGCATCGGAGCTTAGTTCTCATGGCCCTCGTGGCCAGTTTGATGTAGTGGTTAAGTGCGCGGACTCTTATCTGGGAGAGCCGGGTTTGATTCCCCCACTCCTCCACTTGCACCTGCTGATGTGACCTTGGGTCAGTCACAAGCTCTGGCACAGCTGTTCTCTGACAAAGAGCAGTTTCTGGCAGAAGTTCTCTCAGCCCCACCTACCTCCCAGGGTGTCTGCTGTGGGGAGGGGAAGGGAAAGGAGTTTGTGAGCCGCTCTGAGACACCTTTGGGCAGTGAAGGGCGGGGTATAAATC
This sequence comes from Gekko gecko, assembly GCA_029375565.1. Taxonomy (NCBI): domain Eukaryota; kingdom Metazoa; phylum Chordata; class Lepidosauria; order Squamata; family Gekkonidae; genus Gekko; species Gekko gecko. The sequence continues at coordinate 104,014,049 of JAPDNY010000011.1, forward strand.
CAATCTCCTCCTCCTCCTCCTCCTCCTCCTCCTCCTCCTCTTCTTCTTCTTCTTCTTCTTCTTCTTCTTCTTCTTCTTCTTCTTCTTCTTCTTCTTCTTCTTTCTTACACGACCAGGGAAATGCCGATCGCCACTTCAGGGTCAGGAAGCAATTTTTCTCCAGGCCAGTTTGGCCAGAGATCCTGTAGGATTGTTGTCATCTTCTGGGTGTGAAACAGCGGTCACTGCAGGTGTGGAGGGGGGAGGTATTTGTGAATTTCCTGCATTGTGCAGGGGGTTGGACTAGATGACCCTGGAAGTCCCTTCCAATTCTATGGTTCTGTGTTTCTGTGACTGCGCATGAGCAGGCCTTTCATCGGATAGGTCTTTACAGCTAGAACAGAGGGAAAAGAGGTACTGAGGGTAAGGGGGCACTGCTGCACAGGAGCATATGGTCCCTTGGTGGGAAGAAGCGTCTGGTGCCAGCCCACAGTGCCCCCAGGAGTCTCCTACCTGTACAGACCTATCCTATGGCAGGCCTGTTCACGCTCAGTCCCTGTGTGTGCCTGCACAAAAGATACTCAATAAACAATGGTTACTGGTAAGTGCAACTTTGTTTTAGTCTGGGTTGGTGGTGATGGTCTTCATTACGATTGACAGGCTAAAGGTGTCTTATTTGTGCCCGGTGGTGGGTATGGAGGAAGGGGAGAGCTCTGTAGAGAGAGGAGTGGGTCACCTAGCGTCAAGGGAGAAGGGCAGGCTTTCTGGCCCCACTGGTGGACCTCCTGGTGGCCCCTGGGTTTTGGCCACTGTGCGACACAGAGTGTTGGACTGGATGGGCCATTGGCCCAATCCAACATGGCTTCTCTTCTCTGTAATCTTGGGGCAACAGTAGGAGAGATTCTGGAGTTCTGGTCCCGCTGGTGGACCTCCTGATGGCACCTGGTATTTCTGGCCACTGTGTGACTCAGAGTGTTGGACTGGATGGGCCATTGGCCCGATCCAACATGGCTTCTCTTCTCTGTAATCTTGGGGCAACAGTGGGAGGGATTCTGGAGTTCTGGCCCCACTGGTGGACCTCCTGATGGCACCTGAGTTTTGGCCACTGTGTGACACGGAGTGTTGGACTGGATGGCCCACTGGCCGGATCCAACATGGCTTCTCTGATGTTCTTATGTTTCTTCCCACGATACACATGAAGCTGCCTTAAAGTGAATCAAAACCCACACCCAGCAAGGTCAGTATTGTCAACTCAGGCTGGTAGCGGCTCTCCAGGGTCTCAGGTGGAGGTCTTTCACGTCACCTACATCCTGGTCCTTTTTAAGTGGAGATGCCAGGGATTGAACCGGGGATCTTCTGCATGCAAAGCAGAGGCTCTTCCACTGAGCCCTCCCCTTTACACACAAAGCTACCGTTTGCTGAATCAGACCCCGAGTCCATCAAGGTCAGTATTGTCTGCTTAGGCATTCAGGTGAAGGCCTTTTACATCACAGAGTCAGGATTCAAAATGATCTGGATAGCCTGGAACAGTGGGCTGAGGCAAATAAAATGAATTTCAGTAGAGATAAGTGCAAAGTCCTACACTTAGGTACAAAAAATCAAAGGCACAGATATAGAATGGGAGGGACTTGGCTTGGCAGCAGCACATGTGGAAGGGATCTGGGTGTTCTGGTTGATCACAAGCTCAACATGAGCCAGCAGTGTGATGTGACTGCGAAGAAAGCTAATGCAATCTTAGGATGCATTAACAGAAGCATTGTGTCCAGATCGAATGGGTGGAAATTACAAGGGAGTCAATACCGGCTAGATATCAGGAGAAATTCCCTGACTGTAAGAGTGGTTGAGCAGTGGAACAGTCTGCCTCGGGAGGTGGTGGATGCTCCTTCGCTGGACGTTTTCAAGCGGAGGCTGGACGACCATCTTTCGGGTATGTTGTAGGTATGTAGGGCTATCTCTTGGCTATGCTCCTGCAGAGTGCAGGGGGTTGGACTAGATGACCTGTAAGGTCGCTTCCGACGCTTAACATTCTATGATTCTATGATCGCCTACATCCTGGTCCTTTTTAAGTGGAAATGAACCTGGGATTCAGCCGGGGACCTTCCTCGCGCAAAGCACGGGTCCTTCCGCTGAGCCGCAGCCTCTCAACTCCTGTGCCATTTCTTGTCTGTTTCCTTGGCATCGTCCTGAAAGGCTTCACCCAAAGAACTGCCTGGGCGTGCGCCAGTTTGCCGAAACCATGATGTGCGCCGTCCTGTACGAGGACGCCAACAGCTTCATCAACCAGCGCTTCGTGGAAGTCTCCATGTCCGAGGAGTTCCTGGCACTGCCCTTCGAAGACGTCCTGGAGCTGGTGTCCAGAGACGAGCTCAACGTTAAGCTGGAGGAGCAGGTATGCGCCGATGGGGGGGGGGAGGCGGTTCTCGCCACGGGGTCAGTTTCCTGCTCGAAAGGTTGAAGCGGAGTCATCCAGAGGGTGGGCTTGAGGTCTGAAGGAGAGCCAGAGGCATAACATCCAAAATTGCAAGATGGGATCATCCCACTGTATGCTACATCAGCCAGGCCACACCTGGAATGTTGTGTGCAGTTCTGGAGACCTCATTTCCAAAAGGACATGGGCAGAACGGAGCGGGCGCAGAGGAGAGCGACGGGGATGATCAGGGGGGCCTGGAGACCAAGAAGCCCTGCAAGGAAAGGCCAAGGGACTTCTTGGGAAGGTTCAGTCTGGAGAAGAGGAGATGGAGGGGGAATGTGATTGCTAAGAGCAGTGGATTCTAATCTGGGAGAACCGGGTTTGATTCCCCACTCCTCCACATGCAGCCGGCTGGGTGACCTTAGGTCAGTCACAAGTTCTCTCAGAGCCGTTCTCTCAAGGGCAGTTCTGTCCAGTATTTGGAGAGCTGTCACTTAGGGCAGGGCAGGGAGCTGTTCCTGTTAGCAGCAGAGAAGAGGACTTGCAGGAATGGGTTGAAATTAAGGGTGGGAAGGTACCGGCTGGATATTAGGAAAAACTTTTTGGCAGTAAGAGTTGTTCAGCAGTGGAATCGGTTGCCCAGGGTGGCGGTGAGCCCCCCCCCCTTCCATCGGTGGTCTTTAAGTAGCGACTGGACAGACCTTTGTCAGGGATGCTCTAGGCTGATCCCGCACTGAGCGGGGGGGGTGGACTAGATGGCCTTGTGTGGCCCCTTCCAACTCTGTGATTCTACGTTTGCTAGAGCCCACCTCCACCGGGTCGCCTTGCCCAATATTTCCCAAGGCAGGGTGTCTCACACCCGGCGCACGCCCCTTCCTGAGTTTGGTGTAGTGTTTAAGTGCGTGGACTCTAATCTGGGTGGATCCGGTTTGATTCCCCACTCCTCCACTTGCACCTGTCTGGATGACCCTGGGCAAGCCATAGTCCTGGCATAGCTGTCCTTGAAAAAGAGCAGTTTCTGTCGGAGCTCTCTCAGCCCCACCTACCCCACAGGGTGTCTGTTGTGGAAGGGGGAGGGAAAAGGAATTTGTGAGTCGCTCTGAGACTCCTTTGGGTAGTGAAGGGCGGGGTATAAATCCAATCTCCAGTTTGGTGTAGTGGTTAAGTGTGTGGACTCTAATCTGGGAGAACCGGGTTTGAATCCCCACTCCTCCACTCGCACCTGCTGGATGACCTTGGCCAAGCCATAGTTCTGGTAAGAGCTGTCCTTGAAAAAGAGTGGTTTCTGTCAAAGCTCTCTCAGCCCCGCCTCCCTCACAGGGGGTGACTGTTTTGGGGAGGGGAAGGGAAAGGAGTTTGTAAGCCGCTCTGAGACTCCTTTGGGTAGTGAAGGGCAGGGTATAGAGTCAATCTCTGTCGTGGGGAGGGGAAGGGAAAGGAGTTTGTAAGCCGCTCTGAGACTCCTTTAAAAGTGAAGGGTGGGGTATAAATCCAATCTCTTCTTCTTCTGCTGCTTCTTCTTCTTCTGCTATGCTAGGACACGACGCTATATTGTGAGAAACAAATCCTCAGAAGGCTCCCATGGTCCCCAAATGTCTTTTTGCCAAAGAGGCATGGTTAAGAGCGGCAGACTCTAATGTGGGAGAACCGGGTTTGATTCCCCTACTTCTACCACATGCAGGTTGTCTGGTGTGACCTTGGGTCGGTCACAGGAGTTTTCTGCTCGGAGACTGTTCTCGCCAGTGAAGGCGGTCCTCGAAAGCAGCTCTCTGAGCCCCTGCCTCTACCTCACAGGGGGTGTCTGTTGTGGGGAGGGGAAGGGAAAGGAGTTTGTAAGCCGCTCTGAGACTCCTTTGGGTAGTGAAGGGCGGGGTATGAATCCAATCTCTTCCTCTTCTTCTACCTCACAGGGTGTCTGTTGTGGGGAGGGGAAGGGAAAGGAGTTTGTCAGCCGCTCTGAGACTCCTTTGGGTAGTGAAGGGCGGGGTATGAATCCAATCTTCTTCTATTACTCCTTCTTCTGAGCTTCCCGCTTTTCTCCTGGCAGGTCTTTGAAGCCGCCCTGGCCTGGGTGAGATACGACCGGGAGCGGAGGGAATCCTGCTTGCCGGAGCTCCTCTCCCAAATCCGCCTGCCTCTCTGCCGGCCTCAGTTCCTCACCGACCGCGTGCAGCAAGACGACCTGGTCCGCTCCTGCCACAAGTGCCAGTAGGTGCCACGGGGGGCGGGGGGGGTCTCCTTGTTTGCAGGGGCGGGGCGGGGAAGCCTTCTGGCTAGGAAACACGCAGACAGCAGCCAGGCGCCAAGCCCCTCCCCCAAAACGTGAAATCCTTTCTCCACTATGCAGGCCAGACAGAGAGGAGTTTTCCTCCGGATGACCCTGCCAGTGCAGACGGTGGAAGTAAGAGCCTTGTCGTCATTCTGTCTCTCTCCTCCTTCTTCTCTGTCCCTTCAGCCCAGGCGAAAGGCGTCCTTGGGAGGTGCCCGTGCTAAGCCACAAAGCTCTCCGTGGCTTGGGCCCTGTCTACCTTAAAGAGGACCCCAGGAGTCAGTTTGGTGTGTTGGTTAAGTGCGCAGACTCTAATCTGGGAGAACCGGGTTCGATTCCCCCACTCCTCCGCATGCAGCTGCTGGTGTGACCTTGGGTCAGCCACAAGTTCTCTCAGAGCTGCTCGCTCAAGGCCAGTTCTCGAGAGAGCTCTCTCAGCCCCACCCACCTCATAGCCAGTGCTCCCTCTAAGCTGTGGAGTCTTGCGAGCAAAAATTCCAGTTTGCGAGCTGCTGGCGTTAAAGTTGCGAGCGAGCAGTTTGGCGGCTGCATAAATCAGTTTGCTCTGGATCCCGCCTTCCTTGAGTGAAGACAAAAAATGGGTGAGCTGGAGGCTAAAATATTGTGAGCTGGCTCACACGAACTCAGCTTAGAGGGAACACTGCTCACAGGGTGTCTGTCACGAGGAGGAGAAGGGGAAGGAGATTGTAAGCCACTCTGAGACTCTTTTAGGAAGTGAAGAGCGAGGTGTAAATCCAACCTTCTCCTCCTCCTCCTCCTCCTCCTCTTCTTTCTTCTTCTTCTTCTCTGTGGCTTGAGCCCAGTCTACTTTGTCCTGTCCCCCTTAGAGAGGACCCCATCAGCATCTTTCTCTCAGTGTAAGCCATTCTCATCATTGTGCACAGAAATACAGTGGGATGCCAGCATGTACCACATCAGGGGGTTGCATTTTTAAGAGCTTTCTCCTCCCCTATGTAACAAGGGGAAGGGCTGTGGCTCAGTGGCAGAGCATTTGCTTGGCATACGGAAGGTCCCAGGTTCAATCCCCGGCATCTCCAGTTAAAAGGACCAGGCAGGAGGTGATGGGAAAGACCTCAGCCTGAGACCCTGGAGAGCTGTCAAGAGGGGCCATGGCTCAGTGGTAGAGTCTCTGCTTGGCATGCAGAAGGTCCCAGGTTCAATCCCCAGCATCTCCAGTTAAGAGGACCAGGCGGTGGGTGATGGGAAAGACCTCCGCCTGAGAACCTGGAGAGCTGTAAAGAAGGGTTGTGGCTCAGTGACAGAGCGTCTGTTTGGCATGCAGGAGGTAGGTGATGGGAAAGACCTCTGCCTGAGACCCTGAATGAATACTGACCTTGATGGGCCAAGGGTCTGGTTCAGTAGAAGGCAGCTTCATGTTTATGCACACGTATATGTGTAAGGCCCAACCGCGCATAGAAAATGAGCATGTCAGAGAGAGGTTGGCCCTAGCCCTGGCGTAAACTCCGTGCAGGATGTTTGTCCCTCGGGAGCATTCTTTCACACACCCCTGAAGCTGCACCCTCCCGAATTCTGCCCCTTTCATCTCCCACAGCGTTCGGCTAAATGTGAGGAATGTCTCCGAGCGTCAGCAGAGGAGCCTGTTTCGTGCGCTTCAGCTCTTCCCGCGAGCGCTTCGGCGTTCGGTCTGCTTTTGCGCACATGCCAGCCGTCCACCTCCAGATGTGATCAAGGGCGAAACAACATCTCTTGGTCACATCTGGAGGTGGGAGAAAGTTGAAGCAATAAAAGCTTAATATATGAAATATATAAAAAAGATACCTGTATTTATTAAACAAAGGTTTTAAAATTACATATAAGGGCCCAATCACACCTCATGTACAAATATCCAGTTATAACACACAAGGGCCGATGGACTTGACCTGACGCGTTTCGGCCTGCAGGGGCCTTCTTCAGAGGTCAAACGCAGTGAGGCACATATTGGCTATAAAAATACGTTACAATCATACAGATACAAGCTATAAAATCAATAGGGACCAGAAAAACGTTGCTGTAAAAGATAAAAGAAATGGGAAATTAAATACATATAATAAAACTGATAAGTTGTAAATATATATAAATATAGACTACTGACTTACTTCCAAAATTAAACCACTCGGCACAGAATAAAAGGACAAACGAGGCCTCCAACAGTGCGATCACGGGCCCAGTGGTGTTTCTCTGGTATAAATTTCTGGTCCAGAAATTGCCTTCCTATGATTGTGGAGCCAAAATGTCCTCAATAGAATTGTCCTTAAGCAAGACATTCTTCGTCAACTTTTTTCCGGTCCCTATTGATTTTATATCGTGTATCTGTATGATTGTAACCAGGGGTCTTTTCGTAGAAGAACAGCTGCAGGAGCTCATTAGCATATGGTATGCTAATGAGCTATTAAGGTATTAGCATATGCCACGCCCCTGACATCACCGGAAGTGATGTCAGAAGGGAAAGCAAAAGGGGGGGAAGCATCTTCAAAAGCCTCCCCTTCCCTTCCCCAGCTGGTCTGGGTGGGGGAGCTAAGAGAGAAGGGGTTTAAAGTTTAAACTCCTTCTCATGAGAGTTGGGCCACAGAAGGAGGAAAGAGGGAAGGAAAGAGAGAGAGTAGAGAGAAGGAAAGAAGGAAGAGGGAAAGAAAGAGAGGGAAGAAGGAGGGAAACAGGGAAAGGAGGAAAAAAGAGAAGAGAAGAAGGTGAGAAAGAAAGAAAGAAAGAAAGAAAGAAAGAAAGAAAGAAAGAAAGAAAGAAAGAAAGAAAGAAAGAAAGAAAGAAAGAAAGAAAGAAAGAAAGAAAGAATGAAAGAGGGAAAGAAGAATGAGGGAAAGAAGAATGAGGGAAAGAGGAAAAAGAAAGAAGGAAAGGAGGGAATGAAAGAAATTCAGTGGCAATTCAGCCCCATTATACCCTATGGGCCATTGAAGTCAATGGTGAAAACATAGGGTATATTCTGGGGGCTGGAGGGAGGGGTTTGAGGGAGAGGCTCCAAGATCACAGGATAGCTGACGGAGCCTCTCCTCAAGATACCCACCAAGTTTCAAGAACATTGGACCAGGGGGTCCAATTCTATGGGCCCCCAAACAGGTTGCCCATTATCCTCCATTGTTCTCTATGGTGGGAAAAAACGTTATGTTTTTCCCACCATAGAGAACAATGGAGGGAATAGGGGCAACCTGTTTAGGGGCCCATAGAATTGGACTCCCTGGTCCAATGTTCTTGAAACTTGGTGGGTATCTTGGGGAGAGGCTCCGTCAGCTATCCTGTGAGTTTGGAGCCTCTCCTCAAACTCCTCCCTCCAGCCCCTAGAATATACCCTATGTTTTCACCATTGACTTCAATGGCCCATAGGATATAATGGAGCTGAAATTGACATTCGGCTGCCTGAAAGACTCTCCGGGACGCCGGCTGGGGGCGGGGCTTGGCTCCTGAGCTCCCGGAGCTGCGCTCCGGTGCGCTCCCCCCGAAAAGACCCCTGATTGTAACGTATTTTTATAGCCAATACGTGCCTCGCTGCATTTGGCCTCTGAAGAAGGCCCTTGCAGGCCGAAACACGTCAGGTCAAGTCCATCAGCCCTTGTGTGTTATAATTGGATATGTGAACATGAGGTGTGATTGGGCCCTTATATGTAATCTCAAAACCTTTGTTTAATAAATACAGGTATCTTTTTTATATATTTCATATATTAGGCTTTTATTGCTGGCCCTCTTTGCATCTGACTCTTTTAGGTTCTGAATTCTAGGTTTTAGGTTCAGTTTTCTCTCCCCCCCCGCCTTTTGGTCCCAGAAAGTTTAAGCAGACAGTGAGTGGGCAGGGAGGGGTGCCGGGCTCTGTCAACTCCAGGATTCTTTTCTCTGGCACTTTCAGTTTGCCAAGAGCTTCCTTGTCCTTGTACAGTAGGTCACCGTTACGCCCATTTTATGGAAGGCAAAGCTGAGGCACAGTGTGCCTTGCCCCTTATTATCACTGTGGGTGCACCATAGGTCTGTCCAATACAATCTGCTTTGTTCTTCTTTCTCTCTCTCTCCTAATGATTCCTAACAGTAGAGCTTATGAGAGAAGCCCGCTTTACAGGGCTGGTATAGTGGCTAAGAGCAGTGGATTCTAATCTGGAAGAACCGGGTTTGATTCCCCACTCCTCCACATGCAGCCAGCTGGGTGACCTCGGGTCAGTCACAAGTTCTGTCAGAGCTGTTCTCTCAAGGGCAGTCCTGGAAAGAGCTCTCTCAGCCCCACCTACCTCACAGGGTGTCTGTTGTGGGGAGGGGAAGGGAAAGGAGATTGTAAGCCTCTCTGAGCTGAAGGGCGGGGTATAAATCCAATCTCCTCTTCTTCTTCTTCACTTCTGAAAACTGGGTATTGCCAGAGTTCTGTGCATTGGTACCACAACTCCTGCTAAAAACCCAAGCATTTGGGTAGGATTTCTTCTTTTGTATAATTTTTGTCTTGTCAACCAACGTCCCCTCTAAGCTGTGGAGTCTTGTGAGCGAAAATTCTACTTTGTGAGCTACCGGCATTAAAGTTGTGAGCATGCGATTCAGCCGCTGCATAAATCCTTCCAGAGCCGAGACAAAAGTGTGCGAGCCGGAGGCTAAAAAACTGCGATCTAGCTCACACTAACTCAGCTTAGAGGGAAGACTGTTGCCAACCGTGGCTCAGGATAGAGAAGGAGTCCCTATAGAGCACTTGGACTTCCGCCCTCCAGATGTCCTGCTCGGCCCCCGAACTCTCCCGTCCGCCCCCAACGTTCATTAAGATTTTCCCAGCCACCGGCTGTGTATTTTCAGACTTCGTTTTACAGCCCGGTGGACTAGAAGCTTTGAGGAGGTTTGGAGAGGCGGGGGTCTCAAGGTGCTGAATTGTCTTCCAGGCAGTGGTGGAGCTCGAGGGGGCGGGGGGCATCCCCTAAGAGCCTCACACTGCTGGAACGGCGGGCGAGCCCCTGCAAGTCAGAACTTCAGTGACTTTATTTATTGTCCAAAGCTGTGCAGAAGGCGGGCCGGCCCACCCCTTCTTTGCAAGGGGAATTAGCCCGTCTCCTTGCGCCTTCGACCGCGCCGCCCTCTTCATCCTTTCCGTTTTCTCCCTGAGCCCTGAACTCACTAGGCTGTCTGCTTTTCCCCCCCCCGTGGCTTGGCCTTCGATCTCAGGGACCTGGTGGACGAGGCGAAAGACTACCACCTCATGCTGGAATGCCAGCCGCACCTCCCGGCTTTCAAGACCCGCCCACGCTGCTGCAGCTCCATTCCAAGCCTGATCTACGCCGTCGGAGGGCTCAACTCTGCAGGTATCTTTCAGCGGCTTAGATGGCTTGAAGGGGGGGAGGGCAGTGGAGGAGAGGCCCGTGGCCGGCCACTAGCCAGGACAATTCGGGGGAACCTCTGTATCCAGAGGCAATAAAGATCTGAATGCCATATCGGGAGGCTGCATATCAGGGGAAGGCCTTGCCTTCTGCAGTCCTGTTCATTGACCCTCCGGGGCAGCTAGTAGGTTGCTTTGTGAGACAGGATGCTGGATTAGAGGGACCTTCACTGGTCTGATCCAGCAGGGCTTTTCTGATGTTCTTCTCAGGGGAAGGCCTCGGCCTCTCTGTCCTGCTGTTGGCCCTCCAGAGGAACTGGTTGGCCACTGTGTGAGACGGGAGGCTGGACTAGATGGATCCTTACTGATCTGACCCAGCAGGGCTCTTCTGATGTTCTTCTCAGGGGAAGGCCTCGGCCTCTCTGCCCTGTTGCTGGCCCTCCAGAGGAACTGGCTGGCCCCTGTGTGAGACCAGGATGCTGGAGTAGATGGACCCTCCCTGGTCTGACCCAGCAGGGCTCTTCTGGTGTTCTTATCAGGGAAGGCCTCGGCCTCTCTGCCCTGTTGTTGGCCCTTGTGTGAGACTGGATGCTGGTCTAGATGGACCACTGATCCAATCCAGCAGGGTTCTTCCAATGTTCTCATCAGGAGAAGGCCTCGGCCTCTATGCTCTGTTGTTGTCCCTCCAGAGGAACTGATTGGCTACTGTCTGAGATGCTGGACTAGATGGACCACTGGTCTGATCTGTCAGGGCTCATGTTAATGTGGGGGAATGTCCAAAGACCCGTGGGGTTCTTTTCAGTGGATGGATGGAGACAGTATAGAGAATTCAGGCTTCCAGAGGAAAAGGACCAGGGAGATCAATAGCTTAAAACTCAAACTGTTTATTAACTGTTGTCGAAGGCTTTCACGGCTGGAGTTCATTAGTTGCTGTAGATTTTCCGGGTTGTGTGGCCGTGGTCTTGGCATTGCAGGACTGGACACTGGCATTGTAGGACAGCTGACAACAGCACTACAGATAAGATTAGAGTTTCAATAGCCATTCCACACACAAAAGAACCTCCTCAGGAAACAGGAAACCTCCTCAGGAAACAATCCATAGACAAAAGAACCTCCTCAGGAAAGCTCCTCCATTAGCGTGTTCATAGCCTGGAGAACTACTAGTGCTATTGTCAGCTGTAGAGCATTTTGTGTTTTTCAGGACAGGAAAAAAACACAAAATGTCCTGAAAAACACAAAATGCTCTACAGCTGACAATAGCACTACAGATAAGATTAGAGTTTCAATAGCCATTCCACACACAAAAGAACCTCCTCAGGAAAGCTCCTCCATTAGCATGTTCATAGCCTGGGGAGCTCCTACAAGATAATGACTCAGCCCTACCTCACCTTTCTGAGTACAGATAAATTACCTGCCTACCATTTTTCTTCTCACCTTGACACAGAGAGTACTCCCATCTTTCTGTGTTATACCTCTGAGGATGCCAGTCACAGCTACTGGTGAAACTTCAAGCCCTACAATGCCAAGACCATGTGGCCACACAATCTACAACAACTAATGAACTCCGGCCATGGAAGCCTTCGACAACATAAACCAAAGTCAGTTATAGCAAAACCTACGTAGCATAGAAAAGCAGAAAGGCCGAGGCTCCAGGAACCCCAGATTCTGCAACCGTTTGCTCTGCCCCTTGTATGCCAGAAATGCATGTAAAGTAATCTCTTTGGTGACATCTGTAAACTGAGCTGTGGTGAGTTTTCCCACGGACCCCTGGGAACTGAGTCTGAGTGCTGACGCTGAGAGTTTTAAGACAGGCAGGGTTGGGGGGGTGGAATGAGAACTTACAGGGGTTCAGTGGCCTAAAGGAGATGCATCACACCCCCCCACGAAGCAGCTGTTGAATGTCGTGGGGGCAAGGTCACATATGCCGGCTGGAACAAAGAATTGCTCTAAAACCCATATTTTCACAAGTAGTATTTTTTTTACGGAAGGGAACGTAGTTTGAACGGGAGCCTGTCTGGGAAAGGTCCCTTTCTGAGACCTTGGAAGGGGGCATTCGAAATAGATAATCCTGAGATATTCCGAGTCCACAATCTGACTTGGAGCTTTGTGCATTCCTCGGCTGTTAAATCCATGCCGGGCTTTGCCGGCTGCGGCTTTGCCTGCCATTCAGCTGTCGAGAGCACAAGAAAAGCCAAGCTCGGGGTCCCGGTTGGGGGCTTTGCGGATAATCATGCCATGCCTCTAAATTTTCCCCTGCAAGTCCAGAAGACAGATGTTTGTCCTGGATTCCTGGGCCAAAGGCAGGATAAGAAATGACAGCGGGGATTGGGAACTCTGATATTTATATCCGGCCGTTTGATTCTTGTGCTGAGAGCCGCTCGCAAAAAAATGTGCGTGGCGTGGAAAAATTCCCAGGCAAAATTGATTCCGGCAGCTGCAAGAATAACGCTCAGTGCAGATCTGAGATGCGGTGCTGAAAACTCTTCCCTGTGCTGGTTGTGGGGAAAAGCCCTTAAACCAACTTACTTCTGCATCTTGGCAAGGGGTTTGCTCCCACAGGTCTGTTCCTTTTGCACCCGAGGAGAGAGCCACATCTCAAAAAGGATATTATAGCATTGGAAAAAGTGCAGAGAAGGGCAACTGGAATGATAAAAGGGTTGGAACACCTTCCCTATGAAGAAAGGTTAAAACGCTTGGGGCTCTTCAGCTTGGAGAAACGACGGCTGAGGGGTGACATGATCGAGGTTTATAAGATTATGCATAGGATAGAGCAGGTTGAGAAAGAAGTACTTTTCTCCCTTTCTCGCAATACAAGAACTCGTGGGGCACTCCATGAAATTGCTGAGCAGCCGGGTTAGAACAGATAAAAGGAAATACTTCTTCTCCCAAAGAGTTATTAACATATGGAATTCACTGCCACAAGAGGTGGTGGCAGCTACAAGCATGGACAGTTTCAAGAGGGAATTAGATAAACATCTGGAGCAGAAGTCCATCAGTGGCTATTAGCCCCAGGGTATAGATGGGAACTCTCAGTCTGGGGCAGGTGATGCACTCTGTATTCTTGGTGCTGGAGGGGGCAGCAGTGGGAGGGCTTCTAGTGTCCTGGCCTCACTACTGGACCTCCTGATGGCCCCTGGTATATTTTGGCCGCTGTGTGCCAGAGTGTTGGACTAGATGGGCCATTGGCCTGATCCAACATTGGCTTCTCTTATGTTCTTATAGGAACTCCCAGTCTGGGGCAGGTGATGCACTCTATTCTTGGTGCTGGAGGGGGCAGCAGTGGGAGGGCTTCTGGTGCCTGGCCCCACTGCTGGACCTCCTGATGGCACCTGGTATACTTTGGCCGCCGTGTGACAGAGTGTTGGACTAGATGGGCCATTGGCCTGATTCAACATTGGCTTCTCTTATGTTCTTACGTTAGCCACTCTTCACAGGACGGGTCTGCAGGATCTAACCCATCACTCCGATGTAGAAGAGACCCCGCTCTCACTTATACCCAGAATTAAACTTTGTTGGTTATAAGGTGCCGCCGGACTCAAACTCAGGTCTCGCCAGGATTCCCTCTAAGCTGAGTGAGTGTGAGCTAGCTCACAGTTTTTTTAGCTTCCGGCTCACACATTTTTGTCCCAGCTCGGGAAGGATGGCTCCAGAGCCAACTAAATCTATGCAGCAGCCAAACTGCTTGCTCACGACTTTAATGCCAGGAGCTCACAAAGTAGAATTTTTGCTCACAAGACTCCACAGCTTAGAGGGAGCATTGGCGCTGACATCTGTTGGTAAACTCTTTTATTATCGGTATGCCAATTTCCTGCCATTCACGGGTTTTACCAGCTGCTTTAGTCCAATCTGAGCGATACTCATGGCTCAGTTATTTATTTATTCATTTATTTATTTTTTGAGCTTCTATTCTGCCCTCCCCACAAGCGGACCCAGGGAGGATCGCAAAGCCATTTGGCATCGCAAGGCATAAACACATTAATAAACAATTTAAGTACATTAAGAACAACAGTATAAAACAGATTTGCACTATTTGTTTATACACACAACCTCCAGAGCTGGTGCCGCTGGGTCTCCCTAGTTCTTCTTGATTGGAGCTACACAGAGCTGGTAAACTTCAGCAGGGGAAGTTTGACTTTTTCACTGGATGTCCGCTGCCTCCGCCAAGGACAGTAGCCCCTATAAGAAGAGCTCTGTAAGCTCCCGGAGGATTTGTTGTTGGCTTTCATGGCCGGAGTTCATTGGTTGCTGTAGATTTTCCAGATTGTGTGGATGTGGTCTTCGATTTATGAATTTCAGTGGCTTCCCTGTGTAATCTGACATGGTGATTGGAAGTGTTGTCCAGTCTTTCAGTGTCTTGCAACAAAATGCTGTGTCCTGTTTGGGTTAGGCTGATTTTTCAGGTTGGCCAAGTCTGTATACTCCTGCAGAAGACAGAAGAGACCCCCTCACTTCTGGAGGAGTCTACCGCATATCATGCAGTTATAGACAGGTTTACATCAGGACCACACAACGTAGCATCCAGACAAGAATAAAAGAACACGGAAGGCACTGCAGACTTGGCCAACCTGAAAAATCAGCAGTGGCTGAACATAGCCTAACCCAAACAGAACGCAACATTTTGTTCCAAGACACTGAAAGACTGGACGACACTTCCAAGTACCATGTCATAAACATAAACACAATTTCAACAAGGAAGAAGAGATGTTGTTGAAGGCTTTCACGGCCGGACTTCATTAGTTGCTGTAGATTTTCTGGGGGTCTCTGGTCCAGATGATTACAGCCAGTGCTCCCTCTAAGCCAGGGATGTCGAGCTCACTGGAAATGTGCTATTTAAAGTTTAAAAAATCTTTAATTGTGTTTGTCTGTGTCCTTTATAAAGTTTATATCTCCACTACCTGGCATTACCTTTTATGACGCACACGGCCCGGCCCAACAAGGTCTCATTGATGCCAGATCCCGCCCTCGTAATAAATGAGTTCGACACCCCTGCATCTTGTGAGCAAAAATTCTGCTTTGTGAGCTCCTGGCATTAAAGCTGAGAGCGAGCGATTTGGCTGCTGCATAAATTAGTTTGCTCTGGAGCCCTCCTTCCTGGGCTGAGACAAAAAATGTGTGCGCTGGAGGCTAAAAAACTGTGAGCTAGCTCACACTCACTCAGCTTAGAGGGAACACTGCCCACGACCAATGCTTCCTCTAAGCTGTGGAGTCTTGCGAGCAAAAATTCTACTTTGTTTTTTGTTTTTGTTTTTTTTTAAACAAGATTTTTACTGGAATATATTCAACATTTTTAAGCATAATTTCCAATTCAAAGTTATAGATTATATCCCTTCCCCCTTCCCCCCCAATAGGCTTCCAACACTGCTATTGCCAATAACAACAAACAATAAAAGTAATCAAGTTTAAACTTACAACAATCTATAAACCAGGTAACTTATATTTTATATACAAAAATCTAACTTAATCTAACGTAACTTCATTTTCAATAAGAATCAAGGTTATACATTTTCCCTTTCATTTTATGTTCAGTTTCCATATAGATTTTCAGGTCTTCCCATTCTTTTAAGTATTGTTCTGCCATTTGTCCGTTTAGTTTTTTAGTCGTTTTGTCCATTTCAGCTAAAAATAGCAGTTTCCTTAACCAGTCCTGTACATCCGGTACTTTATCCACTTTCCACTGTTGTGCAAGGGCCATTCTCGCCGACGTGATCATATACCATAATACTATTCTTTTTTCATGCTTAATTTTTTCCATTGTCAAACCTAAGAGAAGAAGTTCCGGCCTTTTTCTAATAGGGATTTTCAAAATTTCTACTTTGTGAGCTCCTGGCATTAAAGCTGTGAGCGAGCGATTTGGCTACTGTATAAATTAGTTTGTTCTGGAGCCCTCCTTCCTGGGCTGAGACAAAAAATGTGTGAGCCGGAGGCTAAAAAACTGTGAGCTAGCTCCCACTCTCGCTCAGCTTAGAGGGAACACTGATTTACAGCCCAGTCGCCTAGATGATTAACGTTGCAAGTTGTCGACACATAAGGGGGAGGTAAAGGGCG
This sequence comes from Gekko gecko, assembly GCA_029375565.1. Lineage (NCBI taxonomy): Eukaryota > Metazoa > Chordata > Lepidosauria > Squamata > Gekkonidae > Gekko > Gekko gecko. The sequence continues at coordinate 104,030,063 of JAPDNY010000011.1, forward strand.
GCCCGTTCCCTGCCCTGAGGGAGATTTCTGAGAGCAATCGCACCTTCTCTCCCTCTCTTGCGACGATCACGCCTTAAAATGTGAGCAGCACATTTCTACGCAGGTGACTCGCTGAACGTGGTGGAAGTCTTCGACCCCATTGCCAACCAGTGGGCCCAGTGCCAGCCCATGACGACGGCCCGGAGCCGAGTGGGGGTGGCCGTGCTGAACGGGCTCCTGTACGCCATCGGCGGGTACGACGGGCAGCTGCGGCTGAGCACGGTGGAAGTTTACAACCCGGAGACGGATTCATGGTCCAAAGTGGGAAGCATGAACAGCAAACGAAGGTGTGTGGCGGAGAGGAGATCTTTGCACGCACGGCCGACGGGAAGGAAGGGTGGGTTTTGTAGGGATCTTTCGGGAGCTTGCGTCAAGGTAATAGAATCACTTGGGAGCAGAATAAATTGCAGCAAAGGAAATACGTCACTATGTCGTCGAAGCCTTTCACGGCCGGAGTTCATTAGCTGTTGTAGATTTCCCGGGCTGTGTGGCCGTGGTCTTGGCATTGCAGGGCCTGAAGTTTCGCCTGCAGCCGTGACTGGCATCCTCAGAGGTATAACACAGAAAGATGGAGTGCTGTCTGTGTAAGTGCCAGGTTCCACAGTCAGCTCAAACAAACACAGGGCTTCTTCAAGAAGACAATGTTTAACGGTGAAATAGAACTAGAGACACGTGTACAGCTTGTGTCTGTAATGGCCACATCCAGTAGGGCCTGCTAAGATATACTACATTCAAGCATCCCCCCCCCATACAGCAGAAGCCAATGAATAGTCTTCGCACGCACGGGCAAAAGCAGCGGGCAAGCAGGCATGCAAAACAATCTAGAAACCGTTTGGTTCCCAGCCAAAACTCCAGCAGCTGGAGAGACAAGGTCGGAGACCTGATAAGAGACAGTGGATGAAAGTTCAAAGGATGGGAGACCAGAGTACTCCCTTTACATACCATACACATGACAGGACTACCTGACACCGAGGAAATCATAGAACCATAGAGTCGGAAGGGAACTCCAGGGTCATCTAGTCCCAACCCCCTGCACAAGGCAGGAAATTCACAAATACCTCCCCTCACACACACACAAGCACAGTGACAGTTGTTCCATGCCCAGAAGAGAGCAAAAGGCCTCCAAGATCCCTGGCCCAAACCGGCCTGGAGAGAAATTGCTCCCTGGCCCCAAACTGGCAATTAGCATCTCCCCGGGCGTGTAAGAAAGGGCCACGAGAATGCAGCACCGAGACCACCCTTCCTGCCCTCCCTCTCGTGATCCGCCTAAGTTCACAGGATCAGCATTGCTGTCAGGTGGCCATCTAGCCTCTGCTTGGAAACCTCCAAAGAAGGAGAGCCCACCACCTTTCTAGGAATCACGGGAGGTGGTAGTTCCACTCTATTCTGCTATGGTCAGGCCTCACCTGGAGTCCTGTGTCCAGTTTTGGGCACCACACTTTAGGAAGGATGTTGACAAGCTCGAGCGTGTCCAGAAGAGGGCGACCAGGATGGTGAGAGGGTTGGAATCCAAGTCTGATGAGGAAAGGCTGAAAGAGTTGGGTCTGTTTAGCCTGGGAAAGAGAAGGCTTAGAGGGGCACAATTGCAGTCTTCCAGTATTTGAAGGGCTGTCATGTAGAAGCTGGAGCAGATCTATTCTCTCTTGCTCCGGATTGCAAGGCTAGATCTAATGGGTGGAAATTACCAGGGAGTCATTACCGGCTAAATATCAGGAGAAACTTCTTAACTGTCAGAGTGGTTGAGCAGTGGAACAGCCTGCCTTGGGAGGTGATGGATGCTCCTTCGCTGGATGTTTTCAAGCGGAGGCTGGATGACCATCTTTCGGGTATGTTGTAGGTATGTAGGGCTATCTTTCGGCTACGCTCCTGCAGAGGGCAGGGGGTTGGACTAGATGACCTGCAAGGTCCCTTCCAACTCTAACATTCTGTGATTCTAAACCTTAACTTAATGCAAAGTTAATACAAAGTTGTTGGTTTTTTTGTCCTGGCTTGTTTCAGTGCCATGGGAACAGTGGTGCTGGACGACAGGATCTACGTGTGTGGCGGATACGACGGCACCTCCTCCCTCAACTCTGTAGAAGTCTATTCGCCTGAGACGGACAAGTGAGTCTTTCTGCCACCGCCGCCCCCACCTCCTCCTCTTATTATTATCCTCATTCAGTTGGGTATTTTCTAAGAGATGGGTTTTAAGGTTCCCTCTTCTAGCTGAAGGAGGGTCTCTCAGGCAGAAGTCTTTCATGTCACCTACGAACTGGGGATGCCAGGGATTGAACCAGGGACCTTCTACATGCCAAGCAGATGCTCTACCATTGACCCACAGCCCCTCTTTACAGCTCTCCAGGGTCTCAGGCAGCAGAGGTCTTTCCCATCACCTAACGCCTGGTCCTTTTTAACTGGAGTTGCCGGAGGTTGAACCTGGGACCTTCTGCATGCCAAGCAGATGCTCTGCCACTGAGCCATGGCCCCTCTTTATAGCTCTCCAGGGTTTCAGGCAGAGGTCTTTCCCATCACCTCCTGCCGGGTCCTTTTTAACTGGAGATGCTGGGGATTGAACCAGGGACCTTATGCAGGCCAAGCAGAGGCTCTTCCACTGAGCCACAGCCCCTCTTTACAGCTCTCCAGGGTCTCAGGCAGAGGTCTTTCCCATCACCTCCTGCCTGGTCCTTTTCACTGGAGATGCTGCTGGGATTGAACCTGGGACCTTCAGCATGCCGAACAGGTGCTCTACCGCTGAGCCACAGCCCCTCTTTACAGCTCTCCGGGGTCTCAGGTGGAGGTCTTTCCCATCACCTCCTGCCTGGTCCTTTTAAATGGAGATGCTGTCGGGGACTGAACCTGGAACCTTCAGCATGCCGAGCAGATGCTCTGCCACTGAGCCACGGCCCCTCTTTATAGCTCTCCAGGGTCTCAGGCAGAGGGCTTTCCCATCACCTCTTGCCTGATCCTTTTTAACTGGAGATGCTGCTAGGGATTGAACCTGGGACCTTCTGCATGCCAAGCAGATGCTCTGCCACTGAGCCACGGCCCCTCTTTATAGCTCTCCAGGGTCTCAGGCAGAGGTCTTTCCCATCATCTCCTGCCTGGTCCTTTTTAACTGGAGATGCTGGGGATTGAACCAGGGACCTTCTGCAGGCCAAGCAGAGGCTCTTCCACAGCCCCTCTTTACAGCTCTCCAGGGTCTCAGGCAGAGGCCTTTCCCATCACCTCCTGCCTGGTCCTTTTAAATGGAGATGCTGCCGGGGACTGAACCTGGAACCTTCAGCATGCCGAGCAGATGCTCTGCCACTGAGCCACGGCCCCTCTTTATAGCTCTCCAGGGTCTCAGGCAGAGGGCTTTCCCATCACCTCCTGCCTGGTCCTTTTTAACTGGAGATGCTGGGGATTGAACCTGGGACCTTCTGCATGCCAAGCAGATGCTCTGCCACTGAGCCACGGCCCCTCTTTACAGCTCTCCAGGGTCTCAGGCAGAGGCCTTTCCCATCACCTCCTGCCTGGTCCTTTTAAATGGAGATGCTGCCGGGGACTGAACCTGGGACCTTCAGCATGCCGAGCAGATGCTCACCCACTGAGCCATGGCCCCTCTTTACAGCTCTCCAGGGTCTCAGGGGGAGGTCTTTCCCATCACCTACTGCCTGGTCATTTTACCTGAAGATGCTGGGGATTGGACCTGGAACCTTCTGCTTGCCAAGCAGATGCCATTCAGGGAAGGTTCCTTCGACCAGAGGGAAATTCCTCCATCGGGGGGAGAGATGCACAGGATCAAGGGCAGAGTATTCTCCTTCCATTGGCCGATACTCATTTGTCTCGTCTCGGTGTTCTCTCGGAAAGGTGGATGGTGGTGACCCCGATGAGTTCCAACCGCAGCGCGGCAGGCGTCACTGTGTTCGAAGGCAGGATCTTTGTCTCTGGTGGGCACGACGGCTTGCAAATATTCAATAGTGTGAGTATACTCCCCCCACCACCACCACTGTGCATCAACTGCATGGTCTGAGCTGCTGGCTTTGTGTTCCCATGTGAATTTCTGGGCTCTTAGCCTGATACAAGCCACACTGGGTAATGGAGGTCAAGAGATGACCACCTAGAAGAAGAAGAGGAGACTGGATTTATATCCTGCCCTTCACTCGGAGTCTCAGAGCAGCTAACAAACTCCTTTCCTTAGTTGCTGTAGATTTTCCCTGTTGTGTGGCCGTGGTCTTGGCATTGTAGGACCTGACATTTCGCCAGTAGGTGTGACTGGCATCCTCAGAGGTATAACACAGAAAGATGGAGTATTCTCTGCGTCAAGGTGAGCAGAGAAATGGTAGGCAGGTAATATATATCTACTCTGGAAGGTGAGGTAGGTATCTTGTAGTAGTTCTCCAGGCTATGAACATGCTAATGGAGGAGCTTTCCTGAGGAGGTTCTTTTGTCTATGGATTGTTTCCTGAGGAGGTTTCCTGTTTCCTGAGGAGGTTCTTTTGTGTGTGGAATGGCTATTGAAACTCTAATCTTATCTGTAGTGCTATTGCCAGCTGTCGAGCATTTTGTGTTTTTCAGGACAGGAAACCCATGGCCTATTTATTTTTAAACTCTCTTCTTTCCTGTTGAAGTTGTGTTTATGTTTATGAATTTCAATGGCTTCCCTGTGTAACCTGACATGGCAATTGGAGGTGTTGTCCAGCCTTTCAGTGTCTTGGAACCAAATGCTGTGTCCTGTTTGGGTTAGGCTATGTTCAGCCACTGCTGATTTTTCAGGTTGTCCAACTCTGCAGTGTCTTTCATGTTCTTTTATTCTTGTCTGAATGCTATGCTGTGTGGTCCCAATGTAAACTTGTCCACAACTGCATGGTATGCGGTATACTCCTGCAGAAGCGAGGGGGTCTCTTCTGTCTTTTGCCGATCGTAGCATCTGTTGTATTTTTCTGGTGGTTCTGAATACTGTTTGTAGGCTGTGTTTTTTCATAAGTTTTCCCATCTGATCCGTGATTCCTTTGATATACGGCAAAAACACTTTTCCTGTGGGAGACTGTTTTTTCTCAGTTGTTTGTTTTACCTTTGGTTTAATCGCTCTTCTGATTTCATTCTTAGAGTAGCCATTTGCTTGAAGTGTGTGGTTAAGATGGTTTAGTTTGTGATTGAGAAAGTGTGGTTCACATATCCGTCTTGCACTGGCATACTCAGAAGTATAACACGGAAAGATAAGAGTACTCTTTGTGTCAAGATGAGAAGCAAAATGGTAGGCAGGTAATTTATATCTACTCAGGAAGGTGGTGTAGGGCTGAGTCATTATCTTGTAGGAGTTCCCCAGGCTGTGAAACATGCTAATGGAGGAGCTTTCCTGACAAACAGCGCACGGTCCAAGACACTGAAAGGCTGGACAACACATCCAATTACCATGTCAGATTACACAGGGAAGCCATTGAAATTCATAAACATAAAGAGAAGAAGAGGTTGGATTTATACTCTGCCCTTCACTACCCAAAGGTGTCTCAGAGCGGCTTACAAACTCCTTTCCCTTCCCCTCCCCACAACAGACACCCTGTGAGGTAGGTGGGGCTGAGAGAGCCCTTGACAGAAACTGCTCTTTTTTCAAGCTTTTATCAGAACTATGGCTTGCCCAAGGTCATCCAGCCAGGTGCAAATAGAGGAGTGGGGAATCAAACCCGGTTCTCCCAGATTAGAGTCTGTGCACTTAACCACTACACCAAACTGGCACAATTTCAACAGGAAAGGAGAGAGTTTAAAAATAAATAGGGCATGGTTTCCTGTCCTGAAAAACACTAAAGGCTCTACATCTGACAGTAGTGCTACAGATAAGATTCGAATTTCAACAGCCAATCCATATGCAAAAAGAACCTCCTCAGGAAAGCTCCTCCATTAGCATGTTCACAGCCTGGGGACCTCCGACTAGACAATGGACTCAGCCCTACCCCACCTTCCTGAGTAGATATAAATTACCTCCCTACCATTTTTCTTCTCCCATCAACACAGAGAGTCCTCCGTCTTTCTGTGTTATACCTCTGAGGATGCCAGTCACAGCTGCCGGCGAAACGTCAGGTCCTACAATGCCAAGACCACGGCCACACAGCCCAGAAAATCTACAACGGGGATGGCCAAACTGTGGTTCGGGCACCGCATGCGGCTCCCAGCAGGGCAGCTGCGAAAGCTAAATATCATTAGCACACAACTATCACTGGACAAATAAATATCATTATCAATATCTGCTTTTTTACCCCTTTTTGTTATTTTTGGCAATCTCATTGAATGTTAATAAAAAGCAAGTTTGCATATTTTCTGAATTAAAAACATGTAATATTTGTCCATGTCTTGCGACTCTCCATTTGGCCCTTACGTTAAGCAAGTTTGGCCTCCCCTGATGTACAACAACTAAAGTCCAAGAAAGTGCGCAATCTAAATTTCTAAGAACTATCCTACAGGTTCCCAAACGTGTATCAAATGCCAGGGTAAGATTGGAGACAGGATGTTTAAAAGTCAAGGCACGGGTCAGTATCCTGTCTACTACCTACACAGGGCTAAAGAGACAGCTTAGCCCACAAGGTCTACTCTCTCTGATTTACACTGATAATTTCCACTCAAACTGGTGCAAAGGGGTTCAAAGCGACCTTGGCAGGATTGGCCTTTCCCCTCAGGTGCTTTTGATATATGGAATGGAACAGGCAAGAAAATGAGTGAAACAAAGAATTATAAATGACCTGGAGGAAGACATAGAGGGGATGCTTATCAGATTTGCAGATGACAGGAAGCTGGGTGGGATTGCTAATTCTGAAGAAGACAGAGTCAGGATTCAGAATGATCTGGATAGGCTGGAACAGTGGGCTGAGACAAATAAAATGAATTTCAATAAAGATAAGTGCAAAGTTTTACACTTAAGTATAAAAAAATCATAGGCACAGATATAGAATGGGAGGGACCTGGCTTGACAGCAACACACGTGGAAGGGATCCAGGTGTTCTGGTTGATCACAAGCTAAACATGAGCCTGCAGTGTGATGTAGCTGCGAAGAAGGCTAATGCAATCTTAGAATGCATTAATTGAAGCATTGTATCCAGATCACGGGAGGTGGTAGTTCCACTCTATTCTGCTATGGTCAGGCCTCACCTGGAGTCCTGTGCCAAGTTTGGGGCACCACATTTTAGGAAGGATATCAACAAGCTTGAGTGTGTCCAGAAGAGGGCAACCAGGATGGTGAGAGGGTTGGAATCCAAGTCTTACGAGGAAAGGCTGGAAGAGTTGGGAATGTTTAGCCTGGGAAAGAGAAGGCTTAGAGGGGACAGGATTGCAGTCTTCAAATATCTGAAGGGCTGTCATGTAGAAGATGGAGCAGATCTATTCTCTCTTGCTCCGGATTGCAAGACTAGATCTAATGGGTGGAAATTACGAGGGAGTCGATACCGGCTAAATATCAGGAGAAACTATTCCTAACTGTAAGAGTGGTTGAGCAGTGAAACAGACTGCCTCAGGAGGTGGTGGATGCTCCTTCACTGGACATTTCCAAGCGGAGGCTGGACGACCATCTTTCGGGTATGTTGTAGGGGTATCTTCCAGCTCTGCTCCTGCAGAGTGCCGGGGGTTGGACTAGATGACCTGCAAGGTCCCTTCCAACTCTTAACATTCTATGATTCTTCTTCTAAGCATATTTGGTTGAAGGACTGTAATAGAAATAAACTGAAACAAGTAAAGTGAAAGCACCCTTCATCAGACATATCTGACAAAAGAGGAGCTTTGACCCTCGAAAGCTAACACACACACACACACACACACCCATGGAGAGGTGCCGCTGGGCTCCAATCCGGTTGTTTTCCCGTAGACCAACATGGCTGCCCTGTGAGACCACCCGCAGAGTTCTGGGACTGGACTGGCCCGTGGCCAGAAATTTTTCTGGGGGGGGGAGGCATTTAAATTTCTTAGGGGGCAGTTGATTAAATTAAAAGCATTTATTTATTTTTCCTATTTGTATCTCGCCCAATCCCACGCATGGGCCCAGGGCGGGTCGCATCATCTCTGTCAATGCATCCTAAGATTGCATTAGCCTTCTTCACCTGCCTGGGAGCTGTGTTGTCCAGTAGGATAAATTTGGCTTCAGCTTCGTTTGCAGCTTGCTTTTTTTTTTTTAAGAAAATTTATTAGCCGGATATATTAACATATTTCACATTTGACTTACAATTCTTGTCATATCCTTTTCTACAAAATTTATTCCCACCCCTCCCCTGGCTTCCAACAATGCTCCACCCCCATTAACATTTCCATCAATATTCTCATATATTCAATTCATTCTTAATAATCAAATTTTACATTTCAATATTTTCCTTTTTTCAATTTTGACCAATAGGTAACTTTTCTATTACAACCTCTTTTGCTGCAACATTTCTGTTATTAATAACGATTAAAACAAAGTGGTCTATCTTTTACATCCCAGTCAAGCTCTGAATAGTCTTTTAAAATCTTTCCAGTCTGCTAAAAATTCTTCGTCTTCTATTCCATGAAGCTTTTTTGTCAACTTGTCCATTTCAGCCATAAAAATCATTTTCTTAATCCACTCCCATTTGCCAGGTACCTGGCTCTTGTTTCCAGAGCAGCTTGCTTTTTTTTTAAAACCGTCCCAAGACTCTCCGGTTCTCCGTGGCGTTCACCAAAGCTCCCGTCCCCGGTTTCCCGAGGCTCATTTGCTTCTCTGGGCTCCTCCTCCCCTGCAGGTGGAGTACTACAACCACCACACGGCTTCGTGGCACTGCGTGGCCAGCATGCTCAACAAACGCTGCCGACACGGCGCAGCCTGCCTGGGGAGCAAAATGTTCGTCTGCGGAGGCTACGACGGCTCGGGGTTCCTCAGCATCGCCGAGGTCTACAGCCCCACGGCGGACCAGTGGTACCTGATCGTCCCCATGAACACCCGCCGCAGCCGCGTCTCCCTCGTGGCGAGCTGTGGCCGCCTCTATGCCGTGGGGGGCTACGACGGACAGTCCAACCTGAGCTCGGTAGAAATGTACGACCCCAAGACCAACCGCTGGACGTTCATGGCCCCGATGGCGTCTCACGAGGGGGGAGTCGGGGTGGGCTGCATATCACTCCTGACCATCTGAGGGGGAGGGGGGGGGTGTCCGTGTGGCCGGCAAGCGACTGCCGGGATCGAGAGGCCCGTCTTGGAGGGACAATCTGCCTGACCATCTGAGGGGGAGGGGGTGTCCGTGTGGCAGGCAAGCGACTGCCGGAATCGAGAGACCCGTCTTGGAGGGACAATCTGCCTGGCCATCTGAGGGGGAGGGGGGTGTCCGTGTGGCAGGCAAGCGACTGCCGGAATCGAGAGGCCCGTCTTGGAGGGACAATCTGCGGAGCGAGTCGCCAGCTGCCGAGTGAGGGTACATCACATCCCGGTGCTTGGGACATCTCCATTTTGGAAAAGGCACGGCACAGCTCCGTGATCAGAACCGCGTTCCTGCTGCGGTGCCGCCGGGTCCGGCTAGCGCGGAGGCCAAGGCCGTGTGACTGAAAGTAGCCCACCTCTCTCTCTTCCTCTTTTTCCCCCTCCTGTGCTGTACCGGTTCTCAAGCCAGGCTACCGGATGTTTTCCCGTCTCCCCATTTTTGACTTGCTCTGTCTCCGTCTCCTCAAGGTTATGCCCAAAGTGTGGGGGGTGGGGATCGTCAGAGTACGTGACCTCCCGGTGGAACGAGCAGGGTTACTCGCCCGACTGGCTTGTCCCTCTGAGAAGGAAGTGCCCGCTAAGGACAAAGAGCCCCCCGCTTTCATGCCTGGTACCCAGGGGAAGGTGTCTCGGTTTCTATCAGAAAAATTCTAGGAAGCTTCCTACACACCCCACTCACAAGAAATGTCTGTTTATTATCTCGGGTGGGGCGTGTCTGTCAAGTGGAGCATTTGCTTCTTCGGCCACCGAGCATCAGAGAGCTAGATGCCCGTAATCCAGGCACTGTTTGGATCCCCCGATGTGCCACGGGGACTCCCGATTTCCACTCCAAATGCAAGACGGGACTGAGGGGAACACAGGGGCTCACAATCTGCCCTCTGGAGCCCAGAGTGGGTGTTTACAATCCACGGGGTGTGTGCCTCACACTCCATGGGGTGTGTGCCTCACACCCCGGAAAGCCCTACCCTCAAAGTCGGGCTCCGGGCCCCATTAATTTGTGTGCTCCAAGGCCCGTTCCTTCTAGGGTTTTCCCAGGAGTGTGTTCTACAGAGCCGGTTGCCCAGACGAGTCATTCGCACCTGCTAGATTTGAGGCCTGAAGAGGCCAGCAAGTTTTTCAGGGTGAAAGCTTTCGAGAGTCAAAGTCCCCTTCGTCAGATGATGGCGGGAGCGTTGACTCCTGAAAACTCCTACCTTGAAAATCTTTCTGGCCTCTGGGGTGCCGGCGGAATCGAATCAAGCCATTCTGCTGTGGACGAGCACGACTGCCCCCGGAGCTCTTGTTCAGGCCAGACCCTCGGCCACACGTGGGGCACCCAGATGGAGGGGCTCCCTCCCACGTCTGAATAATGTAACAGCGAAATGCCCTGCCTGTCTGCATTGGAGCATCGGCTCATCCAAGCCACTTTTCAGGGGAGGGGGAGGAGTTGTCCCCGCTCTCGTGCGGGCCCCCCGGGTGTTCCCTGGATATCCCCACATTCGGTGCCTGCCTGTTCAGTTGCAGCAAAGCGGGAAGCTGGATTTGGAGAGAGGGTTTATTTATTAACGACTCCCAAAGGGGCCGCTTTTAGATACAAGCGAGCCCCCAAGCCGGTATCTGGTTTCTGATTGCGGGCGAGGGGGAAATTGTCACTTCCTTTCTGCCCTCTGAGTTCCTGACCGCCTCTTGATTGAGTTCTGCGCTTTCTCTAAACAAGACAGGATCCAGCGGTCTGTGGGTTTCATAAGCGAGTGGGATTGTTTTGACTTTGCTGCCCAGGGAGGACCGTCGTTCGCCTTCCGCTGCCAGGGCATCAAGGCGAGGAGGGTACAGGTCTACGAGAGAGAGGCAGGACCGGACGACACGTGTCCCTTGTCTTGTCCGCACAACCGGCCTTTGGCACAGTCCAGAGACAAAGGGACGCGCAGTCCCGTTTTCACAGAGAAGCGGTCACCACAGGGTGGTGTTGCAGCATGTCATTTAAAAAAACCCCAGAACTGCTCTGTGCTGGGATGTCATTACAGAATCGTAGGTTCCTCTTTTGGTCTCCTCGCTCTGATCAGCGGCGGAGTTTTCGATCCAAAGACCATTCCGTGGCCAGTCCGTAAACTAGAATATCGTCAATAACAAAAACAACCGTGATGCTGTATTATGAAAATATATTTAGGCTTCAGGTTCTGCAGAGAATATAGTTCTCCCATCACATTTATGAAAACAGACGCGCGCACACGACGGGAAATGCATATAAACCGTTTCACAGAGCAGCTTTTTCAGAGTGCGCCGCGTGGATGACGCTTGTTTACATATCGGCATACACTGCAGCACTGCAGCCTAAATATATTTTCATAATACAACATCACGGTTGTTTTATGTCACTGAATGAATCCTTCCCGTGATCTCTCTGTTGTTTCTACATAAACTGGGATGTGGCAGATCTTTCCCTTCAACAAAACGGTAACAACAACACCCTGTAAACTCCCCCACCCCTGTCTTTCTAGCAAAAAAATCACCAAAGTTTAACAGACAATGGAAGGCTATCTTTAATTTTTCCTCTTCTAGCACTCAGTGTCCCCGTTCTGTCCCAACTTGGGGGTCAGACCCAGGGAGTTTCTTTGCCCTTCCTATCAAGACGTCCCCAGTCCCTATCAGTAGGAAGTTAAAAGAGTTAAAATCAAATTGGGACTCCACCCTGGGGGTAACAAAATAGGCATTGTGTCCGCTGTGGCAGGGCCTCCTCCTAGCCGCTGGCATTCCTCTGGGGCAGTGACCCATGCTAGGCACTTGTCCCCTTCGTTTAACCTGCAAGGGTTGTGTAATTGAAAAACCCACAGGTCTTGTTGGAATGAGTCATTTTGCTGGACAGAGCCCTCTTGCCTTCAAATTCCCTGCATGTCTTAATCTCCCAATAGCGACAGTGTACAAAAACTGAAGGTCACAGCTACAACAAAGCCGTTAACAAAAAGCCAAAAAAAGCTGCCACACAAAGCGTTGCAAGTCCATATATTGATGCACAAAACTGACAGGTAAGTATTTTACAAACAGTCCTTATTAAGAAGTCATGAAGACGTCAAAGAGTTGACGAAATTCCTCGGAGTACACTCCCGTTTCGTAATCACTTCTTCTGAACCATCAGGTAAAACTTATAATTTGACATAATTGTATAATTTTATAAGGTTTACCTGATGAGGCAATTACGAAATGGGAGTGTACTCCGGGGAATTTCGTCAACTCTTTGATGTCTTCATGACTTCTTAATAAGGACTTTTTGTATAATACTTACCTGTCAGTTTTGTGTATCAATATATAGACTTTGCAGCGCTTTGTGTTGCAGCCTTTTTGGTTTTCTGTCTCACTCTCCCAGCCGGTATTCCTGCCGGTTTTTCGAGGCTCAGGTGTGGGAGAACGCAGCCTTTTTTTAACCAGTCTTCAAACAGGGATTGGGGGGGGGGGCAGTTTGCTGACTTTGCATTGGAAGTAGCTGCTTACTCCCCAGAGGGCATGCATGAACATGATGGGGTGGGTATACATTTCTAAGTACCTGGAGAAGTAATGCTGGGGAGCCTCCCCCCCCCCCGATCATGCCCTTTGTGGGGTTTTATGAGATGCTGAAGTACGCATTTTGGGGGGAAGGGGCTGTTTGCCAAGTACCATGCAGCCCTTACAGCTTAATAGGGTCCAGCAGTTGGTCACCCCTGGGACATATCTGTGTGTCATTTTTCTTCACTGTTTCAAGCCCCCACAACAACCTAGAATCGGCTTTTTCAGCTTCCCAGAGCCAGTTCCGCCACAGTCTGGTCCTCAGCAACAGCCGTGTTCGGCAAGGGCTACGCAGCGCACTTCAGCGACTGGGGATATCCGCCCGCCGTTTTTCTTCATTTGCGCTACTCATCCGCGAACAGCAATGCAGTTTTTCAAACTTCGGGGAGGGGACGATCGCCCAGCCTCTCGTAACAAAACCAAAGACGGCCAAGGTCCAGGATCGAAAAGCGGTTTCCAAAGGTTCCACGTTAATGTGGAATCGCTCTGAGCACGCCGGCCTCTGGGGCGCTTGCGGTAACTTCTCAGCAGAGGGGAGAGGGCTTGCGTTCTCCGTACCCAACTCGAAAAGGGGTCTTTCTCAGCTCATCGGTATTCTTTTTGTCCCCCACTCTCTGTGGATGGTTCTCCTCTCCCAGGTCGATTACCCCCGCCTGACCGTAAGCAGGAGGACTCCGCAGAGCAAGAGGGCTGTATATCCAAACACTAGTTCTTCCATAACCGCTGGCAAATAAATGTTCGAGTCTTATCGTGTTCATGTCGCAATGACCGTGGGGGGCGCCTCAGTTGGGTGCAGGCGTTGGGGACGGAGCGCTGCCCTTGTTCGCATTTGCCGCGCCACGCAAATGCCTGTCGTCCGGTGGCAGTGGCTGCTGCGTCTCACGCAGTGAAAGCATTTGTACCCCTGAATTCCTCCCGTCGCAGACTCTCAGTAATGGACCAGATCCAATCCTCAGCACTGCCATAGATTTTCTGTGCGTCAGGTGTATATATGTGGATGTCTATATATATATGTATACATTATATATATTTTGAGGCCCTGTGTGTAAAGTCAGTGTGTAGCGTGGGCATATCTGGACCGTAAACGTGCATGGTTTGTGCGCACACGTATCTCGCCGACCGGTGTCTGTAAACTTCAAGCCAGCCAATACATGCTCCAGGGTACAAAACTCATTCTGACATTTCTGCGCTACTAAAGTGTTTGTACGCAACAGACTTGAAAACGCACCAGCCCAAGAGGCCCGGACTAAAGCAGTGCAGTTTTTCAGGCAGGAAATAAAAATAAAAGCAAGTTGTTGGGTTTTTTTCCCCTCCCTGGTGATGCGTCTGATTCTGTGAGGGGGTTGCTGCGAGCGATGAAGGAATGAGGTTTTGGGTCTTCCATCGAGACAGGCAAGTGTTTTGTTTTGTTATGTTTAACTTTTATTTGATCAATGATTTCCCCCACCCCATTATAATATAGACTAGCAGTAAAGCCAGTTATGGAAATAAGTACAATGAGCTCTAGAAAGAGGCCCTAGGAGAGTGCCAAAGACTTGGGCATTCAATGTCAATTTGCTGTGGCAACCTCAGCAGGGTATAATGACACAGAGTCCACCATTTTTTTCCAGAATAACTGATCTCTGCTACCTGAAGAGCAGTTGTAATTTTCAGTGATCTCCCCTCACCTGGAGATTGGCAACAGTGGTTCCCCAGGAGGGAATGGCTGGTTGGGGGGGTGGAGTCTATGGCATTGTGCCTGTCTGAGGTTCCACCCCTCAAACCTCATTCTACCCAGGTTCCAGCCCTAAAAATCTCCAGGAATTTCCCACCTGGACTTGGGAACCCTATCTCCTTCCCAGCCAATCAACCTAGCTTTATTTTCCCCTCACTCTTCAGCTTTCCATCTCCTCCCCACCTGCAGCCTCTTTCATGTTCTGAAGCCCTGCCACGTCACATTGGCTGTCATGGGCGGGGGGCTCGTCTCGGCAGGGTATAAGGACACAGAGACCACCATTTTCTACAGGGGAACTGATCTCTGCCATCTGGAAAGCAGTCGTAATTCTGAGTGATCTCCAGCCCTCATCTGGAGATTGGCAACTATGGTTCCCAGGAGGAAAAGTAGTCTTTGTCTGCAATGGGGACCAAAGCAGCTTACATGATTCTCTCCCCCTTTTGACCCTGTGAGATAGGTTAGGCTGAAAGTCTGTAACTGGTCCAAAATCACCCACTCAGCTTCTACAGCAAGAACTTGGATCTAGCAGACCCTGCTCTGAAGCACTGACTGCTACACCTAGGGTAGCCAGCCTCCAGGTATCACAACTGAACTCCAGACAACAGAGCTCTGCCCCCCAGAAGGTGGGCTTTATGGCATTCTGCCTCTTCCCTCCCTGAACCCTGGTTTCCATAGACTCTACCAGAAGATCTCCAGGAATCTCCCTACCTGGAGCTGGCAACCCTAGTCAGGACTTGCCCCAATGAGTTCCTCACAAACACCTGCAAAGAGTTTCCTTCATCTGAACCAAGATTGGTTGCCTATTGTGGTGAAACGGGCTCCAGTTTAAGACTCATCTGTTTGCCTCCCACCCTCGTCCTGGGTTGTATCTTACTCCTTAAGTTCGCTGCCATCACTCACTGAATTGTCACTGCCTTTTTAGAGGGACAGTAAGACTCCTCTGGCTGAATCTCCCTATATGGAGGTGAAATCCCCAATCTTTGGGGGATCACTGGAAAGTTGGCAACCCAAGGGTCTGGCCTTTCCTTGTTTCCCTGGGCTACCCCCTCTCTTTGGTATTGTACAGAGCAGGGGACACTATGTGGTCAGAGCACAATAGAGATTATTAGCCCAAATAAAGGAATTAATTTAACTATTTACACAATTATGGAGCACACTAAATGAATAAGGCACAACTGTAGAAGTAAGGACATACTATGAATCAACAGGGTATAAATCAACGGGTTAAATGCAATCCTCTTTCCCTACACAAAATCCTCTCTACGTCTGGAGGTTGTGGGCTCAGGATAGGATCTCTCCTTGGACTGGCCTCTGGCTCTGCTTCAGCCTTTCTTTCTTGCCCAAGAGAGCAGGGAAACTTCCATTCATTCCCCAGTCCAGCCAACTGTGGAGTGGCTGAATCTCTGCTGCCTCCCAGGGACGAAGACTGCCTCCTCCCTGGATGGCATTGATGCCGCCCCGCCCCTTGGGACAGTCCCTGTTTTCCCACACTTTTTGGCCTTGGGGCAGCTGGGAACTGTAGGCCAGCAGATGAGGAAGCCCCATTCAACCCGGTGAGTGATACCCCTGCAGGTCCCTCTCTGGAACTACAGCTCAATTAAACCTCATGGGGGAACACGTTAAACAAGCAACCGCAGATGGCAGCCATCTTACAAATACAGGTAACTGCCAGTCTCCGAGTGGTCCAAAATCACAGCTTCCACAGCAAGAACCTGGGTCTGGCAGACCCTCCTCTTAAGTGCTGCCACACCTAGTGTAGCCAACCTCCAGGCGGAGCCTGAAGATCACTGAGTATCACAGCTGAACTCCAGACAACAGATCTCCCCCCCCTCCCCCAGAGAAAATAACTGCTTTGGACAGTTGCCTCTACAGCATTCTACTCAGCTGAGGCCTCTCCTTTCCCCTCCCCAAACTCTGGCTTCCTTAGACACAGAATAGCCAAGAATTTCCCAACCTGGAGCTGGCAACTCTAGTCAGGGCTGGCCCCAGTGAATTCCTCACAACAGCTACTGAGGGGAAGGTTAGTCTCACACAGGAGGCAAGCAGGAGAAGTGTCTTCGTCAAGAGAGAAAGCCATTTGACGGTAATTCTGACAGGGCACAGTGGCTGAAGGGGGAGTGGGTGGGGAAGAGGAGCAGACCCAGCCCCCAGCCAATGGCACGCGAGTACTCTTGAGTGGCGGCTGATGGGCCAATGACTGAGGGAGTGCATCGCACAGCCAATGGGAGAGCTGGACAGTGCCACCCCAAATGACAATTATTATATAGGGAGATTTTGTATCTTGTTATGCCACATAAGAGGCAAGCAGGTTATGGCCACTGGCGCAGGAGGCCTCTCTGGGTGGTTGCAAAATCCCTTTAAGCTGCCTTCTACTGAATCAGGCCCTGCCCTGAATAGCCCAGGCTGGCCCAGTCTTATCCCAGAAGCTGAGCAGGGTTGATCCTGCTTAACATTTGGATGTGCAACTGCCAAGGAAGTCTGGGGTTACTCTGCAGAGGCAGGCAATGGCAAACCACCTCTGTGTGACTTCTGCCCTGACCTGGATGGCCCAGTCTGGCCTGATCTCATCAGATCTCAGAAGCTAAGCAGGGCCGACCCTGGCAAGTACTTGGATGGGAGACCTCTAAGGAATACCAGGGCCAAGATGCAGAGGCAGGTAGTATCAAAGCCACCTCTCTGAAATGTCCAGGCCCCACTAGGGGCCACCAGAAGTCAACCAGTTTTTCCAAGCATGCACACATGCAAAAATACCAGAAAAAAGGAAAAAACCTTGGTCTCTAAGGCACTAATGGACTCAAATTGAGCTGCTCTACTGCAGACGAATACGGCGACTCTCTGGGATAATTTTTCTGGCCGTTATTTTCGTTAATGTTTTTCTTCATCTGCCCTGTTTATCCAGCTGCGTAAATATCCCTTTCGAGAAGACTTGGATTAGGAACAAGGGGATTTCTCTCTCTTTCCCTCTGAGCGGCTTGTGTCTGCCCAAATGGAAACTGAAAGCTGTACATCCGGGGCAAGTTTTGTGGCCTGCTCCAAGCTGGATCTGTGTGTGTGTTTTTTTCTGGATTACAGAGGATGTGGTTTTTTGCCAAGTCAATCGAGCGAGTCATTCGGTTCCCTGCAGTTTTTGTTTCGCTGCACGGTGAAGGCAGAGTTTTCTGCTGCAAACTCCAGAGTGGGGTCATCGTCATGGATCTGCTCTTCATAGGTACCCTCTTGCTGTTTCTTGGGGTCTCCGGGTCAGCTTCTCCTCCTGCGGAGGACTCCCTGGCCCCCCGCGATGCAGCCAGGGTCGTGGTGGAAGCGTACAACCAGGAGACGGAAACACGGGCCGTCTTCAAGCTGCTGAAATTCAGAAGCACCCGCAAAACGGTAAGGCTGACGGGGTGTCCTCCGGCGGGAAGTCGATCTGGTCCGTTTTCCGTCCTGCTCTTTCTCCAGGGGGCACGAGGCAGCAAAAGGGGCTCTCTCTGCTCTTCATTTTATCCTCACAACTGCTCTGCAAGGCAGGTTAGGCTGACGACCACCAAGCTCCTCTATATATCTAATAGCCACGATGCCCCCCTCTGTGTGGATATCTAAATCCACACTGGGGGGGGGCAGAGAGATTTTCCTGCACACTTGGAGCAGTCTCCAGGTGTGCAGAAAAATCTAAAAAGTTGAAAAAAGTATACGGGGGATATCTAAATCCCCCCAAAAGTAAAAGAGCATTCCCTGCACATGTGCAGAGAATGCCCTGGCAACTGTCTCACCGCCGCTGCCAGGACAGGAGGGGGCGGGAGAAGGCTTGGCAGGCCGGCAGCTGTGAGCTGCTCAGGCCTTGCCACCGAGGGGGGAAGAAAAGGCTTGGCAACCTGAGCTCAGGCCTTACTGTGGGTGCTGGGGGAGGGGAGGGGAGAAGGCTTGGCAGGCCGAGCTGCCGGTGCCAGGGGGGGAGAAGGGAAGAAGGCTCACCTGTGGCTGCTTTCTCCTCCTCCACGTGGAGCTCCCCCTGTGAGTATCGTGGGTCCTCCCATAATTCTTGCAGCAGGTTTGATAGCAGGATGGGGAGTTGAACCATGGGCGAATTTCAGACAGATGATATAATCCGGAAGAGGAACGGTTCCCAAACGGTTTCTGGTCTGGCATTTCAGACAGAACCATTTTAGAACCAGTTCCCTACCGGACTATATTTGTAATTTCACACAGTATCACTTCTGTCCTGTTCAGGAAACGAGGCTGAAGCGTTTTACCTGTCAACCACTTCCAAGTAGTCGTCAGTTTCTTCTCCCGGATCCGATACGCTTTTTTCCCGCCTTTTTTCACCCGCGCGGGCGATCTGCTTTTTTTTTTTTACGTTAGCTTTAGAGCGCTATAGCGGTATAGCGCAATAGCAACATAGCAACCCCATTGAAATGCCTGCAGTGTTGTTTTATAGCACTATAGTGCTATAGCGCTCTAAAGCAAACATTTTTTAAAAAAAGGCACGGCGGGAAAACAAAGCAGTGCAGTCTGAATTGCCAAACTTTCTGATTCGGCTCTTTTCCGGTCAGGGAAAGCCATGTGTGAAATGGCAGCCCTGTACCGGTTTACTTCAAGACGAATCAGAAACGGCTTCAATCTGGCAGAATCTCGGTAATGTGAAATTCCCTTGGGTCTCTATTATCCACCCTGACCTGGATAGTCCAGGCTATAGCCCAAGCCTGTAAGATCTCAGAAGCTAAGCACGGTCAGCCCTGGTTAATACCTGGATGGGAGACCACCAAGGAAGTCCCGGGTTGCTATGCAGAGGCAGGCAAATGGCAAACCACCTCTGAATGTCTCTTGCCTTATAAACCCTGCAGGGTCACCATAGGTCAACTGCGACTTGACCATTGTTCCCTCTAAGCTGAGTGAGTGTGAGCCAGTTCACAGATTTTTAGCCTCCAGCTCACAGATTTTTGTCTTAGCTCAGGAAGGAGGACTCCAGCGCAAACAAATCTTATGCAGCAGCCAAATCGCTCGCTCACAACTTTAATGCCGGTAGTCACAAAGTAGGATTTTTGCTCACAAGACTCCACAGCGTAGAGGCAGCATTGAACTTGACGGCATTTTATACACACACACACTCAAATAGGGGTGTACCCTGACTTGGGTAGCCCAGGCTAGCCTAATTGTATTAGATTTTGGAAGCTAAGCGACGTCAGCCCTGGTTAGCACTCAAGTGGGAGATCACCAAGGAAGTCCAGGGTCGCCATGCAGAGGCAGGCAAGGCCAAACCACCTCTGAGCGTCTCCTGTCTTGAAGACCCTACAGACCAGTGAGGGTTCTTCTGATGTCCTTATCAGGGGAAGGCCTCGGCCTCTCTGCCCTGTTGCAGGCCCTACAGAGGAACCGGCTGGCCACTGTGAGATGAGATGTTAGACTAGATGGACCCTCCCTGGTCTGATCCAGCAGGGCTCTTCTGAGGTTCTCATCAGGTTCTCATCAGTTCTCTGCCCTGTTGTTGGCCCTCCAGAGGAACTGGCTGGCCACTGTGTGAGAAAAGGAGGCTGGACTAGATGGACCCTCCCTGGTCTGACCCAGCAGGGCTCTTCTGAGGTTCTTCTCAGGGGAAGGCCTCGGCCTCTCTGCCCTGTTGCTGGCCCTCCAGAGGAACTGGCTGGCCACTGTGTGAGAAAAGGATGCTGGACTAGATGGACCCTCCCTGGTCTGGTCCAGCAGGGCTCTTCTGGGGTTCTTATCAGGGGAAGGCCTTGGCCTCTCTGCCCTGTTCCTGGCCCTCCAGAGGAACTGGCTGGCCCCTGTGGAAGAAAAGGATGCTGGACTAGAGGGACCCTCACTGGTCTGATCCAACAAGGCTCTCCTGATGTCCTTATGAGAGGCAGATTCTTGCCATAAGGAGCAGCCAAGAACCATCCGGGCAGCTCTAGGCAGTGGCAGTGAAGGACAAAGGTCCCAAGAAGAGGATGTATCGGGTGGCGTTCTCCCATTCATTCTCCCACTGGATCATGACCCTGTCTTGTAGATTCACCCCTTCTGTCTCATGACCGTGAGGATGGATGCAGATTTAGTAGCTCAGGAGGTTTGACCGGGCAGTAGGCAGCGACCTTTGCTCTCGTCAACAGTGCCGCAGATCTATATTAGCTTTGATTTTTTTTCCCTGACGTTTGCTGATGTTTGCAATGGAACTCTACAGGGAGGGGAGAGGAACCAGGAATCAAAACATAGCCAGTCGTTGCTGAGCACTTTGCCATACAGAGCAAAGACTTTATGGGCTTGTTAAGTATACAATAACTTTTGTTTCCATCTTTCAAAAATATTTACGGGAACTTTCTGGAAGAGGCCTGGATGGGGTCCAACCAAGGAAGAAATTCTCTTCCTGTTGTTCATCATATGAGTGTGAAAGGAAAACTTCTTAAGAATATACATGCGTGCTCCCTAAAAAGCGGAGAGGAAGGTTTGAGAATACCCATTCTTGTTCTGTGAAGCCTTTTGTACACTCACGGGGCTTCATTAATCTAAGGATAACCTAAAGATAACCTCCTTGACTCTTGGGAGCTGCCCGATGCTTATTTATACGACCGTGAGCCTGTTGAGATGCAACGGTTCATTATTTAGCCCTGTGCTGTGTACTAACTGAGGGCCACGGACGTGGTCACCTTCGCACGTGGTCATGCGAATGGGCAAAGCTTTGCTTACCTAAACAATAGCCAGCGCGGATCCTAGAACGGACCCATCGGTCAGGCAGTATGCAAAATTGAGGGCGCTGTATAAATGTTAATGTTTAGCCTGGGTATGTTTAGCCTGGGAAAGAGAAGACTTAGAGGGGACATGATTGCAGTCTTCAAGTATCTGAAGGGCTGTCATGTTGAAGATGGAGCGGATCTATTCTCTGTTGCTCCGGATTGCTAGACTAGATCTCATGGTGGAAATGACAAGGGAGTCGTTCCCAGCTAGATATCAGGAGAAACTTCCTAAGTGTAAGAGTGGTTGAGCAGTGGAACAGTCTGCCTCAGGAGGCGGTGGATGCTCCTTCCCTGGACGTTTTCAAGCGGAGGCTGGACGACCATCTTTCGGGTATGTTGTAGGTATGTACAATATACCTACAACATACCCGAAAGATGGTCGTCCAGCCTCCGCTTGAAAACTAGAAGGGAGGGCTTCTAGTGTCCTGGCCCCACTGCTGGACCTCCTGATGGCACCTGGTATATTTTGGCCGCTGTGTGACACAGAGTGTTGGACTAGATGGGCCATTGGCCTGTTTCAACATTGGCTTCTCTTATGTTCTTATGTAGGGCTCTCTTTTGGCTCTGCTCCTGCAGAGTGCAGGGGGTTGGACTAGATGACCTGCAAGGTCCCTTCCAACTCTAACATTCTATGATTCTATGAAATAACCTATCGCGGGTGTGGGTGTGGTTTCCAACTGGGATTTAAGCAGGCCGCCGCTCCTGCTCATTTTCCTTGGAATTGAGCTGTAAATAAACGATGAGCCGAAATCACGCGTCTGGACCCAGTACTTTACACCCGCCCAGCCAAGCCACTCAACTGACAGCTTGGGCGTGCCACAGTAAGGAGGATGCTAGGGTTGCCAGCCTCCCGGTGGGGCCTGGAGATCTCCCAGAATTCCAACAGAATCTCCCAAATTTGTGGTAGGGTCTGAGCTTTTGTGAGTCGCCGCTCAGAATTGGCAGGGAGAAATATGACCCACGCAAAGGGCTTCGTTGGAATTTGTCCCCACACAGTTCTGAGGAGCGGAGTGACCTCCGCACTGTACGATGCCGTAGAGTCCATCCTACAAAGCAACGCTCCCTCTAAGCTGTGGGGTCCTGTGAGCAAAAATTCCACTTTGTGAGCGGCCGGCATTAAAGTTCCAATTCCAATCACCTTTATTGGCATAGCAATGACTTTAAAAAGAAAAGATAATGGTACAAATCAGCCCAAATGCCAACAAAGAGAAACAATCGGAGTACAGCGATTTGTAACACTGTATATAGCAGTAATAATAGGGCAAAGCAGGGGTCTTTTCGTAGAAAAATGGCTGCAGGAGCCCCTATTCCCTCCATTATTCTCTATGATGGGAAAAAAGGTTATTTTTTCCCACTATAGAGAACAACGGAGGGAATGGGGGCAACCTGTTTGGGGGCCCATAGAATTGGACCCCCTGATCCAATGTTCTTGAAACTTTGAGGGTATCTTGGGGAGAGGCTCCATCAGCTACCTTTGAGTTTGGAGCCTCTCCCTCAAACCCCCTCCCCTCCAGCCCCCAGAATATACCCTATGTTTTCACCATTGACTTCAATGGCCCATAGGATATAATGGGGCTGAAATTGACATTCGGCTGCCTGAAAGACTCCCCGGGACGTCGGCTGGGGGCGGGGCTTGGCTCCTGAGCTCCTGGAGCTGTGCTCCGGTGTGCTCCCCCCCAAAAAGACCCCTGGGGCAAAGTAATAAAAGTGATAAAAGTTTGGAACAGTAATCTGGAGCATCACAATAATTAAAACAGTTGCAATCTCTCACTCACTATCTCCTTCCCTCTTCCCTCTTTTCTTGGCCCCTAAGTACATTTCCCAGGAACTCTGCCCCCTGCTCAGTAACTTTGGGGGTTTTATCCGCTAGCAAGAATTCAATACCTCTATTGGTCGCAGCCTTAGAGCGTTGAAGGAGAGGGCTAACCAAGCATGAACGTAGCTGAGTAAACAGCGGGCAGTTTAAGAAGATACGCTGAATAGAGTCAGGTTATTTATATAGGTTTAAGATTATACAGCCAAATATATACATTATTAAGATATATCTCTCGAGTCTTCAGAAATTTTTGCTCTTAATATATACATAAACTCTTGACCAACACTTTAGGAATTCATGCTCATCTTTTACCATGTAACAACATTGTCAATTTTTCAATTTCTGCTGAATTTAACAGTTTAGAAATTAATTCTTCTATTGATGGTATTTTGTCCATTTTCCAATTCTGTGCTAATAAGATTCTAGCTGCGGTTGCTATATATGTTAGCAGATAAACATTGTTTTTAACAATATTATCCGATGTAATATTTAATAAGAAAATCTCTGGTGCTAATTCCAAATTAATGTTTAACATATCTGTAGTCAATTTTATAGGAGCTGCGGTGGCTCAAGTGGTTAAGACGCTGAACTGCAGCCTGTGGAAGGTCAGTAGTTCAGCAGTTCAAGATCCAGGTGCCGCAAGACGGAGTGAGCTCCCGTCTCTAGTTCCAGCTCCTGCCAACCTAGCAGTTTGAAAGCAAGAAATTGCAAGTAGATAAATAGGTACCACTTCGGTGGGAAGGTAACAGCGTTCCGTGCGCCTTGGTGTTTAGTCATGCCGGCCACATGACCATGGAAACATCTTCGGACAGCGCTGGCTCTTCAGCTTGGGAACGGAGATGAGCATCACAACCCTAGAGTCGGATTTGACTGGCTTTCGAGCAAGGGAACCTTTTACCTTTAGTCAATTTTATGACCTCTTTCCAAAACTTATATATTCTTTCACAGTTCCACCACATATGATAGAAAGTACCTATATTTACTTTACACTTCCAGCAATTCTTAGACAGACTCTTTGAGCATTTGGCAACTCTGTCTGGTGCCCAAAACCACCTATAGAACATCTTAATTATATTTTCTTTATAAGAAGTGGCTTTAAGGAACTTTGTTGCCTTCCAAGTTTTGCTCCTATCCTCTGTCTGGATATTATAGCCAATATCTTGCATCCATCATATCGTATTTTCTTTAATTAACTCCCCCTGCATATAATAGCCGAGGGAAATATATTGAATCTGGCCAGCATAAATGCTCTGCGTTGAAAAGGGATTGTTAGGCTTGAAAAGTACTGAGCCATAGAGTTTTGTGGACGAGCGATCTGTGCGCGAGCGATTTGGCTACTGCGTAAATTCATTTGCTCTGGAGCCAATCCTTCCTGAGCTGAGACAAAGATGTGTGAGCTGGAGACTAAAAAACTGCGAGCTGGCTCACATTAACGCAGCTTAGAAGGAACACCGATGGAGAATCCCAAAGAGCTTGCCAACCCTCCCTTCTCCTCTCCCCCAACAATTCCTTGCAGCCTCCCGCTTCCCATGAGCAGCAGTGACCTCACTTGTCTTTTCTCTCTCTCTGCCAAAGAGGTTTGACTGGGGCGTCCATTTCAGCATGAATTTCACCATCAAGGAGACCAGCTGCCAGAAAACGATGACCAGCTACAAGCCTGGAGAATGCAAATATAAGCCTAGCGGGGTAAGTGGGGAAATGGGGAATGGATGGTCAGCCCCTTGACTGCCAAGGGTGGCCCTGCCTCAAGGAAACAGAACAGCCCTTCCATCATTGCGAGACAGTTTGGTACAACGTTCCCTCTAAGCTGTGGCGTCTTGTGAGCAAAAAATCCTACTTTGTGAGCTACTGGCATTAAAGTTGTGAGCAAGCGATTTGGCTCCTGCATAAATTAGTTTCCTCTGGAGCCATTCTTCCTGAGCCAAGACAAAAATGTGTGAGCCGGAGGCTAAAAGACTGTGAGCTAGCTCACACTAACTCAGCTTAGTGGGAACACTGGTGGTGAAGTGCACAGACTCTAACCTGGGAGAACTGGGTTTGATCCTCCCCACTCCGCCACTCGCAGCTGCTGGTGTGACCTTGAATCCATCACAAGTTCTCTCAGAGCTGTTCTCTCAAAGGCAGTCCTCGAAAGAGCTCTCTCAGCCCCACCTACCTCTCAGGGTGTCCGTTGTGGGGAGGGTAAGGGAAAGGAGATTGTAAGCCGCTCTGAGACTCCAAGTGAACGGCGGGGTATAAATCCAATCTCCGCCGCCACTGCCTCCTCCTCCTCCTCCTCCTCTTCTTCCTCTCCTCCTCCTCCTCCAAAGGAACAGGCAAAAGAGTTGCAATTATGAATGAAAGGGAGACATAAGCCCTGCTAGGGAAAGTTACTGACGTGGTTCAGTTGGCTGTTGTAGCTGTGCCGTAAATGCGGTTTGAGAAGTGTAGATGCTCTTAGGTGGCCGTGTTCATCCTGGAACAAACTTCATCTATTGATTTTGGGCAGATCAAACATCTGCTAAAGGCACAGAAGCAGGAGAGTCTGTAAGCTTTCTGATCAGTTGGCAATGCTAAGCGTCTCCGTGGGGCCTTGGGTACAAAGAGGTGGGGAAGGCAGAGCGCACGCTTCGAAGGGCTGGGCCTGATTTTCAAATCTCTCTTCCCAGGCGGTAAAGGAGTGTTCGGCCGAGGTTTCCTTCCTTAACTTCATGCAAGATACACCCCTGACTTCTGTCCAGTGCACTCCAGTGCAGGTGAGTTCTTACCTGGGAAAGGGTTGCCAAGCTGGGAAATTCTTGGAGACTTGAGGGTGCAGCCTGGGGAGGGCAGAGTCAACATAAGACCATCAGAAGAGCCCTGCTGGATCGGACCAGTGAGGGTCCATCTAGTCCACCATCCTGTCTCACACAGGGGCCAGCCAGTTCCTCTGGAGGGCCAACAACAGGGCTTGGAGGCCAAGGCCTTCCCCTGATAAGAATGTAAGAAGAGCCCTGCTGGATCAGACCAGTGAGGGTCCATCTAGTCCAGCCTCCTGTCTCACACAGTGGCCAACCAGTTCCTCTGGAGGGCTGACAACAGGGCAGAGAGGCTTTCCTAAGAAAAGGAGAAGAGCCATGCTGGATCAGACCAGGGAGGGTCCATTTAGTCCAGCATCCTTATCTCACACAGTGGCCAACCAGTTCCTCTGGAGGTCCAGCAACAGGGCAGGGAGGCCGAGGCCTTCCCCTGAGAAGAACATCAGAAGAGCCCTGCTGGGGCAGACCAGTGAAGGTCCATCTAGTCCAGCATCCTTATCTCACACAGTGGCCAACCAGTTCCTCTGGAGAGCCAACAACAGGGCAGAGAGGCCAAGGCCTTCCCCTGATAAGAACATCAGAAGAGCCCTGCTGGATCAGATCAGTGAGGGTCTACCTAGTCCAGCATCCTGTCTCACACAGGAGACAACCAGTTTCTCTGGAGAGACAACAACAGGGCAGAGAGGCTGAGGCCTTCCCCTGATAAGAACCTCGGAAGAGCTCTGCTAGGGCAGACCAGGGAGGGTCCATCCAGTCCAGCATCCTTATCTCACACAGTGGCCAACTGGTTCCTCTGGAGGGCCAGCAACAAGACAGAGCGGCCGAGGCCTTCCCTCTGATAAGCACATCAGAAGAGCCCTGCATCCTCTTCACACAGTGGCCAGCACCAGGGCAGAGAGGCTGAGGCCTTCCCCTCAGGCCTGTAGCTACAATGGGGGAACCTTGGGGCCTGGCCCCCCGACTTACTGCCAAGGCCCTCTGACTTCCCATCCATCCCAGCCCCCCCCCCCAACTTCCAATTTTTTATTTTATTTGTGGTGCTCCCTTAGGGGTGTGTGCTGAGTGCCCCCTGACTTATTTAAAGGCCCCTTGAATTTTAAAAATCCTGGCTATGGGCCTGCTTCTCTTGCTGTTGCCTTCTGGCTCTGGGATTCAGAGGATGAGTGCCCCTGAATGTGGAGGTTCCCCTCAGTCACCACAGCTGGTAGCCTTGAATTATGCTCCAGGTGTCTATCTAGTCCCCCTTTAAAGCTGCAGGTTCCTGTGGCCATCACGACATCCTCTGGCAGTGAATTCCACATTTTTAATCACTCTCCGCATAAAGTAGTATTTCCTTTTGTTCGTCCTGGAGAGGGGAGGGACTTCACTAGGGGATAATGCTCTAGAGTCCACCTTCCAAAGCTGCCATTTTCTCCAGGGGACCCGATATGTGTTGGCTGAAGGTCAGTTATAACTCTGGGAGATCTCCAGCCCCCTTGGAGGTTGTGAGCTCTAAGTCCTGGGGAAATAAGTGGGCTGGCTCACTGCCCTGAGCCATAGTGGTGTTCTAGAGTTCGGGACGATCCTCAGATGCTGAGCTGAAGATGTTCTGGGTGTACTACCTTCTCCATGGTGGCCTCCCCCAGGGAACTCTGGGAATTGTAGTTTTGAAGAGACTTTGTGAAAGGCCCTCAGGCCCTCTTTATACATGCTGGAGAATGAGGGTTAGGGAATAGAGTTGCCTGCTCAGGAGTGGTGCCTGGGGGATGCACAATTTCGGGAGTGGGGGGCAGAGATCAGTGGGGATATGATCCCATAGAGTCCACCCCCCAAAGCAGCCAATTCCACCAGGGGGACTGATTTCTGTTGCCAGTTTGGTCTAATGCACGGGTGTCAAACATGCGGCCCGGGGGCTGGATGAGGCCCCCCTGGAGGGCTTCCATCAGACCCGCACTGGAACTGGCCGTCTCCTGCTTCCAGTTCTGCTGCTGCTGCTGCATCGTAGCTTGCTTCGCCAAACTCTCTTAAATGCTCAGCCATTTCATGTTTTGACCCGGGTCCTGGACTCAGAACGCTAAGCGTGAGATTTCTGTGGCGAATGTCAATAAATCAAAAGTAGGTTCGCAGCTTCCAGAGCTAATGTTTTAAGCATGTTTTTATTTTAAGTAAAAAAAAAACCCTTTGTGTTTGTGTCCTTTATAAAGTTTATATCTCCGCTACTTGGCATTACCTTTTGTGACTCACGTGGCCCGGCCCGACGTGGTCTCATCGATGTCAGATCTGGCCCTTGTAACAAATTTATTTATTTATTTATTTGTTTGTTTCGATTTGTATCCCGCCCTCCCTGAAGGCTCAGGGCGGCTAACAATATAAACAATTTAAACAATATAAACAATATAAAACAATATCAACCAGGTAAAATTATAAAAACAAACAATACAACATAAGCACAACATTTAAAACCAAGATGACGGGAAGACAATGGCATGGTTTTCGAGGTGGAATATCGAAGGTGGAATAGCGGCAGTGGCGGCTCCTACTCAAAAGCCTGGCGGAAGAGCTCCGTCTTGCAGGCCCTGCGGAACTGGACAAGGTCCCGCAGGGCCCGGATCTCCTCTGGGAGCTCCTTCCACCAGGTAGGAGCCGCCACCGAAAAATGAATTCGACACCCCTGCTCTAGCGGTTAGGAGCGCAGACTCTAATCTGAGAGAACCGGGTTTGACTCCCCGCTCCTCCGCATGCAGCTGCTGGTGTGACCTTGGGTCAGTCACAAGTTCTCTCAGAGCTGTTCGCTCAAGGCCAGTTCTCGAGAGAGCTCTCTCAGCCCCACCCACCTCATAGCCAGTGCTCCCTCTAAGCTGTGTGCAGTTGCTGGCATGACCTTGGGTCAAGTCACAAGTTCTCTCAGAGGTCTTCTCTCAAGGACAGTTCTCTCAGAATTCTCTGTCCCACCTACTTCACAGGGGGTGTCTGTTGTGGGGAGAGGAAGAAAAAGTAAATTGTAAGCTGTTCTGAGACTCCTTTGGATAGTGAAGGGCGGGTTATAAATCCAGTCTCCTCCTCCTCCTCCTCCTTTCCTTGGAGATCAGCTGTAATTCTAGTGGATGGTCCAGCCATTACCTGGAGGTTGAGGCCAAAAATGAGAGATCACGGGAAGAAGTGGAACTCGAGAAACAACATCCATGATAAAAATAAAAAATATTCTTCACAATGCGATAATTTGGGTTCCTTAGTTGCTGTAGATTTTCCAGGCTGCGTGGCCATGGTCTTGGCATTGTAGGACCTGACGTTTCACCAGCAGCCGTGACTGGCATCCTCAGAGGTATAACACAGAAAGATGGTGTACTCTCTGTGTCTAGGTGAGCAGAAAAATGGTCGGCAGGTAATTTATGAAAAAACACAACCTACAAACAGTATTCAGACCCACCAGAAAAATACAATAGATGCTACGATCGGCAAAAGACAGAAGAGACCCCCTAACGTCTGCAGGAGTATACCACATATCATGCAGTTGTTTACAGGTTTACATTGGGACCACACAGCGTAGCATTCAGACAAGAATAAGAGAACACGAAAGACACTGCAGACTTGGCCAACCTGAAAAACCAGCAGTGGCTGAACATAGCCTCACCCAAACAGGACACAACATTTGGTTCCAAGGCACTGAAAGACTGGACAACACTTCCAATTGCCATGTCAGATTACACAGGGAAGCCATTGAAATTCATAAACAATGAACAGAGGCCCAGGAAGTTACTAACCCCTTTTTCGTTCTCTCCCCACTTCAGCGGGGCAGCGGTGGGAAACCCAGACCACCCTCCAGGCCCCAGTCGGGGCCAACGGTGCCCAGGATACACGTGGAACATTACATGCCATCTGCCTACATTACGGCCGCCCAGATGAAAATGGAAGTCGAGTGAGGGGCGACGCTAAGGGCCAGCCCGCCAAAGGTCCTTCTGGGAGCTACAGGCCTCGTCTGCACAACGAGAGTCACACGGGACGCTCGCTGGAAAGACCCTTGGCGCCTTATTTGCCCGGTGGAATGTTATTTTCTGCGTCTTGTATCCATGTGCCTTCCGCATCCTGGCTCAGGCCTCCACGTTTTACGTCGCTTTGCTTCGCTTTGCTTGTTTGGCGTGAGTTTGTGCAGGCTCCTGAATGCAACGCAATCCCCTTTTGTTGAAACCCATGCGGATGTTTCGCAATGCACGGGCGATGTTTTGCTTGTCACGGTTGCGGCGGGCCTGTCCCGTCGAGGGTGAACGGGTCAGCAAACCTCGCTACTTGGCTCAGCTGTTTTGTTTCTGCTCTGTGATGCCACCCAGCTTGGTTTAGGGATGACGGATTACAGCTGCCGGCTGGTCGCTCCTTGGTTAAGCCAGTTAATGGTTAATTACCCAGGGTGGTTGGTCGCTGTTTCAGTGGCCTGCCTGCAATCTTGTAAATAAAGCGTGCATTCTTAGGAATCTGTAGGTTTCCACTGTGGGTTTTTTCCCCCTCATTCAAAAGCACCTGGTAGCGACGCTTCCTCTAAGCTATGGAGTCTTGTGGGCAAAAATTCTGCTTTGTGAGCTACTGGCATTAAAGCTGTGAGCTACGAGCGATTTGGCTGCTGCATAAGTTAGTTTGCTCCGGAGCCCTCCTTCCCTGAGCGAAGACAAAAATCTGTGAGCTGGAAGTGAAAAACACTGTGAGCTAGCTCACACTAACTCAGCTTAGAGGGGACACTGCCTGGTAGCATTGCCCCTGGGACTCCTGGAGACTTGAGGAAGGGGCGGGGCAGGAAACACATTACTAAATCTATTTCCCTGCATCGGGTGTTCTGAGGTTCATAGGAATCAGCTCATTAAGACTTGAAGGAAAGCACGTGTTGAACCACAAAGCTCATAGTTTTAGAGTTGCCAACTCTGGGTTGGGAGATTCCTGGATATTTGGGGGTGGCACCTGGGGAGGGCAGGTCTGGGGAGGAGAAGGACCTCATGATGCCATAGAGTCCGTCCTCCAGAGCAGCCATTTTCTCCAGGGGAAATGATATCTGTTGTCTAGAGATCCATTATAGTTCCAGGATATCTCTAAGCCCCATAAAGACATCAGGAGCCCTGCTGGATCAGACCAGTAGTCCATCCAGTTCAGCATCCTGTCTCACACAAGGGCCAGCCAGTTCCTCTGGAGGGCCAGCAACAGGGCAGGGAGGCTGAGGCCTTCCCCTGAGAAGGACATCAGAAGAGCCCTGCTGGGTCAGACCAGGGAGGGTCCCTCTAGTCCAGTCTCCCGTCTCACACAGGGGCCAGCCAGTTCCTCTGGAGGACCAACAACAGGGCATGAGAGGCCAAGGCCTTCCCCTGATAAGAACCTCAGAAGAGCCCTGCTGGGTCAGACCAGGGAGGGTCCATCCAGTCCAGCCTCCCGTCTCACACAGGGGCCAGCCAGTTCCTCTGGAGGACCAACAACAGGGCATGGAGGCCAAAGCCTTCCCCTGAGAAGAGCACCAGAAGAGCCCTGCTGGATCATACCAGTGAGAGTCCATCTAGTCCAGCCTCCTATCTCACACAGAAGCCAACCAGTTCCTCTGGAGGGCCAACAACAGAGCAGAGAGGCCGAGGCCTTCCCCTGAGAAGAATATCAGATGGACCAGTGAGGGTCCATCTAGTCCAGCTTCCTGTCTCACACAGAGGCCAGTCAGTTCCTCTGGAGGGCCAGCAACAGGGCAGAGAGGCTGAGGCCTTCCCCTGAGAAGGACATCAGAAGAGCCCTGCTGGGTCAGACCAGAGAGGGTCCATCCAGTCCAGCCTCCCGTCTCACACAGGGGCCAGCCAGTTCCTCTGGAGGACCAACAACAGGGCATGGAGGCCAAGGCCTTCCCCTGATAAGAACCTCAGAAGAGCCCTGCTGGGTCAGACCAGGGAGGGTCCATCCAGTCCAGCCTCCCGTCTCACACAGGGGCCAGCCAGTTCCTCTGGAGGACCAACAACAGGGCATGGAGGCCAAAGCCTTCCCCTGAGAAGAGCACCAGAAGAGCCCTGCTGGATCATACCAGTGAGAGTCCATCTAGTCCAGCCTCCTATCTCACACAGAAGCCAACCAGTTCCTCTGGAGGGCCAACAACAGAGCAGAGAGGCCGAGGCCTTCCCCTGAGAAGAATATCAGATGGACCAGTGAGGGTCCATCTAGTCCAGCTTCCTGTCTCACACAGAGGCCAGTCAGTTCCTCTGGAGGGCCAGCAACAGGGCAGAGAGGCTGAGGCCTTCCCCTGAGAAGAACATCAGAAGAGCCCTGCTGGATCAGACCAGTGAGGGTCTATTTAGTCCAGCCTCCCATCTCACACAGGGGCCAACGAGTTCCTCTGGAGGGCCAACAAAAGGGCTTTAGAGGCCAAGGCCTTCCCCTCATGTTGCCTCCAGGCTCTGGGATCCAGAGGTATAGTGCCTCTGAATGTGGAGGTTCCCCTCTGTCAGTTTGGCTGCTCTGCCCCTTGGTCTCTGGGGTTCCCCACAGTTCTGTTGTTCAATACTGGGTTCAAGACGCATTGCAGAGAAGAGCTCTACCTTATTAAGTGATTCAGCAGATACAAGACTGAAACCTGGGGGCAACAGCCCTGTTTAAATAGCATGCCCAAACCACACCCAAACACACCCAGCTCCCAACAATAGGCTATTTACATAACATTGGTGCCTTACTGGTCACCTCCAGAATCCTGGTGGGCTATTGTTCTAGAGCTTCAAGCTCAGCCAGACTCTGGTAGGCAGTCCTGGAATATTCCAGCCCTAATACATAACACATGTCTTCTTCCCCACATGCTTTTCAACATCTGCGTAAAGCTGCTGGAAGAGGTTGTCTGGAGATCTGGGCTGAGTGGCCACCAGTATGAAGAGGGCACTCAGTTGTACCTTGCGCTACCCGCAGATCCCAGGGAGGCTGTGGAAACGGTGAACAGTCGCCCAGAGGCAGTTTTGGGGTGGACGAGGGCTAACAAGCTGAAGCTTCATCCTGACAAAATGGAGGTTCCACGAATGGAGGGAAGGTCCGTCTTTGGAAATGGGATACCTCCTGTTCTGCATGGGGTTGTACTCCCCCTAAAAGAGGAGGCTTACAGTCTAGGGGTGCTGCTGGACCGGGGTCTCCTGTTGGATAAACGGGAGGCAACGGTGGCCCTCCCTGTACAGAAAGTTCTTGCCACTGTGGTCCATGCCCTGGTATCATCTAGATTAGATTACTGCCATATGTTCTTCATGGGGCTGCCCTTGAAGACTGTCCAGAAGCTACAGTTGGTACAGGACATTGCAGCCAGGATGTTGAGAGCCAGTTTGGTGTAGTGGTTAAGTGCGCGGGCTCTTATCTGGGAGAACCAGGTTTGATTCCCCACTCCTCCACTTGCACCTGCTGATGTGACCTTGGGTCAGTCACAAGCTCTGGCACAGCTGTTCTCTCAAGGACAGTTTGTGTTAGAGTTCTCTCAGCCCCACCTACCTCCCAGGGTGTCTGTTGTGGGGAGGGGGAGGGAAAGGAGTTTGTAAGCTGTTCTGAGACGCCTTTGGGCAGTGAAGGGCGGGGTATAAATCCAAACTCTTCTTCTTCTTCTTCTCTTCTTGACCGGGACCATACCACACCAGTCTTCTTGGCCCATCTACACTGGCTCCCAGTGTGCTTCCCGCTCCAATCCAACGTGCTGGTATTGAATAAAGCCCTATAACTCTTGGGGCCAGCATACCTTAAGGACTGCCTTCTCCCGTATGAACCTACCTGTATACTCTGGTCATTTCAAGAGGCCTTGGTTTCGGTTCCCACACCATCTGAGACTAGACTGGTGGCGACTCAAGGAAGGCCTTCCCGATTGTCGCACCAAAACTTCGGAGCTTCCTCCCCACGGAAATTCATCTGTTTCCGTCTGTCATTGTCTTCCACCAAAGGGTAAAAGCCATTTTTGTTTGGTCTGATATACCCCTAGCAATGCTTCCGCTAAGCTGTGGAGTCTCGTGAGCGATAATTCTCCTTTGTGAGCTCCTGGCATTAACGTTGTGAGCGAGCGATTGGGCTGCTGCATAAATCAGTTTGCTCTGGGGCAATCCTCCCTGAGCGAAGAAAAAACGTGTGAGCCGGAGGCTAAAAAACTGTGAGCTAGCTCACACTCACTCAGCTTAGAGGGAACCCTGACCCCTAGTAACAGTTATTGGTTGTTGGGCATTTATATGTTTTTATTGGATGGATGGATGGATGGATGGATGGATGGATAATTGTAAATGCTGCTTTAATGTTGACATGCTTTGCCATTTTGATATTCGCTGCCTTAGAAGCTCTAGTTGGGCAGAAAGGCAGCACAGAAAACCAGTCCCGGTCCCAGTGAAAGCCCAAGACAGTCTGGGCTGAAAGAGCGCAAAGATTTATTTTGAAGAGAGAGTAAAATGGAAGGAAACGGAGGAGGGTTTCGGCAAGACCTGCACAGCATTAAGCAATCGCTGAGCAAGCGACTTCCCTTGGCGAGCCGCATCAGTGGTGAGAAACGGAAACTGTAAAGTCCTGGGTCCGCCGCACGGAAGACTCGAACTCCGACATGCGTTCAGGCGCGTTTATTGTACTTCACACACTAGACAAGGGAAATGGCCCTGCAAGGCCAACTATATTCACTCCACCCGGCACACCCATGTCCCCATTGGAAGGTTCGAATTTCCTGCCTAGGTTCTATTGGTGGACTCGCGATGGACTAGGATCCTAGGTCCCCTTTGGGCATGGGGACTAAGCTCCTGCTTAGCTATAGACCCCGGGTGGTGGTCCACGTATATAACAGAAACTGCTGGGAGCCTCACGGCCTGCTCCGTGACCAGCCCCGGGCATCGAATCTGCCTCCTTGGCACTGCCCATTCAGGTTCTTCGCACAATAGGCTTCCTGCGGTTGGGGACGCTTGCAATGACCGACCATCCTCCAGGCAACGGTTTCTTCATTCTACAGGGCCAGACGCAATTTCCTTGGCCCTTTCTCCTTCTCATTTTCCGATTGTCCCTCCTGACACGGATGTGCTGGAGAGAAGGAGGAGGGGGGAGAGCATCAGATAAAAACCCTTTCCTGGGTTTATGCAAATACAAAAAAGGGTTACCCGGTTTCTCCTAGCCACTGGCAGGGGTTGGGAGGTAGTCACAGGGCTCTTTTTGTAGCAGGAACTCCTTTGCATATTAGGCGACACACCCCTCATGTAGCCAATCCTCCAAGAGCTTACAGAGCTCTTCTTACAGGGGCTACTGTCAGCTCTTGGAGGATTGGCTACATCAGAGGGGTGTGTCGCCTAATATGCAAAGGAGTTCCTGCTACGAAAAGAGCCCTGGGGGTAGACGTGCCAATTCCAGGGTGGGAAACGCCTGGGGATCTACATAAGAACATAAGAACTTAAGAGAAGCCAATGTTGAATCAGGCCAATGGCCCATCTAGTCCAACACTCTGTGTCACACAATGGCCAAAAATACCAGGTGCCCTCAGGAGGTCCAGCAGTGGGGCCAGGACACCAGAAGCCCTCCCACTGCTGCCCCCTCCAGCACCAAGAATAGAGTGCCTCACCTGCCCCAGACTGAGAGTTCCCATCTATACCCTGTGGCTAATAGCCATTGACGGACTTCTGCTCCAGATGTTGATCTAATTCCCTCTTGAAATT
The DNA here is from genome assembly GCA_029375565.1 of Gekko gecko. NCBI lineage: Eukaryota > Metazoa > Chordata > Lepidosauria > Squamata > Gekkonidae > Gekko > Gekko gecko. The sequence goes on from JAPDNY010000011.1 coordinate 104,065,391, forward strand.
GTCCATGCTTGTAGCTGCCACCACCTCCTGTGGCAGGGAATTCCATATGTTAATTTGGGGGTGGGGCCTGGGGTGGACAGGGATTTCAATGGGGTGAGATGCCGCAGAGCCCACCCTCCAAAGCAGCCGTTTCCTCCAGGGGGACTGGTCTCTGTAGTCTGGAGATGAGCTGTAATTCTGAGGGGGGGTCCCCCCAGGTCCCCCCTGGAGGCTGGCATCTCTAATAGGAAAGAACAGGAGGAGCTCCGGTGGATCAGACCAAAGATTCGTCTGTTCTGTGGGCACCTTTGGGATTCTGACACCGTGTGGTGGGTGCCGCCCCTAAAATGGCTGCCCCGGGAGGTGGAGACAGCCACAAAACGGCTGCCACAAAATAATCTACTGCAGGGGATGGTAAAGGTAAAGGTAAAGGTTCCCTTGCTCGAAAGCCAGTCAAATCCGACTCTAGGGTTGCGGTGCTCATCTCCGTTTCCAAGCCGAAGAGCCAGCGCTGTCCGAAGACGTTTCCGTGGTCATGTGGCCGGCATGACTAAACACCAAGGCACACGGAACGCTGTTACCTTCCCACCGAAGTGGTACCTATTTATCTATTTGCAATTTCTAGCTTTCGAACTGCTAGGTTGGCAGGAGCTGGAACTAGAGACAGGAGCTCACCCCGTCATGCGGCACCCGGGTCTCGAACTGCTGAACTACTGACCTTCCACAGCCTGCAGTTCAGCGTCTGAACCACTTGAGCCACCGCAGCTCCTTGCAGGGGATGGAGTCAATCATAAAATGGCTGCCGCCAGAGGCGCAGCCAGCCACAAAATGGCTGCCGCAGCTGACCTTCAACCACTCAGTGGAGATCCTTGTGCTGTGGTGGCAGCTGCTGCCGAGGCAACCTTTTTTAAAAAAAATCTGCACTGCCAATCAAAACTCCAGTGGCCAATCAGAAGCTTTGCTGGACGAAAGGACCGCCTACATTCTAGAAACAGTTGGTGGGCCTCTGTCGCCACATGGAGGATCCCTCATCTATTCCAGCCTCCTGATTCTGCAGGAACCGGCCAGGTGTTTCCAAGAAGCTGACCGAAACTGCAGGGCTGCCCGTCTATTTCTCTCTTCTGTGAGTGAAGTTACGTTTCTGGGGAAGGGGACTGTGCCTCAAAGAAAAGGGGCAGGGGGAAGCGTTAACCCCTTCCTCACTTCCCCCTAGAGAAGTCAGTTTGGTGTGGCGATTAGGAACGCGAACTCTAATCTGGGAGAACCGGGCTTGATTCCCCACTCCTCCACATGCAGCCAGCTGGGTGACCTTGGGTCAGTCACAAGTTCTCTCAGAGCTGTTCTCTCAAGAGCAGTCCTCTCAGAGCTCTCCCAGCCCCACCTACTTCACAGGGTGTCTGTTGTGTGGAGAGGAAGAGACAGAGATGGTAAACTGCTCTGAGACTCCGACTGAAGGGCAGCCTTTAAATCCTCCTCATCCTCCTCCTTCCCTAACTCTCTTCCTGCTTGTTTGTCAAAACCCCTAAAACCTTAAAGATCCATATTTCCTTAAAGATCCCGGATATCTTTGGGATGCTGAAATATACCAAAAAAATACCCATAAAGTATTTTTCTGCTATATTTTTGGTTCATGTAGATCTGAATGCACACTTCTAGAGCAGAAATCCACAAACAGTATAAGTTCAGAGTTTCTGACGAAGTGGGCATGCACACAAAAGCTTATACCTTGAATAAAACTTTGTTGGTCTTAAAGGTGCCACTGGACTCAAACTGTGGTCTGCAGGTCCAGAGTTTTTAACCTTAGATTTCTGGTTTCAAAAAGGATGTTATCTATAAAATTCCAAGGAATGGAAGAAGTCATGTTTACAATGGTAATACTGCTATATCAGGGGCCCCTATGCGGTGCCCACAGGGCCCACAGTTACCTTTCCTGATGTCCACCAAGTGCTTTTAGAAAGTGTGTGAGGACATATGAGGCTTTTGCCCAGCAGGGTTTTTGACTGGTCATTGGAAATTTGATTGGCAGCACAGATTTTTTAAAATGTTGCTTCAGCAGCAACTTGTTGTAAATCAGTCTGTGCTCCGTGACAGCACAGATTCTACAGACAAAGAGCCACCTGCAGCCGGCCCTCTGCCAGTAATTGAACAACTGGATGCAGCTGACCCTGAGCCAGAAGAAGAGCAACAGAAGATCAGGTTATTGGCTGAGCAGATTACTGCCTACAGCTGAAACCGAGCCAACACCTTGTTGCTCTGAAGCAGTAAACAATGCTTCAAAAGCCACTCCCAGCCCACCGAGCTCACTCCAACCCCTGCAGCGCTGATGTTGGCAGAGGCACGCTGAGTTGCAGGAAAGGAGGAATGTGAGATTCATGGCCCATCGTCAGCTGTCAACTGACAAGATGACTGAATAGTTTCAGGATGACTGCCAAGGAATCGGCTGGGAGCGTGGCTTGTTAAGACTTGGCTATAAAGTCAGCCAGGGGAAACAGCAGTTTGTAGGTGCAAAACGTTTACTTTGCTATGAGCCACCAACCTTGGACTGGACCTGACAACTGGCTTTTCTGGAAACCCTGATCCTGGACTGGACTTGGACATGCTACCTGGAATACCTTGACCTTAGACTGGACTTTGTTAAACCTGATCTCTGGAACCTCTGCCTTTGGACTGGACTCTGATTATCCTGTCTGCCATCCTTGCCGTGACATTTGCTTCCCGGGAGGGCTGGGCCGGTACACAACTGTTGCCACAGCACAAAGATCTTCACTGTGTAACTGAAGGTAAGCTGCTATAGCCATTTGGTGGCTGGCTTGGCCTCCTGTGACAGCCGTTTCGTGGCAGCCATTCTGTGTTAGAATTCTGAAGGTGCCCTCAGGCTCAAAATCACTGAGGACTTTAGGATGTATTATAACAGAATGCTTCAGGAAAATATCTAATTAAGGGTAAAGGATTGTGGCGTATACTACTGTATAGCAGAGTACATATTACCTGTGGCTGTAGGTATTATCCTGCTATGCAGTTTCTGCATTGTTTAGTCACGTTATGTTAATACTTATGCTTCATTTCAGGTTTCTGCAATCCTAGTCCTATTACATTGCTTATTGGATGTCCCGTCCTACCCATTGTGCTGACTCAAACACATAGGCTGCGGTCACACACACAGTAAATAATCCACTTTTAATCCACTTTCAGTGCAGTTTCCAACTGGATTTTACACAGAAAATCCAGTTGGAAAGTGCACTGAGAGTCTGATCAGAGGGCTCTTTAGATCCATGCGAGGCACGATTGCCTCACGGATCTAAAGGTAATGTCCAGGCACAAACATCTCGGAAACGTCCCTCTTCCGAGGACATCCTGTTTTGCCGCACTTCGGAGCCGTACTTAAAAGATACCACTTTAAATCTGGGGTTTTCGGTTACCTGCAGGACAACTGTGGACTTGTATCCGTCTGATCGTTCCACCAGTGTGCAATCCTCCCGTCGGGGTGGTCTGACAACAGACCATCCTGAGTGGGCACCATTTAAAAAAATCTCTACACATGCACGGATCAACGAGAATGCGCTGTCATGTCTATGCTCATGCACAAATTCTTTTTTTGAAAGAAACCACCATGCGCCACCTTTCACAAGGACACGCTGTGACGCCTATGCGCATGTGCAAAAAAGTTTTTTTAAAAAAACATTTTGCACCTCCTTCCACAAGGAAGCAGTGTGATGCCTATGTGCATGCGCAAAAAGTTTTTTTTTAAAAAAAAACACCGTGTGCCTCCTTCCCCATGTTCCCTTGTAGGGTGAACTTACCCCATCACCTGCTGCTTCACAAAGGTACTGGATGACGGGAGCCCCCTGCTCAGAAAAGATGGTTCCATGACATTCCTTCACCGCCTGCGAGAGAGGAGGCAAAGTTGGCGGTTCAGGGGGTGGAAAGCCCAAGAGAAGCAAAGGTCTGGGACCAGGCTATAACACTCTGGCTAAAGATTCATTACAACCTGAAGGGTTTAATACCTTACCTTCCTCTGCCACTGCTCTGGACTTAAGGTCCCTCGGGAAGACCCAGAGTACCCTCCCAAGCCCAACCCAAAATGCCCCCTTTAAGCCGAGAACTATAGGCATGATCACCAGGCAGAGAACATAAAACAAATGGTTTATTAATACAGTAATGGGGCAAGGAAACCAAGACAAGGTGCTTTAAAATATGTAACAGTGTCTAAAGGAAAATAAAACAAATCTAATGCAGCTACCTATTTCTCTTAACTGGTTACTATTCAAGGCCCATAGCCTTTTCCCAAGTGAGGGATCCTCCTCTCAAACCAGACTGTACTCTCAGCCTAACTCTGTGAGGGAAAAGAATGCGGTCCCCTCAGTTCAGCTCCGTGAGAGAAAAAGAAGGCCATTCCACAGCACACAAAGTTTTAAGTCACAATCTCCTCATACAGTCCCTGGACACCGATTGGTTACAACTGTCACCAAGCATTGTGGGGATTGTAGGCTGTGTCTGCTTTCCACTCCCATGCATGTCTCTCCTGGGCCTAGGCCTCACTAGGGCTTGTCTCCCAGTCCTACACAGATCACGACAGCCACATAAAGCAAATGCTTTAGCTTTGCACCAAGACAGGCAGATCTCTGGCCCTCTGCCTGTGGGCTGGGTGGAAAGAGAGGGAGGGAACGTACCCCGTCGGCCTTGAAGTCACACTCGTCCGGGTTCAGCTGCTTCGAGGGGGGGCACGTGGTCTCCTGCACGGTGAATTCCAGCTCCTGGGGGGACTGGATCGAGGGGTCCTGGCAAGAAAGAAGTGCCAAGAGGAAGCCACTAGTTAATGCTGCAAAGTTTTCGTAGAAGCAGGATACAGAGTGCATGCCATAAATCTCCCAAGAAGTATACTGCAAAGAAGGTCAACTTTTATTTATTGAAGTAGATCCAGTTCCCATTCAGGTTGCAGTCGAAAGGAGAGAGAGAAGCCTAAACTAAAGAGTACAATTTCCCTATCACAAATAGCCAGCTTGTCTGGCATCCTGTGTATGGGAGTATGAGGGCATTGTCTCCACAGGAGAGACCTGCAGAGACCTGTTTCTCCATTGGAAGGCCATGTGCAGTGAGTGAGAGGACAAAGGGAGAGAAGAGGGGGTCAGAGGGCAGGTGAAGACAAAGAGAGGCACCCCATTCAAGCATAGATAACATCTATGCACCCTTAAAGTGATGTAGAGTCCAGGGACGCTGAGTCGCTCACTCCAGCAACTCCAAATGAATGTCCTGCCCAGCACGTTCCCAGAGCTTAGCAGAGATCAGCTCATGGTCTTCTCAGTGGGTATTTTACTTAGAGGCCTTTTAGAGTATCTGGTCACCAACAGATTTTCACAGGCAGGCCGCAGAAGCCAGAAGGTCTTCCCCTAATGTTCGTCTCCCAGCACTGGGGGGATTCAGAGGTTTACTGCCTCTGCTAATGAGAAGAAGAAGAAGAAGAAGAAGAAGAGATTGGATTTATACCCCGCCCTTCACTGGGAGTCTCAGAGCGGCTTACAAACTCCTTTCCCTTCCCCTCCCCACAACAGACACCCTGGGAGGCAGGTGGGGCTGAGAGAGCTCTGACAGAAACTGCTCTTTTTTCAGGAACACCTGTGCCAGAGCTTGTGACTGACCCAAGATCACATCAGCAGGTGCGAGTGGAGGAGTGGGGAATCAAGCCCGGTTCTCCCAGATTAGAGTCCGCGCACTTAACCACTACACCAAACTGAGGACTTTCTTCAGTCACCATGACATTGACGGACCTCTCTGTTACTTCATTATCAACCGTTAATTACTTATTGAGGAAAGAAGTGCTTCCTTTCGTCCATCCTGAATCTCCTGCCCATCAACTTCATTGAAGAAGAAAAAGAAGAACATAAGAACATAAGAGAAGCCAATGTTGAATCAGGCCAATGGCCCATCTAGTCCAACACTCTGTGTCACACAGCGGCCAAAATATACCAGGTGCCATCAGGAGGTCCAGCAGTGGGGCCAGGACACTAGAAGCCCTCCCACTGCTGCCCCCTCCAGCACCAAGAATAGTGCTAGTGTCCTGGCCCCACTGCTGGACCTCCTGAGGGCACCTGGTCTTTTTGGCCGCTGTGTGACACAGAGTGTTGGACTGGATGGGCCATTGGCCTGATCCAACATTGGCTTCTCTTGTGTTCTTATGTTTCTACCAATTTACTTGGAATAGATATTAAGCTAACTGGCCTGTAATTTCCTGGATCTCCTCTGAACCCCTTTCTAAAAATTGGGATGATAACTAGCTGCTTTCCTGTCATCTGACCGAGAGGCCGATTTTAGGAACAAATTACATATACTTTTTAAAAGTTTCGCATTTTAGTTCTTTAAGAACCCTCAGGTGTATGCCATCCAGATGCGGAGGCTTAGTACTTTTCCATTTCCCTCATAGCCCTAGAACTTTATCTCTTCTCACCTCAATTTGACTCAATTCTTCAGCCCCAGCAGCTCCAGCGTGGGCATGTGCCCCACATTTCCCACAGAGAGTACGGCTCTCTCACCATACGCATCAGAACAGTTTGCGCCACACCTGTGATTCTCCGCTTGGCCTCTTTTCTGCAGGGCTTCAAAGCTCCCATTCCACAGAAGAAAACTGAGGCAGAGAGAAAGTGATGTGCTCCAAGCCACCCAGCTCGGGCTACACTGAAACGTGGAACTGAGTTCAAGTCTCACACTAGCCACGGATGACACGATATGAGCTACCACCGCCCCTTGCTGCCCATCACTCACCCACTCCGGCTGGGGTTCGGCTTCCAGGAGTCGAAAAGCCCGCTCCACCTCTGGCTCTTGGTTGTAGGAGTCGACAGCCAGCGAAACGGCCTCCTCGTAGCTGAGCTCCTCTTGCACAGGAGACAAAGCTGTGGCTGCCACGGCAAGGCCAAGCATCAGCAGGATCCAGCCCTCCATCGTCCCTGCTTCTGCGGGTGTCTGCGGGTGCACGGTTTTTCATTCCAAGTCCCCTCCTATATACTGTGCCTTGTCCTGGTTTCCTGGACCAGGTAGGCACGTGACTCAGAATTCTTCCGAAAGCCCTCTTTTCTGAAGAGCTTCCCCTTTCTGCATATTTTAAGGCAACAGTGTTTAGTGGTGAACCGAACAGAAGACGCAGCGCATGAGAACAGGGAGAGGAGGAATTTCCCAAGGCCTCCGTTTCCTCTGGCAAAAAGGAAAGCACAAAAATTTAGGGCTGGAGGGGGGGGCATGGTGCGCCAGTTCAGGGGCGAAGCAACCCATGTTTTCGTGTTCTAGATTCAAGCACATCGGACTGGCCGTGTCATTGCTGAGCGTTGTTTATGTTCCTGAGCTACAGGAGAAGAGAGAAGCCATGCGTGCCAACTCTTGCCTGGGAAATTCCTGGAGATTTCCAGGTGGTGCCTGTGGTGGTTGGGATTTGGAGAGGGAGTTCACCTAGAATCTACGGTTTACCATAAAGTTTGCCCTCTGGATCCACCATTTTCTCCAGGAGAGTTGATCTCTGACGTCCGGAGATCAGTTGTAATTCCAGGGGATCTTAAGGCCCCACCTGGAGGTTGACAACCCTAAGAGAATTCCAGTATTTGTATGTTGTCAGAGGCTTTCACAGCTGGAATTCATTAGTTGCTGTAGATGTTGTGTGGTCTTGGCACTGTAGGACCTGATGTTTCGCCAGCAGTTGTGACTGGCAACCCCCTAGGTATAACACAGAAAGATGGAAGTACTCTCTGTGTCCAGGTGAGCAGAGAAATGGTAGGCAGGGAATTTATATCTATTCAGGAAGGTGGGGTAGGGCTGAGTCATTCTCTTCTAGGAGTTCCCCAGGCTGTGAACATGCTAATAGAGGAGCCTTCCTGAGGAGGTTCTTTTGCATAAGGACATAAGAGAAGCCATGCACATTTCATTGGTATGAACTCCTGTCTTCTTTGGCCCTGGATGGGCTACATGGTTGCATATGGAGCCATCACCAGCCGATAGAACCAAGGAATACTTATTGTGACGATTTCACTATCTCTGTTCATTAATGATTTGGAGTTGGGAGTAAGCAGTGAAGCGGCTAAATTTGCGGATGACACTAAATTGTTCAGGGTGGTGAGAACCAGGGAGGATTGTGAGGCACTCCAAAGGGATCTATCGAGGATGGGCGAGTGGGCGTCAGCATGGCCAAGTGCGAAGTGATGCACATTGGAGCCAAAAATCCTAACTATAAATACACGTTGATGGGGTCCAAACTGGCAGAGACTGACCAGGAGAGAGATCTTGGAGTCATAGTAGATAACTCAATGAAAATGTCGAGACAGTGTGTGACTGCAATAAAAAAGGCCAAGGCTATGCTGGGGATTACTAGGACAGGAACTGAAAACAAATCAGCCAGTATCATAATGACCCCGTATAAATCAATGGTGCGACCTCATTTGGAATACTGTGTGCAATTCTGGGCACCACGCCTCAGAAAGGATATTATAGCATTGGGAAAAGGGCAGAAAAGGGCAACTAGAATGATAAAAGGGTTGGAACACTTTTCCTATGAAGAAAGGTTCAAGAGGTCAGGGCTTTTTAGCTTTGGAGAAATGAAAACTGAGGGGTGTCATGATAGAGGCTTACAAAATTATGCGTGGGACAGAGAAGGAAGAGGAAGAAGTACTTTCCTCCCTTTCTCACGATACAAGAACTCGTGGGCACTCCATGAAATTGCTGAGTTGGGTTAGAACGGATAAAGGAAGTACATGATTCTTGGGGGGCAACAGTGGGAGGGCTTCTGGAGTTCTGGCCCCGCTGGTAGGCCTCCTGAGGGCACCTGGTATTTTTGGCCACCGTGTGACACAGAGTGTTGGACTGGATGGGCCATTGGCCTGATCCAACATTAGCTTCTCTTACATTCTCATGTCTGGGGCAGTGATGCTCTGTATGCTTGGTCCTTGGGGGGCAACAGTGGGGGGCTTCTGGCCCCAGTGATGGACCTCCTGATGGCACCTGGGTTTTGGCCACTGTGTGACTCAAAGTGTTAGACTAGATGGGCAACTGGCCAAATCCAACATGTCTTCTCTTACGTTCTTAAAGTTTCTCCTAACATTCCACTGAAGGTTTAATCTTTTTTCAAATCTGAAGGCTCAAAGACAACCCCCAACTGTCCACACTGTTGGATTCACTTGCAAACAAGAGCAGGTAGAGAAAGAAGTACTTTTCTCCCTTTCTCACAATACATGGGCACACAATGAAATTGCTGAGCAGTCGGGTTAGCATAGATAAAAGGAAGTCCTTCTTCAACCAAAGAGTGATTAACACCTGGAATTCACAGCGACAGGAAGTGGTGGCAGCTACAAGCATGGACGGCTTCAAGAGGGAATTGGATAAACATCTGGAGCAGAGGTCCATCAGTGGCTAGTAGCCACAAGTTAGAGAGAGGGACTCCTGGTCTGGGGCAAGTGATGCTCTGAATTCTTGGTGTTTGGGGGGGGCAACAGTGGGAGGGCTTCTAGTGTCCTGGCCACACTGCTGGACCTCCTGATGGCACCTGGTATTTTTGGCTGCTGTGTGACCCAGAGTGTTGGCTGGATGGGCCATTGGCCTGATCCAACATTGGCTTCTCTTATGTTCTTATATGAACTCTCGGTCTGGGGCAAGTGAGACTCTGTATTCTTGGTGCTTGGGGGTGTCAACAGTGGGAGGGCTTCTAGTGTCCTGGCCCCACTGCTGGACCTCCTGATGGCCCCTGGTATTTTTGGCCACTGTGTGACCGAGTGTTGGACTGGATGGGCCATTGGCCTGATTCAACATTGGCTTCTCTTATGTTCTTATGTTCTTCTGTTTTCATGCAGAGTCTTGCATATCTCTGTCTTTTCTCCTCCCTTGTCTCTCTGGGAACAATGATATAGTCTTACACGCCGTCTGGTTAATGTTTGACTCTGTATATACAGATTTTAAAGTGTTTTAAACTGTTTACATTGTGATCCGCTATGAGCGCCACGATCGTGGGGGGGAGAGCGTAATAGAAACTGGAGGAATAAATACATAAATAATATTATATGTTGCTGGTGATTTAAAACGCAGACCCCTAGAGGTAAGAAAGAGAGGGCCTGGAGGAATGATTGAGGTGTGCTATGATCGAACGGGTAGTGGCCGAAGTCCATTTACTTCCTTTTATCGATTCTTAGCCTAGTTTGGTGTAGTGGTTAAGTGGTTAACCTGGGAGAACTGGGTTTGATTCCCCACTCCTCCACTTGCACCTGCTGGATGACCTTGGGCAAGCCATAGTTCTGGCACAGCTGTTCTTGAAAAAGAGCAGTTTCTGTCAGAGCTCTCTCAGCCCCACCTGCCTCACAGGGTGTCTGTTGTGGGGAGGAGACGGGAAAGGAGTTTGTAAGCCACTCTGAGACTCCTACGGGTAGTGAAGGGCGGGGTATAAATCCAATCTCTTCTTCTAAAGGTAAAGGTTTCCCTTGTTCAAAAGCCAGTCGAATCTGACTCTAGGGGTGCAGTGCTTATCTCTGTTTCCAAACCAAAGAGCCAGCGCTGTCTGAAGACGTTTCCATGGTCATGTGGCCGGCATGACTAAATGCCGAGGTGCACGGAACGCTGTTACCTTCCCACCCAAGCGGTCCTTATTTATCTACTTGCAGTTTCTTGCTTTCGAACTGCTCGGTTGGCAGGAGCTGGGGCCAGAGATGGGAGCTCACTCCGTCACGCGATGCTCGGGTCTCAAACTGCCGAACTACCGACCTTCCGGTCTGCAGCTCAAACTCTTAACCACTTGAGCCACCACAGCCCCATTCTTAGCCTACCACTCGCACAAGTTCTTGTACTGTGAGAAAGGGAGAGAAGTACTTCTTCCTCTTCCTTCTCTGTCCCACGCGTAATTTTGTAAAACTCTGTTGAGTCACCCCTCAGTTGTCATTTCTCCAGGCTAAAAAGCCCTGACCTCCTGAATGTTTCTTCATAGGGAAGGGGTTCCATTGCCTTAATCATTCTAGTTGCCCTTTTCTGCACTTTTCCCAATGCTATAATATCCTCTTTTGTGACGGGGCGACCAGAACTGTACACGGTCTTCCAAATGAGGTCGCACCCTCGATTTATACAGGGTCATTATGATACTGGCTGATGTGTTTTCAGTCTCCTTCCCGAAAACTCCCAGGAGAGCATTTGTCTTTTTTAATTGCACTGGCACACGGAGTGGACATCTTCCATTTGTTACCTACCATGTCTCCAGGATCTCTCTCCTGCTCAATTACTGCCAGTTCTCTGCAGTCTGGAAATGAACTGTAATTCTGGGGGTTTCCCAGGTCCTGCCTGGAGGCTGGCATCCCAATTAGAGGCCAACAAGATCTTTGGAGTGTCAGCTTTTGAGAGTCAAAGCTCCCTTCGTCAGATGGAAAAACAGAGTGAATGATGCTAGCAAAGCTGCCGTAAAGCGTACTGTCGAAGAATGCTGCAAAATACCAAGTGTCCGAGACTTCCATTTCTCCCTGACTGTCCTTTACAGAAATATAATTATATTCCACCTGACTTCCATCACGGAACTCAGGTCAGATTCCCTGGAAGTCTCTGCTCCAGGCATTGACCTGATCCAGAAGAGGAGGAGGAGGAGGAGGAGGAGGAGGAGGAGGAGATTGGATTTATCCCCCGCCCTTCACTCAGAGTCTCAGAGCAGCTTACAAACTCCTTTCCCTTCCCCTCCCCACCACAGACGCCCTGTGAGGTAGGTGGGGCTGAGAGAGCTCTGACAGAAACTGCTCTTTTTCAAGAACAGCTCTTGTCAGAACTACGGCTTGCCCAAGGTCATCCAGCAGCTGCAAGTGGAGGAGTGGGGGAATCAAACCCAGTTCTCCCAGATTAGAGTCCGCGCACTTGACCACTACACCAAACTGGCGGAGCCAGCCGCAGAATATCAGGGAGCGAGGTTGTGCATAACTCCAATAATAACTTTTCAACAGTTCAGTCCAAAGCTCTGCTTAACAGGATGTAGAGTTGCCAGGTAGGTTAAACCTGCAGGCAGGGGGATGGAAAGACATTCCAGAAGTGGAAAGTGGCCTGCTTGGAAATAGTGGGAGGGGGCTTCTCAAGTCCTGGCCCCACTGCTGGACCTCCTGATGGCACCTGGTATATTTTGGCCGCTGTGTGACAGAGTGTTGGACTGGATGGGCCATTGGCCTGATTCAACACTGGCTTCTCTTATGTTCTTATGTTCTTAGTTTGGTGTCGTGGTTAAGAGTGCAGACTCTAATCTGGGAGCACCGGGTTTGATTCTCCACTCCTCCACTCGCAGCCGCTGGATGACCCTGGGCAAGCCACAGTTCTGTCAGAGCTGTTCTCTCATGAGCAGTTTCTGTCAAGAGCTCTCTCAGCTCCACCTACCTCACATAGGGTGTCTGTTGTGGGGAGGGGAAGGGAGAGGAGTTTGTAAGCCGCTCTGAGACTCCGAGTGAAGGGCGGGTTATAAATCTAATCTCCTCCTCCTCCTCCTCCTCCTCCTCTTCTTCTTCTTCTACTTCTAAATGCGGTGTGCCTACATCACCCAGAAGTGATGTAGGCATGTCAGTGACAGTGGGAGTGACGCTCTGATTTTTGGGCAAAACTCTATGGTAAGATTGACTTCAGAGCATCGATGTCACCTATCTGCCCATGTCATGGGCACTCTGGGGTGATGTTGGCATGTCACGTGTTCTTCCTGCTTCTTTCGTCCCTGCTTCTGTTAAGTCACGTTTATTCCTGCCTTGAGGGGGGGGGTTCTGGCATCCTTCCCCCACCCCTGCTGCTTGTAGATCAAAACATCTGTTGTGTATTGAAAGATGAATCAAGCCTATCTTTTCCTATGTTAAGCTTGATTCTGGAATGTGGATTCTAAGCTGTAGCATTCGTATTGGTCGGTTTCTGCGAAACCAGTGTAAATAGCCAATCACTGTGTGACAATGTTGCAAAGCGGGAACAGTTGTGATTGGACCTTAACTCTGCACTGCCATTGGTCCGTTAACTATTTCTGGGTGTGGCTTTGACAGCCGGGAGAGTTTAAAAAGGAGCTGTGCTCCACTGTCTGTGTTGTGTGTTCCTGAGTTGGAGTTTGCTGTTGAATAAAGCTGAATCACTTGTTGAGCTTACTTCGTTGTTGAGTCTCATACTTAACAATTGGCGACGAAGGTGGGATGCTAGAGCGGGTAGGCAGCCCCGCTGAACCGAGATCGCAACGGCAGACGAGGACACACACCCGGCCGAGCCGGCTGAGGCTCCACGAGTAGAAGTGGCAGCACCAACAGCCCCAATGGCCGTCAACCCGGCGTTCGAAGCGTTCGACCCGGCGACGGAGGACTGGGACTCTTACCTGGCACGGTTCGAATTCCACCTCCAGGCGAATCAGATAACAGATGAGGCGAGAAAGAAGGCGACGCTCCTGAGCTCGTGCGGCAAGGCCGCCTTCGACATCGCCCGGTCCCTGGTCGCTCCGACTGAGCTGAGTGCAGCAACGTGGGCTGAGATCACGGCCAAGCTCAAAGGCCATTTCTCGCCACAACCGTCTCGGATCGCGTGCCGGCACGCCTTTTACAAGCGGTGCCAAGGGCCTTCCGAGTCCATCGCTGAGTTCGTCACTGCCTTGCGGAAGGCGGCAAGGCCATGTGAGTTCACAGATCTGGAAGACGCCCTCCTCGACCGTTTGGTGTGCGGCCTTCGAGACGAGCGCCTTCAACAGCGTCTTTTCGCCCGCACCCAACTGACGTATGCGGTTGCCTACGCCGAGGCTATCGCAGCAGAGGCCGCGGACAAGTCGACGCGAGAGGTTCGACAGCGGCAGACCCAGGTCAGCAAGGAGCCTGCAGTTCACCGGCAGTCCGCCTGCGAGTCTGACAGCGATGCCGACGGCGTGTGCCGAACTCGGGAGACACGCCCACCGCGGACCAGACCGAGAACTTCGACGACCCGTCCCTGCGCAGGCTGCGGCGGTAACCACGACAGAGACCTCTGTCGGGCTAGAGAGCTCATCTGCCACTCCTGCGGGAAGCGAGGTCATCTGGCTCGAGTTTGTCGGGCTGCGAGGAAATCGCCACCGTCTTCGCGACGAGCAGACCCCAAGGTTCGGCCTTCAGATGACAGCAGAACGTCCGATTGCCACCAGACTGACACATGCCCTTCGACCGTCCTGGCGACCGGTGACAAGGCCACTCGGAAAATTCACGTCACGCTTCGGCTGGATGGCGTTCCGTGTACGATGGAGGTGGACTCCGGCTCATCCGTCACCGTCATCTCCACCGAAACATGGCAGCGCTTATTTCCGAAGAGGAGCCGACATCGCCTGTCTCCAGTAACAACGCGTCTCACCGATTTCCAGGGACGACGCATTCCGTTGGCGGGACGAGCTACCTTCCAGGTGGAGTTCAAGGAGCGGAAGGCTGAGCTGTCCCTCCTGGTTGCAGAGGGTGAGAGGGTCAGTTTGTTGGGCCTTGATTGGTTCAAGGCTCTAGGTATTGCCATCACTGGTATTAACAGCATTTGCGACAATAAAAGGGAGTCCTTGTATCAAGAGTTCCCTGAAGTTTTTGGGGAAGGGCTGGGGTTGTATACTGGGCCCCCGGTTTCTTTTGATTTAGACCCTTCAGTGCGGCCCATACGGCTGAAGTACAGGAAGGTACCCCTCGCTCTTAAAGCGAAGATCGAGGCAGAGCTGGACAAGCTAGTTGATCAGGGTATCCTGGAGCCGGTGCCCTATGGTCGGTGGGAGACTCCCATAGTAACGCCCGTAAAGGCAGACGGGTCGATACGCATATGCGCTGATTATAAGTGTACTGTGAACAAAGCGCTCCAGCAGCACTCCTACCCAGTGCCGGTCATCAGCCATGTGTTGGCTTCACTGGGAGGAGGAAAAGTTTTCGCTAAACTTGACTTAGCCCAAGCCTATCAGCAGTTGCCCGTAGACGATGCAACTGCTGACGCTCAGACCATAGTGACCCACAAAGGGGCATTTCGGGTCAAAAGACTACAATTTGGGGTTAACGTAGCCCCGGGCATTTTCCAGGGCTTAATGGAGGGGCTCCTGCGTGGGCTACCTGGAGTCGTGCCCTATTTTGACGACGTTCTGGTGGCAGGCTCTGACGAGTGCGAACTCATGGCTCGGCTCAGAGCAGTACTAGGCCGGTTCAAAGAAGCCGGACTGAGGGTCAAACGCTCCAAATGTGTGGTTGGAGCAGACAGGGTGGAGTTCTTGGGATTCCTGATTGATGCGGATGGAGTCCACCCTACACCAGACAAGGTATCCGCCATCAAGAACGCGCCCCCACCACGGTCAAAGAAGGATCTCCAGTCGTTCCTGGGGATCCTAAATTTTTATCATGCCTTCCTGCCCCACAAGGCATCGATTGCAGAACCCCTGCATGCTCTGCTCCACAAGAACGCAAAGTGGGAGTGGGGAGAGCGGCAGGAACGAGCGTTCACGGGCGTCAAAGAACTCCTCTCGTCTAGTGCGGTGCTGACCCACTTTGACGAGAACAAACTCTTGGTACTTGCGGCTGACGCGTCACCCTACGGGGTGGGCGCCGTTCTCAGCCACCTCATGCCGGATGGGTCGGAAGCACCGATCGCTTTCTACTCGCGATCACTTACAGCGGCGGAGAAGAACTATGCCCAGATCGACAAGGAGGGCCTCGCCTTAATCGCCGGAATTAAAAAATTCCATGACTTTGTTTATGGGCGGAGGTTCCTCCTTGTAACAGATCACAAGCCGCTTCTGGGCATCTTCTCCCCGGACCGGCAGACGCCGAACATACTGTCCCCCAGGATGTTGAGGTGGGCAGTATTCATGTCGGCATATGACTTTGAACTTGAGCACCGCCCGGGGAAGGCTATCGGGCATGCCGACGCCCTGAGCCGTTGCCCCGCACCACTGGACAACAAAGCACTCGAGCCGGAGTTGGACATTTTGGCGCTCGAAGAGCTCCCGGAGGCACCAGTAACCTCATCAGACATTGCCGCTGCGACGGCTAAGGACCCTGTGCTTGCCCGTGTCCTTAATTGGGCATGGAGGGGGTGGCCGGTAGGAAAAATGGCGCCTGAATTCAAACCGTTCGTTTCGCGCCAGAACGAACTATCAGTAACAAAGGGCTGTTTGCTTTGGGGGAGTCGGGTGGTGATTCCCGCCAAGCTGAGGGAGGATGTTTTGGAGGCGTTACATGTGGGCCACCCTGGCATGGTTCACATGAAAGCCCTCGCCAGAGGGTACGTGTGGTGGCCGAAGCTGGACGAGGACATTGAGGCCTGGGTAAGGCAGTGTATGGAGTGTCAACAGTCCCGTCCAGAACCACCACAGGCTCCCATTCAGCCCTGGGAGAAAACGAGGAGGCCCTGGTCACGCCTCCATATTGATTTTGCGGGACCATACCATGGGCAAATGTTTTTTATCTGTGTTGACAGCTACTCTAAATGGTTAGAGGTGATACCCATGAGGTCAACAGGGTCCGGGGCAGTCATCAACGCCCTCCGGAGGTTGTTTTCGACCCACGGGCTGCCGGACTGTTTGGTCTCGGACAACGGGCCACAGTTCGTGTCAGCGGAATTTGAAAAATTCCTTAAAGACAACCTCATCCGCCATGTGACTTCTGCGCCGTTCCATCCGGCCTCCAACGGTCAGGCCGAACGGATGGTACGGACGGCGAAGGAGTCACTTGGGCGCCTGACGTGTGGGGACTGGAGCCAAAAGATTGCCTCTTTCCTCCTGAGGCAACACATCACCCCCTGTTCAACAACGGGGAGGAGCCCAGCTGAACTTTTAATGGGCCGTAAGTTGGCTACCCTACTGGACCGACTGCACCCTGACCTTGACAGGTCCAAGCAGCGGTCAGAGACCCCAGAGCAGGGGAGAGTGTTCTTGGTTGGGGACAAGGTGTTTGCCCGCAATTATGCGGAAGGTCACAGATGGCTACCAGCCGTGGTCACAAAGGTGGCAGGGTCCAGGTTGTATGTGGTCCGGCTTCCCAGCGGACGGGAGATACGCCGCCACATTGACCAGCTCAGAGAGCGCTGGGCAGACTCAAGCGCCGAGTCTGTGCCCGAGCCTGAGCTGGTCCCCGTCCAGGAAGGGCCTCCCGGCGAGGAGGTGAGTACTGCGGATCGAGATTCGGAGTCTGGGGAGCCCCCCAACTCCAGTGCCTGAGACCCCTGTGTTAGTGTCCCCTGACTCTCCTGCGAGAGAGACCATCAGCGTCCCCGAAGAGTGTGCCGCTCCACCGCCATCGGAGCAGAGACCGCTGCGCCGGTCAAACCGAAGCCGAGGTGCCCCTCCCTACCTGAAAGATTATGTTTGGAAGGGAAATGCTCCATCTTAGGGGGAGGAATTTGTTGTGTATTGAAAGATGAATCAAGCCTATCTTTTCCTATGTTAAGCTTGATTCTGGAATGTGGATTCTAAGCTGTAGCATTCGTATTGGTCGGTTTCTGCGAAACCAGTGTAAATAGCCAATCACTGTGTGACAATGTTGCAAAGCGGGAACAGTTGTGATTGGACCTTAACTCTGCACTGCCATTGGTCCGTTAACTATTTCTGGGTGTGGCTTTGACAGCCGGGAGAGTTTAAAAAGGAGCTGTGCTCCACTGTCTGTGTTGTGTGTTCCTGAGTTGGAGTTTGCTGTTGAATAAAGCTGAATCACTTGTTGAGCTTACTTCGTTGTTGAGTCTCATACTTAACAACATCCTGTCCCCCAAGCCACAGGAACCGACGAGCCCTTTATTGCAGTCTTTCCTGAAACATCACAGCAAAACAGGGTCGGGATCCCAGAAAATATGGGGTTGGACCCAATGTTCCCTCTAAGCTGTGGAGTCTTGTGAGCAAAAATTCTACTTTGTGAGCTGCTGGCATTAAAGTTGTGAGCGAGCGATTTGGCTACTGCATCAATTAGTTTGCTCTGGAGCCCTCCCTTCCTGAGCTAAGGCGAAAATGCGTGAGCCGGAGGCTAAAAAACTGTGAGCTAGCTCACACTCTTGAGACTCGTGAGAGTCCCTTGGACTGCAAGGAGATCAAATCATTCAATCCTAAAAGAAATCAACCCTGACTGTTCCCAGGAAGGCCAGATCCTGAAGCCGAAGCTCAAATACTTTGGCCACCAAAGGAGAAGGGAGCATTCACTGGAGAAGACCCTGATGCTGGGAAAGATTGAAGGTCAAAGAAGAAGGGGACAGCAAAAGATGAGATGGTTAGACAGTGTCATCGATGCAACGAACTTGAGATTGAGCAAACTTCAGCGGACAGCGGAAGACAGGAGGGCCTGGCGTAATCTGGTCCATGGGGTCGCAAAGAGTCGGACTCGACTGTGCGACTGAACAACAACAACAAAAGCTCACACTAACTCAGCTTAGAGGGAACATTGGTTGGACCTGTTAGACGCATGGAAGCACCGTGATGTATGGGGGAAAGCCCGTTTCCCAATAGCATCAAAGCCTGGGCAAAGCAAACCATACATAAGCATCCCGAGATGCTATGTGAACTTGGGCAGATCATGAGAGGGAGGGCAGGAAGGGTTACATCAGTGCTTAGTTCTTGCGGTCCTTTCCTACACGCCTGGGGAAATGCTGATCGCCACTTTGGGGTCAGGCTGCAATACTGATGCAACGAACATGAAATTGAGCAAACTCCGGAGGATGACTGAGGACAGGAGGGCCGGGCGTGATGTGGTCCATGGGGTCGCGAAGAGTCGGGCTCGACTGTGCGACTGAACAACCACAACAACAAAGCAATTTTTCTCCCGGCCAGTTTGGCTGGAGATCCTGGAGGTTTTTTGCCATCTTCTGGGCATGGGACAGGGGTCACGGGCAGTGTTCCCTCTAAGCTGAGTTAGTGTGAGCTAGCTCACAGTTTTTTAGCCTCCGGCTCACACATTTTTGTCTTGGCTCAGGAAGGAGGGCTCCAGAGCAAACTAGTTGATGTGGTCGCCAATGTGCTCGCTCATGACTTTAATGCCGGTAGCTCACAAAGTAGAATTTCTCTCACAAGACTCCACAGCTTAGAGGGAACATTGGTCATCATGGGGAGTGGTGGTGGAGGGAGGCATTTGTGAATTTCCTGCTTTGTGCAGGGGGTTGGATTAGATGACCCTGGAGGTCCCTTCCATCTCTATGATTCTCTGATTCCAGTGCTTCGTCCCTTTCATCAGTGATCTGGAGACTGACAGGTTTTTCTAGAACTCCAATTGACCCTGTAACTCTGTGCCTGCCAGTTTCACAGCTGTCTTTCAGCCCTCCTGCCTGAGCCCGTTCAGCATGTAGGCCCACCGGACCCACTGGCAGGGGGGGTGGAGGGAGCATCCCGGGAGTGGAAAGTGACGTACCTGGAAATAATAATCAAGTGGTGTATGTTCAATTAGCAACGTCAGCAGGGACTCACATTAGTAGCCATCAGCCTGTTAATCAAGATAACCAGGGGTCATTTTGTAGAAAAAGAGGTGCAGAAGCTCATTAGCATAACTCATCACATGCCACGCCCCCTGACATCACTGGAAGTGTGTCAGAAGGCAACACCCACCGCTCAGGCTCCACCCCTAGGGACTGTCTTTCCACTCTGGGGGCTGTCATTCCAGTCCCAGAGTAGCCTATCTGGGCCCAGGAGGAATGCTATACGTGCTGCTTCATGCTCCTGCTGGTAGCTGGGGGCGGGGCTTGCCATCACCCGTGCTTCTAACTGCTGGAGCTCCGCTCCAAATGACCCCTGAAGATAACTCATGGAACTTCCATGTTCTAAAGCAGTATAGCTCTCAGACTCAGTGTTGACATAAGAATATATGAGAAGCCAGTGTTGGATCAGTCCACCACTCTGTGTCATATGGTGGCCAAAAATACCAGGTGCCATCAGGAGGTCCAGCACTAGGGCCAGGACACTAGAAGCCCTCCCACTGTTGACCCCCCCCAAGCGCCAAGAATACAAAGCATCACTTGCCCCAGCCTGAGAGTTCCCATCTATACCTTGTGGCTAATAGCTACTGATGGACCTCTGCTCCAGATGTTTATCCAATTCCCTCTTAAAGCCGTCTATGCTTGTAGCTGCCACCACCTCCCGTGGCAGTGAATTCCACGTGTGAATCACTCTTTGGGTGAAGAAGGACTTCCTTTTATCCGTTCTAACCCGACTGCTCAGCAATTTCATGGAGTGCCCACAAGTTCTTGTCTTGTGAGAAAGGGAGGAAAGTACTTGGCCCGTACCTTAAGGACTGCCTTCTCCAATATGAACCTACCTGTATACTCTCATCATTTTTGGAGGCCTTGGTTTGGGTTCCCACACCACCTGAGACTAGACGGATGGCTACCCAAGAAGGGCCTTCTCGATTGTGGCACCGGAACTTCAGCACTCCCTCTCCATGGAGATTCATCTGTTTCTCCCTAGCCCCTTCTGCACCCCTATTTTGCTTCAGTCTCTAAGTGCATCCTATTCTTCCATTCTGCATTCCCTCCCCCTTTCTCCTCCAGTTTTGTGTTGGGGCTTTCTCTTGTTTCAGTCATTTTACAGGAATCTGCAACCAGACTGCTTCCAGCACACTGTTGCCCCGCAGTTACCAAGACTCCTTTTGCAGCGACCCTTTGTTCTCATCTGCTTTCAAATCACTAATCCTTTCTAGAGCAGAATTGTTTCTGGAGGTGCTGCCCACTGCCCTCCCCCATTTCTGCCTCTCTCTCTTTTTAGGTCGATGCTCCCTCCCTGTTCTGTTTTCTTTCCCTCCTTCTCCAAAGTCCTCCGCTCTGACAAACTTTAAAAAAGCCAAAGAGAGCATAGGAAGGAGTGAGTAAAGGACTAGGGAA
The DNA here is from genome assembly GCA_029375565.1 of Gekko gecko. Classification (NCBI taxonomy): domain Eukaryota; kingdom Metazoa; phylum Chordata; class Lepidosauria; order Squamata; family Gekkonidae; genus Gekko; species Gekko gecko. The sequence goes on from JAPDNY010000011.1 coordinate 104,086,127, forward strand.
TTCCCTGCTCCCGAATGCGTCAGTCTTGCACGTGGGGGCTGGATTTCCCCCTCCCTTCCCTTTCTTTTTGCAGAATCATGGAGGGAGGGAGGGAGGGAGGGAGGGAGGGAGGGAGGGATTGGGTTTGCAGTTAAAAGCTTTAACTGTGGCAGAACGATTGCGTAAATTTTTAAAAAGCTTTGGACGCCACCCACACAACCTCACGTGACATCTCCATATTAATTAGGCAAAAAAAAGGGGGGTTGCTTGTAGATGCAGAATGCATAAAGAATACTCAAATAAATAAACCAGAGGGGGGGACCAGTGCAGAGAGGGGATGTGTGCGACTGCAAAGTCAACCATTCAGGCTTGAATCCTCAGATTCTCCGGGGCAGGCTGTCATGCAGAAAGGTCCTTTGTCGTTGTCTGCCACCAGTGGGTAAAGACCTTTTTGGTTGGTTTAGTATACCCCCCATAACAGTTGCTGGCCGTCCTCTTGAATTTTGGTGTTGTGTTTATATGTTTTTATTGAATAGATCAGGGGTGTCGAACTCATTTGTTATGAGGGACGGATCGGACATAAATGAGACCTTGCTGGGCCAGGCCGTGTGTGTCGTAAAACGTAATGCCAGGTAGCGGAGAGATAAACTTTGTAAAGGACCCAAACGCAAAGAGGGTTCTTTTACTTAAAATAAAAACCTGCTTAAAACATCAGCCCTCTTGCAATATTTTGCTTATTTAACAGTGCCCGATCACTGACACCTCTTGCTCTGAACTGATTGCCTCAAGATGCCTGTGCTGTTGCAATCCTGAGTGTGCTGTTCAGGTGTGTATCTGTAGGCTGCAAACCTACGATGACGCAGCAGCAGCAAAACTGGAAGAAGCAGAAAACAGCCAGTTCCCACTGCAGGCCGGATAGAAGCCCTGCGGGGGCCTGATTCGGTCCCCAGGCCACATGTTTGACACCCCTGGAATAGATAGATAAAAAGATGGATGGATGAGAGACAGAGAGACAGACAGATGATAGATGACAGACAGACAGACAGACAGATAGACAGATAGACAGATAGACAGATAGATAGATAGAGAAAGGCAGATGGGCAGACAGGCAGATAGATAGACAGGCAGACAGACAGGCAGGCAGGCAGGCAGGCAGGCAGAGAGATAGAGAGATAGGCAGAGATAGATAGGCAGAGAGATAGAGAGATAGATAGGCAGATAGATAGGCAGATAGATAGATAGGCAGATAGATAGATAGGCAGATAGATAGATAGGCAGATAGATAGATAGGCAGATAGATAGATAGATAGGCAGATAGATAGATAGATAGGCAGATAGATAGATAGATAGATAGATAGATAGATAGATAGATAGATAGGCAGATAGGCAGAGAGATAGAGAGATAGATAGGCAGAGAGAGAGAGAGAGAGAGAGGCAGATAGATAGACAGCCAGGCAGACAGGCAGACAGGCAGACAGGCAGACAGGCAGACAGACAGACAGACAGATAGACAGAGAGATAGAGAGATAGAGAGATAGGCAGAGAGAGGGGGAGAGAGAGAGAGAGAGGCAGATAGATAGATAGATAGATAGATAGATAGATAGATAGATAGATAGATAGATAGATAGATAGGCAGGCAGGCAGGCAGGCAGGCAGGCAGGCAGGCAGATGATAGATAGATAGATAGATAGATAGATAGATAGATAGATAGATAGGCAGGCAGATAATTGAAAATGCTGTTTTAACGTTGACATGCTTTACCATTTTGATATTCGCTGCCTTAGAAACCCTAGTTGTGTGGAAAGGTAGCTCAGAAAACCAATCCTGGTCCCAGTGAAAGCTCAAGACAGTCTGGGTAGAAAGAGCACAATCATTTATTGCGAAGACAGAATGTACAATGGAAGGAAACGGAGGAGGGTTTCGGCAAGGATCTGCACAGCATTAAGCAATGGCTCAGCAAGAGACTTCCCTCTGCGAGCGGCATCAGCGGTGGGAGACGGAAACTCGGCTGGGTGCCTCTCTGCCCGCTCCGTGACCAGCCCCGGGTTTTGAATCCGCCTCCTTGGCACTGGCCGTTCAGGTTCTCCATGCAACAGGCCTCCTGCCACCATGCGCAATGTTCGATCCTCCTCCAGAAAGTAGTTTCTTGATCCCCTTCTTAATCCCTTTCTTGACTTTCTTTATAATTTTTTTAATGCCCCTCCTGACACGGATGTGCTAGAGAGAGAAAGAGGGAGGGAGAGAGGGAGGGAGAGAATCAGATAAAAACCGGTGGGTGGGGGGACCTTTCCTGGGTCTGCTTGCAAATACAAAACAAGGGCTTGTAAAACAAATTTATATCACTAATTTTGAGATCCCGTTGGAATTGGAATCTTTAATACTAAACCGTTGGCCAAGTGCTAAACGCTGTATGCCTAACTTTGAGTTAATAGAAATACTTTGTGCAGCTGCCCATGCAGTTATAGCTAGATTTTGGAAGGATGACAGAAAACCTCCTCTATCTGACTGGTTTTTGCAAATTCAGGAATTTTGTATAACGGACAAGCTAGCAGACTCCATGTTACCAGGAGATACTGATCTGTGCCCTCCCCCATATGCCCTTGTAGGGTGAACTTACCCCCTCGCCTGCCGTTTCACAAAGGTACTGGACGACCGGAGCCCCCTGCTCAGAAAAGACGGTTCCGGAACATTCCTTCACCACCTGCAAGAGAGGAGGGAAAGATGGCCGTTCACGGGGAGGAAATCCCAAGGGAAAGGGAGGACCGGAAGAAGATGCGTTGGAAGGTGGACTTTATGGTAACACACCTTGCGGACGTCCTCCTCCTCCGCAAACCCGACCTGCCCCAAGTTCCACCCCCCAAGCTCCACCCCCTTTGACTCTGCTCTGGAAGTTCCACCCCCCAAGCCCCACCTCCTTTGACTCTGCTCCGGAAGTTCCACCCCCAAGCTCCACCCCCTTTGACTCTGCTCCGGAAGTTCCACCCCAAGCTCCACCCCCTTTGACTCTGCTCCGGAAGTTCCACCCCAAGCTCCACCCCTTTGACTCTGCTCTGGAAGTTCCACCCCCAAGCTCCACCCCCTTTGACTCTGCTCCGGAAGTTCCACCCCCAAGCTCCACCCCCTTTGACTCTGCTCCGGAAGTTGCAGCTGGTTCGGAATGCAGCAGCGGTGGGTGTTGATGGCAACAGCTGCGTGGACTCACGTCCACCCAGGGCTGCGTGAACCGCACTGGCTGCCTATCGAATTCTGGATCCGTTTCAAGGTGTTGGTACTTACCTTTAAGGCCCTATACGACCAGGGGCCAGCATGCCTCAGGGACCCCCTGTTATGTATCTGATATACATAAATGCCTTGAGCTAGAATCTCACTTCTATCTAAGCCTGGTATCGAAACAGGCAAACTCTGATTGGCTACTCTGCGTAGAAGGCCAATCAGGATACTGGAAACGTTATGGAGGGAGATAAACTTATTGACTGTTATCTTACTGTTTTGATTGGTCCTTTAAGCAACTAGGGGTGTGGCTTTGCCAGCCCGGATAGTTTAAAAGAGGGCCTGTTGCCCTCCTGTTTTCACGTTGTTCTTACCTTTGTAAATAAAGCTGAATCACGGTTTGGGAACTGCTGCCTCAAGTCTCATACTTAACACCACCTCTCCCCATATGATCCCTGTAGAGCACTGAAGTCAACTAATCAACATCTTTTGGTAGTCCCCGGCCCCAGGGATGTCCGACTTGCCTTAACCAGGGCCAGGGCCTTTTCAGACATGGCCCCTACCCAGTGGAATGAGCTCCCGAGTCAGATCAGGGCCCTGCGGGATGTACTACAATTCCGCAGGGCCTGTAAGACGGAGCTCTTCCGCCAGGTTTTTGGTTGAGGCAGCGGGCGCCCCTTTTTGTGGCCAACCTCCACCAGTGCCCCGGACCCTAACGTCTGAAATCTTCCACCACCATCAATATGTTTCTATCTGAGCGTGGTACTTAGGGAGCACGGTATTGTGTACTGTTGCTTTAACTTGGTTTTAAATGTGTTGTATTTTATATTGTTGTTTCCCACCCTGAGCCCGTTCGCGGGGAGGGCGGGATACACATCTAAATAAGTAAATAAATAAATAAATACCGAATCCACTTCAAGGTGCTGGTTCTTACCTTTAAAGCCCTTTGTGGCCGGGGTCCAACATACCTATGGGACCGCCTTTCCCCGTATATACCCCAGAGAGCATTAGGGTCTGGGTCTCAAAATCGGTTGACCCTCCCTGGCCCGATGGAGGCCAGGCTAGCTGCTACTAGGGCCGGGGCTTTTTTGGTGATGGCCCCTACCTGATGGAACGAGCTCCCGGAGGAGATCAGGGCCCTGCAGGACCTCTCACAGTTCCGCAGGGCCTTCAAGACGGAGCTCTTCCACCAGGCATTTAATTACAAGCCACCACTGCTGTATTGCCCGGCCGCTGCAGTACCTGGCCCATGATCTACCATCGGGTTGTTGCCAGAAGAAACCATGAGCAGTTGAACATCTAAGAATATTTGGGTAACGGAAATCCCCTGAAAGCGTGTCATCTAAGCGAATATTTAACTGCCGCCAGCACTTTAGGTCAGTATTGGTTTTGTTTGTTGTGTTTTTAAATAATCGTGTTTTTAAGTTGTATTTATGTCGCTTGGAAGCCACCCTGAGTCTGCTGTGCGGGGAGGGCAGGGTATAAATTTGATAATAAATTTTGTTGTTCAGTCGCACAGTCGAGTCCGACTCTTCGCGACCCCATGGACCAGATCACGCCAGGCCCTCCTGTCTTCCGCTGTCCGCTGAAGTTTGCTCAATTTCATGTTCGTTGCATCGATGACACTGTCTAACCATCTCATCCTTTGCTGTCCCCTTGATAATAAATAAATATAAATAAATCTCCAGGATTCCCCCAACCCAGAGCTGGCAACCCTATTATTTGGGATTTTTTTTTTGGCTGTCTGATCAAACTGTGTCCTCCCCCCATATTTTGTAATCTGCCTTAAATGTCAGTGAGAAGAGCTTGCTAAAGACGGGGGTGCCAGCTCTGGGAGGGGGAGGGGAACCACCTAGAGATTTGGGGGTGGAGCTTGAGGAGGGCGGGGCTTGGGGAAGGGAGAGGCGTCAACAGGGTGAAATGCCGTGGAGTCCACCCTCCGAAGCGGCCATTTTCTTCCGGGGAACTGATCTCTGTTGCCTGGAAATAAACTGTAATAGCAAGAGATGTCCAGGCCCCACCTGGAAGCTGGCAACACTACAGAGCATGGCTGGTGGCATCTCCCTGCTTCAGTAGGGGAATGTTGGCCCAGTTCAGAAGAGGCACAAAATGAAGGTTGTGAGAACCGATTCTGACAGAATCGGGGCACGTCAGATGGAAACGTTGCCGGATCCTACACAGTTTCTTCGCGGGCAGTGCCCCAGAGGTCAGAGCTCCCTGGCGTCCTGTCGTTTTGCTGTTCTTAATGCTGCCCAGGTCATGCCACGTAAAGCAAATGCCAGTTTGGTGTCGTGGTTAAGCGCGCGGACTCTAATCTGGGAGAACCGGGTTTGATTCCCCCAGTCCTCCACTTGCAGCTGCTGGATGACCTTGGGCAAGCCGTTGTTCTGACAAGAGCTGTTCTTGAAAAACAGCAGTTTCTGTCAGAGCTCTCTCAGCCCCGCCTACCTCACAGGGTGTCTGTTGTGGGGAGGGGGAGGGAAAGGAGACTCCGAGTGAAGGGTATAAATCCAATCTCCTCCTCCTCCTTCTTCCTTGCACCAAGACTCTGGCCTCCTGACTATGGGCTGGGTGGAAAGAGAGGGAGGGAACTCACCCCGTCCTCCTTGAAGTCGCACTCGTCCGGGTTCAGCTGCTTCGAGGGGGGGCACGTGGTCTCCTTCACGGTGAACTCCAGGTCTTGGAGGGACTGGAGGGAGGGGTCCTGGCAAGAGAGAGAGAAGTGCCGAGAGGAACCTACTGGTTAATGCTGCAGAGTTTTGCCCAGTCGTAGAAGCGGGGTATTGAGTGCATGCAATAAATCTCCCAAGAAGTATGCCGCAAAGAAGGTCAACTTATATTTATTCTAGTAGATCCAAGCTCACATTCGAGCTGCAGTTAGAAATAAGAGAAAGGACCCCAATCTAAAGAGTGCTTTCCCTGTCTCAAGTGGCCTGCTGGTCCGGCATCCTGTGTGTGGGAGTTAAGAGGGCATTGTCTCTACAGGGGACACCTACAGAGACGTGTCTCCATGGAAGGCCATGTGAAGTAAGAGAGAGGACAAAGGGAGAGAGAGGAGGGGTCAGAATGCAACTTCCAGGTTAGGACAAAAGAGGCATTCCAATTGAGGAGGGAACACCTGTACACCCTTAGAGTGATGTAGCGCCCCCCAATGTCCAGGCACACTGAGTCGCTCACTCCAACAATACCAAAAGAATATCCTGCAATCAATGCTCCCCTCTAAGCTGTGAAGTCTCGTGAGCAAAAATTCTACTTTGTGAGCTACTGGCATTACAGTTGTGAGCGAGCAATTTGGCTACATCATAAATTAGTGAGCTCTGGAGCCCTCCCTTCCTGAGCTAAGACAAAAATGTGTGAGCTAGAGGCTAAAAGACTGTGAGCTAGCTCACACTCAGCCTAGAGGGAACACTGCCTGCAATGCATGTTCCCAGTCCTGGGCGGAGATCGGCTCATGGTCCCCTCGGTGTGGTTTTACTAAGAGATCTTTTAGAGTATCTCGTCACCAAAAGATTTTTATTGCCAGGCTGCAGAAGCCAGAAGGTCTTCCCCGAATTTTCGTCTCCCAGCACTGAGGACTTCCTTCTAGTCACCGTGGCATTGACGGACCTCTCGGATCCCCTTTCCAGCCTGCGATGCTTGCGCCTAGAGCGCGCCAGCCACAGGGGCACCAAAGGCGCCCCCTGCGAAACCCCCCCCGTGTCTTCCCAGGCTTGCTTGGGCACCCCGCAGAGTGCCCAAGCAAGCTGGCGCTGGGAGGAAGGGGCAGCAGTTTAAACCTCCACCCCCTTCCCGGCTTTCCTGGGGGTCCCGCAGCCGCGGAGCCTCCAGGAAAGCCGGCGCTGGGAGGGAGGGGGCGGCGGCTAGACCCCCTGCCCCCTTCCCGGCTTTCCTGGGGGTCCCGCAGCCGCGGAGCGCCCAGGAAGGCCAGCGCTCTGCCGCCGCCGCCCAGTCTCCAGGCCCCACCGGGAGGTTGGTATCCCCGGTGGGGGGTGCCCCAGGTTGTCCTGCCTAGGGCGCCCCGGGGTGTCCTGCCTAGGGCGCCCAGACACCTGGAGCCGGCCCTGGATGCTTGTGACTGTCATTACTTCATTACTCAGCGGTTAATTGCTCATTGAGGAAAGAAGTACTTCCTTTGGTCCCTCCTGAATCTATTGCCCAACAACTTCATTGGATGCCTATCATGGGAGACCGAGACAAAAGTCTCTCTCTCTGCTTTCTCAACTTCATGCCTAATTGTATAATCCTCTTATCATGTCCCCAGGAGTCATCTCGTTTCTAAACTGAAAATTCCCGGGCTCCTCAGCCTTTCCGCATAGGGACGGTGCTCCAACTCCTGAATCATCTTGGTTGCCCTCCTCCATACTTTTTAAACCTCCTTTTTGAGGTACACAGACCAGAACTGTACACAGTATTCCAGATGAGGCCACACCATCGCTCTCTACGGGGCCACTGTAATATTTTTTTTAATTTAAAACTTTTTATTATTAAAAGGATATATAACACATTCCATAGCACTTAACAATCTTAGGTATATCCTTTTTTTACTTTCCCCTCCCTCCCTCCCTCTTGGCTTTCCGCAATGCATCCCCCCATTAACCATAACATATTCCATATCATTAAAATTCTTCTCCATTACTCCACCTTCAGTAACAACACGTTCAATACTCCCATCTAGTCCATAGGTAACGTTTTAACAATTATTCAGTCATAACTTTCTTTAACTACTTAATAATCCTCAAAGCAAAGTAGCTTGTTTTTTACATCCCAATTTGTATCAACTTAATCTTTAAAGTCTTTCCATTCTGACAAAAATTTTGCATCCTCTTTACCATTAAGTTTCTTTGTCAATTTGTCCATTTCTACCATAAACAGCATCTTCTTAATCCAATCCCATTTTTCTGGTATTTTCTCTTGCTTCCAATATTGAGCAAAAGACATTCTCGCTGTTGTAATCAAGTACCACTGTAATATTAGTCGTTTTATTTTGAATCTCTGTCCTGCTTCAGCACACTTGGACCGATTTGGCACATGTTATTTGCCCCTGTTTACCGGCGGGGCAGTTTTCCCCAGACCATTTAAACTGATTTCTCATTAGAACTCTTGGCGCGTGGCTGTTTTCAATCTGCTCTGGGAGTTTTGATTTCCTTGGCGAGGTTTCCTGTGGCTTCCTGCGCCCTCCCTCCTTCCTCTCCCCTGTCTTCGCCCTCTTAATCCCTCCCCTTCCCCCTCCCACTTTTTCTCTGCCCGGCAACAGGAAACTTCTTGGGAATCAAGGACTGAACTGAGCCGGAGCAAAACAGAGGAAGCTGCGGGTCAAAAGGCAGCCGCGGGACAAATGATGTGCAATTGATCAGAAGAAGCGGAAGGAAAGGAAGAGCGAGCCCGGGACAAAGGCTAGTGTGAAATCGGTCTGGGATGACCTTTTCTTCAAGGTTTCCACTGTCGCTTCCAAATCTCTTTCAGTCTCAGTCAGTTCAGACTCCGGCGGTGGGGTTATTTTTGGGCAGGAACGCACAGGAACGGAGTTCCGGCTGGCTCCCAAGTTGGCCACGCCCAGCAGGAACTCATTAGCATAATAGACCACACCCAGCAGCAGAAACTCATTAGGATTGGCTACATTAGGGGTGTGTGGCCTAACATGCAAAGGAGTCCCTGCTACAAAAAATGCCCTGGGTTTTAACAACGAACAAGGTAAACAGAATAAGAAGCAAAAGGTGGGTGTGGCTGGATGACCACACTTCTGGCAACATGGGGGTGTGGCCTAATATGCTAATGAGTTTCAGCTGTTGGGTGTGGCCTGTTATGTTAATGAGTTCCTGCTGGACTTTTTCTACAAAAAAAAGCCCTGTCCAGTAGTATATAATTTAAAGTTAGGATTTTCCCCCCCGGTTCCAATATGCATCTCCTTCCACCTACCCAACTTGATCGTTGTTGCCCGCTCACCCAAATTAGACGGATCCTCCTGTCACTCTTCAGAATTTGATTTGGTCTTCACCATCCTGAATGATTTCGTGTCCTCCACAAACCTGGCTTCTGCATTGCCCTCCCCCAAATTCCAAATTATTTATGAGCAAATTAAAAAGCACTGGTCTCCGTACTGATCTTTGTGCTCAGTTCTCTCTACTGCAAGAACTGTCAATTTTTTCCTACTCTCTTTTGCCTACCATTTGTCTAACTTCAAACCCATAAAAGGACCCATCCTCTTGTCCCACGACTGCTAATTTTACTCGGGCATCTTTGCTGACGGACCTTGTCAAAGGCCTTCTGGAAGCCCAATGTCAGGTTCAAAAGCAAGTAGATCCAGGCATTCTTTGATTAAGAAGGGCTTTATTGGAATACAGTGCTGAAACCCACAGTGGAGGGTCATGGTCAGGAATGGCAGGAGAAGCAGCTCAAGCAAGGTTATAGTGTGATGCAAAATGCAGACTAGCAAATGAACTGTAAGCGCGCGTGCGGGAAACTCCCGGCGGGAGAGTTACTTGATGGGCGGGAGACGGCTCCCTCCTCCCCTCGTCTTTACAGGACTGGAAAATTCTCATCAGCTCAAGAATAGCCCAAAGCCCACATTCAAGGCCACCGTGATAAGAACAAGCGGCAGAGAAGAAGCTCCCACGTTACTGTCAGCATACCTACGCAAGCACAATGCAGGGACGAGATAGGGAACACAGAACAATGGACTCAGTGTAAAATAGCAAATAGACATTTCTGACACCCAAGTATATGGTGTCTACCAGATCACCCTTGTCCACATGATTATTAACCTGCTCAAAGAACTCGGAAAGGTTGACGAAGCAGGGCTTCCCCTGTATAGAAGCCATGCTGATTTTCCCCCCAGCAGGCTTTGTTCTTCAGTATCCTTAAAAATTGTCTCTTTAATAACAGTTTCTGCCAATTGACCTGGAACAGATGTCAGGCTAACTGGCCTGTAATTTGCTGGATTCCCACCTACCCCCGAACCCCTTTATAAAAACTGGGATGATACTTGCTGCTTTCCTGTCATCTGGGCAAGAGGCTGATTTTAGGGACAATTTACATACACTTTTCAACAGTTTCACATTTTAGTTCTCTAAGAATCCTCAAGTGTATGCCAACCGGATGTGGAGGCTTATTAGCTATCAATTCCCCTCATAACCTGAGAACTTTACCTCTTGCCACCTCAATTTGACTCAGTTCTTCAGACCCCAGACCCCCAAACAGCAGCTCCAGCGTGGGTGTGTGCCCCACATTTCCCACAGAGAGTATGGCTCTCTCACCATATGCATCAGAACGGTTTGTGCCACACCTGTGATTCTCCGCTTGGCCTCTTTTCTGCAGGGCCTGAAAGCACCCATTCCACAGAAGAAAACTGAGGCGCAGAGAAAGTGATGTGCCCCAAGCCACCCAGATCGGGCTACACTGAAACATGGAACTGAGTTCAAGTCTCCCACTAGCCATGGATGACACAATATGAGCTACCACCACCCTTGCTGCCCATCACTCACCCACTCCGGCTGGGGTTTGGCTTCCAGGAGTCGAAAAGCCCGCTCCACCTCTGGCTCTTGGTTGTAGAGGACGACAGCCAGCGAAACGGCCTCCTCGTAGCTGAGCTCCTCTGGTGTAGGAGTCAAAGCTGTGGCTGCCACGGCAAGGCCAAGCACCAGCAGGATCCGGCCCTCCATCGTCCCTGCTTCTGCGGGTGTCTGCGGGTGCACCGTTTCTTGTTCCAAGTCACCTCTTATATACTCTGCCTTGCCCTGATTTCCTGGACCAGGTGGGTGGGTGATTCAGAAATCTGCAAAAAGCCCACTTTTCGAAAGGGCTTCCCCTTTTGGTATGTTTTAAGGCAATAATGTTTATTGGCCAACCTAGGAGGACAAGCAGAGCGTGAGGAGGGGTAGGAGAGGGATTTCCCAAGGCCTCCGTTTCCTCCAGCAAAAAGGAAATCACAAAAATGTGAGGCCGGGGTGGGTGGGGGGAGAACATGATGTGCCAATGCCGGAGTGAAGCAATCCGTGCTTTTATGTTCGGGATTCTACACTGAGCACACCGGGCTGGTTGCCTCATTGCTGAGTGTTGTTTATGTCCCTGAGCTAAGGGGGAACAGAGGAACTAGGGTTGCCAACTCTTGCCTGGGAAATTCCTGGAGATTTGTGGGCGGTGCCTGTCAGTGTTCCCTCTAAGACGTGGAGTCTTGTGAGCAAAATTTTTACTCTGTGAGCTGCTGGCATTCAAGTTGATTTGGCCACTGCATCAGTTAGTTGGCTCTGGAGCCCTCCTCCCTGAGCCAAGACGAAAATGCGTGAGCCGGAGGCTAAAAGACTGTGAGCTAGCTCACACTAACTCAGCTTAGAGGGAACACTGGTGCCTGTGATGCTGGGGATTTGGAGAGGGAAGTTTGCCCTCTGGATAATTTGAACTGGGAATTTATGTTTAGAGTGATTGAAAAATTGCAGAGGGGCGAAAAAATTTCAAGAGTGATCAAATCGATCTATAAAGAGCAAAAAGCCACGGTGATTGTTAATGCAGAGTCAACGGAACCATTCCAGGTCAGAAAAGGTACTAGACAGGGCTGTCCTTTATCGCCACTATTATTTATCTGGATTTTGGAACTATTGCTGCAAGCGATCAGAGACAATAAAAATATAAAAGGTCTTAACGTTAGAGGTTTCTCATATAAACTAAGAGCGTTTGCTGATGATATGATGTTTATTGTTGAAGATCCTATTAACACTATGCCATTGGTTCTAGAAAAAGTAAAAGAGTTTGGTGAACTCGCAAGGTTCTATGTAAATTTTAAAAAAAAATGTGTGAGCCAGAGGCTAAAAGACTGTGAGCTAGCTCACACTAACTCAGCTTAGAGGGAACACTGGTGCCTGTGATGCTGGGGATTTGGAGAAGGAAGTTTGCCCTCTGGATCCAACATTTTCTCCCGAGAATTTGATCTCGGAAGTTTGGGGACCAGTTGTAATTCCAGGGGATCTCACCTGGAGGTTGGCAACCGTAAATTAGAACTCCAGCATTTGTGCTTGGCCCGTCCTCCATTAAGTAGCGGTCTCGTCTCCTTCTCCTATCTGGCGGTCTGCACCAGTGTTCCCTCTAAGCTGAGTTAGTGTCAGCTAGCTCATAGTTTTTTAGCCTCTGGCTCACACGTTTCCGTCTTAGCTCGGGAAGGGATGGCTCCAGGGCAGACTAATTTATGCAGTAGCCAAATCGCTCGCTCACAACTTTAATGCTAGTAGCTAACAGAGCAAAATTTTTACTCTGTGAGCTGCTGGCATTAAAGTTGATTTGGCTACTGCATCAATTAGTTGGCTCTGGAGCCCTCCTCCCTGAGCCAAGACGAAAATGTGTGAGCCGGAGGCTAAAAGACTGTGAGCTAGCTCACACTAACTCAGCTTAGAGGGAACACTGGTGCCTGTGATGCTGGGGATTTGGAGAGGGAAGTTTGCCCTCTGGATCCAATGTTTTCTCCCGAGAATTTGATCTCGGAAGTTTGGGGACCAGTTGTAATTCCAGGGGATCTCAAGGCCCCACCTGGAGGTTGGCAACCGTAAATTAGAACTCCAGCATTTGTGCTTGGCCCGTGCTCCATTAAGCAGCGGTCTCTTCTCCTTCTCCTATCTGGTGGTCCGTACCAGTGTTTCCTCTAAGCTGAGTTAGTGTGAGCGAGCTCATAGTTTTTTAGCCTCTGGCTCACACGTTTTTGTCTTAGCTCAGGAAGGGAATGGCTCCAGGGCAAACTAATTTATGCAGCAGCCAAATCGCTCGCTCACATCTTTAATGCTAGTAGCTAACAGAGCAGAATTTTTGCTCACCAGACTCCACAGCTTAGAGGGAACATTGGTCTGCACATGCCATTGGTACGACCTCCTTTCTTTTTTAGCCCTAGGTGGTCTGCATGGCTGCGTATGGAGACGTCACCAGCCAATAGAACCAAGGAGCACTTTTTGTGATAGAATCCTAGAATCACGCAGAGCTGGAAGGGGCCATAGAGGCCATCTAGTCTAACCCCTTGCTCAATGCAGGATCAACCTAGAGCATCCCTGAGACACGGGTTTGTCCGCATAGCCGGCTGTGTTGGTCTGAAGCAGTCGAACAACACAAGAACATAAGAGAACATAAGAGAAGCCAATGTTGAATCAGGCCAATGGCCCATCTAGTCCAACACTCTGTCACACAGCGGCCAAAATATACCAGGTGCCATCAGGAGGTCCAGCAGTGGGGCCAGGACACCAGAAGCCCCCTCCCACTGCTGCCCCCTCCAGCACCAAGAATAGAGTGCATCACCTGCCCCAGACCGAGAGTTCCCATCTATACCCTGTGGCTAATAGCCACTGATGGACTTCTGCTCCATATGCTTATCTAATTCCCTCTTGAAACTGTCCATGCTTGCAGCTGCCACCACCTCCTGGGGCAGTGAATTCCACATGTTAATCACTCTTTGGGTGAAGAAGTATTTCCTTTTATCTGTTCTAACCCGACTGCTCAGCAATTTCATGGAGTGCCCACGAGTTCTTGTCTTGTGAGAAAGGGAGAAAAGTCCTTCTTTCTCAACCTGCTCAATCCCATTCACAATCTTATAAACCTCGATCATGTCACCCCTCAGCCGCCGTTTCTCCAAGCTAAAGAGCCCCAAGCGTTTTAACCGAACAAAGTTAGAGTCCAGTGGGGCACCTTTAAGACCAACAAAGGTTGGTTCAAGGAACAAGCTTTCCTGTGCCAGGCACGCTTTTTCAAATACACTGGAACGGCAGATGAGGTTCTAAATTTATAGACCGGGATTTAACAGCAAATTAACGTGTAACATGCTGGTGTTAAAGTTATGCAAAGTGGAAAACTAAATAACAAGTGGAGGTTATAAGGTCAACAGCTGTAAAGCCATAAATATGTCACGACAGCAGATAAATGTCGAAAGGCGTTTTCCCCCTAATTGTGGGAAGTGACAGAAAATCATCGCCTATCGGGGTAGAGGGCACGTGGAGGGCATTTAACGGCATTTCCAGCGAGCTGGATGTAATGTTGTCAGCAGACATCAGGATTCTAGTATACTATTCTGAAAAAGAAGTACACTAAAATATAGAGGATTTATAGTCCTTTTTGTTGAGAATTTGCTTGTCGAGGGTTTGTCCAGCCGCTGCTTAAAGATTGCTGGTGAGGAGGAGTTCACCGCCTCCCTGGGCAGCTGATTCCAGTCTTGCGCAACTCTGTAAAAAATTGTTCCTAAGATCCAGCCAGTACCTTCCTGTCCTGAATTTGAACCCATTCTTGCGAGTCCTCTCCTCCGCTGCCAAGAGGAACAGCTCCCTGCCCTCCTCCGAGTGACACAGCCCTTCAGATACTTCAAGAGAGCAATCACATTCCCCCTCAACCTCCTCTTCTCCAGACTGAACATTCCCAAGCCCAATATGTTGTTTGAGACTTTCACAGCTGGGAGTTCATTAGCTGTTGTAGATTTTCCAGGCTGTATGGCTGTAGTCTTGGCATTGTAGGACATTTCACCAGCAGCTGTGGCTGGCATCCTCAGAGGTATGATACAGAAAGACGGAGTACTCTCTGTGTCAGGGTTAGAAGAAAAATGGCAGGTAGGTAATTTATATCTACTCAGGAAGGTAGGGTAGGGCCGATTCCTGCAAGATCATGAATCAGCCCTACCCCACCTTCCTGAGTAGATATAAATTACCTGCCTACCTGCTGGCGAAATGTCAGGTCCTACAATGTCAAGACCACAGCCATACAACCCGGAAAATCTACAACAGCTAATTCCCAAGTCCCTCAGCTTTTCCTCGCAGGGCTTAGTCTCCAGGCCCCTAATCCTCCTTGTCGCTCTCTTCTGCACCCTCTTGATTTTGCCCACATTCTTCTTGAAGTCAGGCCTCCAGAACTGCACACGGGACTCCAGGTGTGGCCTGACCAATGCAGTGTTGCAGCAGGACTATCACATCTTATGATCTGAGGGCTTGGTCACACTGTCCTTTTGACCGGGGTTCGCCGCTGTTCTCTCTTGAATTTAAATTTGCTGGCCAGACGTGCTGATCCGCCTCCTGCCCCGAAGCGGGCTCACTCGCGCAATTCTTCTGGTCTTCTCCTGCGCTTTCCTACCCCCGGGAAAATGAGTACTTCCCCGATGTTACCGCTGTGATTCCACACTTTCCGCTATCTGGACTGGCATCTCGCTGCGATTGCGATTTGGGTCAGAAATAGAGTCACTTTTGGAAAAACGACGACCAAGGAGAGGAGAATCTAACTGCTAAGCTTGACTATTGGCAGAATACCAAATCCAAACTCCCCCCCACCCCCTGGCTACGCTCCCCCATGCCAGATGAACTGCCATGTTTCTCTCCTGTCTGCATTTAGACAGTGTCTGTATTGTTTGTTTCAATTAGCTGGCACGCCTGTGCATAGTCTGCTTCGCTGGAACTTGTGGGAGAGCTCTCTGCCGCCGCCTGCTATCTTAGTGTCCTTGAGCAAGAGAGAGACAGGCTTGACTTCCCAGCCGGTGGAAAATTTCTCGCCTTAGATAGTGGGAAGGGAGGGGGCCTATCTCCCGTTCATTATGTATCCTCCCGCCGGGAGTATTCCCGCGTGCGCGCTCAGATCTCATTCGCTAATAGGGCTTATGCATCATACTATATCTGTAGGCCATTATGCTTGGTCGGGTATTCCTGACAATAACTCTGCTTACTAGGGCAACTTACTTGTATTCCAATAAAGCATATCTTTTATGAAGAGTGCCTGGACTTACTTGCAGTTGAACCTGACACCCCAGGAACTGGAAAAGGAAACCACTGGCCTCCCTCGGGTCTCTTCAGCTCTTTCGCCCACCCAGCTGAGACAGCACCGCTCCCCCCTTCGCCTTGCTGTTAGTGATGATCACCTGCCCTTGCGCATGCATGAATGGATTGGCGGCGTGGCGGTCTGAACAATGCACTGCGCGATTCCAGAGGGACATGTAAACATTTTATATCAATTTTTAAAAAGTCGCGGATAAACCAACTGTGAGAGCAAGTCGCGGTAAGAGGTCAGTGTGACCGCACCCTGAATGTTGATGTTTTCACTATCTGTATTTCCATGTGAAGTTTTGCATATATGTTGCTGTGATTTAAAATGTAGACCCCCGGAGTAAGAAAGAGGGGGCCTGGAGGAGTGATCAGTTGGATACCCTGAGCGGCAGAACATAAGAACATCAGAGAAGCCAATGTTGGATCCGGCCAATGGCCCCTCCAGTCCAACACTTTGTGTCACACAGTGGCCAAAAACACCAGGTGCCATCAGGAGGTCCAGCAGTGGGGCCAGGACACCAGAAGTCCCTCCCACCGTTGACCCCCCCCAAGCACCAAGAAGACAGAGCATCCCTTGCCCCAGACCGAGAGTTCCTATCTATACCTTGTGGCTAATAACCATTGATGGGCCTCTGCTCCAGATATTTATCCAATTCCCTCTTACAAGATAAGAGAAGCCAATGTTGGATCAGGCCAGTGGCCAATCAGTCCAACACTCTGTGTCACACAGTGGCCAAAAATACCAGGTGCCATCAGGAGGTCCAGCAACGGGGCCAGGACACTAGAAGCCTTCCCATTGTTGCCCTCCCCCCAGGCACCAAGAATACAGAGCATCACTTGCCCCAGCCCTAGAGCTCCTACTTATACCTTGTGGCTAATAGCCACCGATGGACCTCTGCTCCATATGTTTATCCATAAGAACATAAGAGAAGCCAATGCTGGATCAGGCCATCGGCCCATCCGGTCCAACACTCTGTATCACATAATGGCCAAAAATACCAGGGGCCATCAGGAGGTCCACCATCCCAAACACCAAGAATACAGAGCACCCCTTGCCCCAGAGTCCCTATCTATACCTTGTGGCTAAGAGCCACTGATGGACCTCTGCTCCAGATGTTTATCCAATTCCCTCTTGAAGCCGTCCGTGCTTGTCGCTGCCACCACCTCCTGTGGCCAGTCAGCTCTGAGAGCCTTTGTAAGAAAGTTTGTTTTGTGCGTGTGTGTGTGTGTGTGCGTGTGTGTGTGTGTGTGTGTGTGTGTGTGTGTGTGTGTGCAGAAGAGATGGAGTGAGGTGCTGTAGAGTGGGAGATAAACTGGTGCTCCATGGGGAACTCATGAGCCTAATTGGAAGTGAGGAAAACCGGTCTTTCTGGAAGTCAGTAGGCAGAGCAAGCTGGTTTGGTGTAGTGGTTAAGTGTGGCGGACTCTAATCTGGAGAACCGGGTTTGATTCCCCATTCCTCCACATGCTGCCAGCTGGGTGACCCTGGGCCAGTCAGAGCTCTCTCAGCCCCGCCTTCCTCACAGGGTGCCTGTTGTGGGGAGAGGAAGGGAAGGAAATTGTAAGCCACTCTGAGACTCTGAGGGGAAGGGGGGGGTGTATAAATCCTCCTCCTCCAATGAGGAAATATGATTGTATGGAAGTTATTAGGCAAGTGAGGCATATAAGTCTGTGGCAAGTGAGAAAATAAGCCTTTGTGGCTAGGTCTATTTAAGAAACTTTAGAGAAAGAAGAACTGGAAAGCTATCTGAAACCATTACACTTATTTACCTATCAGAAACCATTTTGCTTAGGAACCACCCAAAAACCATCACACTGCTATATGTAAAGGTTCCCTTGCTCGAAAGCCAGTCGAATCCGACTCTAGGATTGCGGTGCTCATCTCCGTTTCCAAGCCCAAGAGCCAGCACTGTCCGAAGACGTTTCCATGGTCATGTGTACCTTCCCTCCAAAGTGGTACCTATTTATCTACTTGCAGTTTCTTGCTTTCGAACTGCTAGGCTGGCAGGAGCTGGAACTAGAGACGGGAGCTCACTCCACCATGCGGCACTCTCGGGTCTCGAACTGCTGAACTGCAGACTTTCCACAGCCTGCAGTTCAGCGTCTTAACCACTTGAGATACTTCTGCATAAATTCTGTTCATGTTTAAGTGAAAACGGCTATTTTGTTTAGAGCGAAGGATCCCCTTTCACCCCCACGTGCTGACCGTTCTGTAACTCCTCCGTACACAGCGAAGAAACCATCCTGCTCCTTGGGTCCAACTAAGAATTCTGAGGCGAGCGCCTTTGGTGGCCGTGAAAACAAGAAGGAAACGCTAAGGAAGGCAAGGAGGCAACATAATGGACGTCATTTGAGGAAAAGTCCTCTGATGAAAGGTTGAAGGAACTGGGTATGTGTCAACTGAGAGGTGATACGATAACCATCTTCAAGTACTTGAAGGGCTATTATATAGAGGATGCTGCAGAGCTGTTCTCTGTTGCCCCAGAAGGTCGGACCAGAACCAACGGGTTAAAATTAAATCAGAAGACTTTCCGGCTAAACACCAGGAAGAACTTCCTGACAGTCAGAGCGGTTCCTCAGTGGAACAGGCTTCCTCTGGAGGTGGTGGGCTCTCCTCCTTGGGAGGTTTCCAAGCAGAGGCTAGAGGGCCATCTGAGAGCAATGCCGATTCTGTGAATTTAGGCAGGTCACGAGAAGGGAGGGCAGGAAGGGTCGCCTCACTGCTTAGTTCTCGTGGCCCTTTCTTACCCCTCCAGGGAAATGCTGATCGTCGTGTTGGGGGTCAGGAAGCAATTTTTCTCCAGGCCAGTTTGGCCGGGGATCCTGGAGGTTTTTTCTCATCTTCTGGGCATGGAACAGGGGTCACTGGGGGTATGGGGGGAGAGGTAATTGTGAATTTCCTGCATCGCGCAATGGGTTGGGCTAGATGACCCTGGAGGTCCCTTCCAACTCTATGACTCAATGATTCAAGACCACTACAGTGAGGGGCCATTGCATGTGTTATATAAAGGGGGGCAGCATCAAAGAGCACCGTTCAAAAATTGTGTCATCCCCCCCCCACCACTTTAAAAAGAATCCTGTTAACTTCAGTGGTTCAAAACCCACAGGGCTAGGGTGAAGATTCCACTCGTCAAAGGAACGCCATGTTTGCAAGTGAATCCAATGGTGTGGACAGTCGGCGGTTGTCTTTGAGCCTTCAGATTTGAAAAAAAAAAGATTAAACCTTCAGTGGAACGTTAGGAGAAACTTTAAGAACATAAGAGCAGCCAATGTTGGATCAGGCCAGTGGCCCATCCAATCCAACACTCTGGGTCACACAGTGAGCAAAACCCAGGTGCCATCAGGAGGTCCACCAGCGGGACCAGAACTCCAGAAGCCCCCCTACTGTTGCCCCCCAAGGACCAAACGTACAGAGCATCACTGCCCCAGACATGAGAATGTAAGAGAAGCCATGTTGGATTAGGCCAATGGCTCATCCAGTCCAACACTCTGTGTCACACAGTGGCCAAAACCTAGGTGCCATCAGGAGGTCCACCAGCGGGGCCAGAACTCCAGAAGCCCCCGTACTGTTGCCCCCCAAGGACCAAGCGTTCAGAGCATCACTGCCCTAGACATGAGAACACAAGAGCAGCCAATGTTGGATCAGGCCAGTGGCCCATCCAGTCCAACACTCTGGGTCACACAGTGAGCAAAACCCAGGTGCCATCAGGAGGTCCACCAGTGGGGCCAGAACTCCAGAAGCCCTCCCACTGTTGCCTCCCAAGCACCAAGAGGACAGAGCATCACTGCCCCAGACAGAGTGCTCTCTGTGTGTACCTTGTGGTTAATAACCACTGATGGACCTCTGCTCCAGATGTTTCTCCAGTCCCCTCTTGAAGCTGTCTATGCTTGTAGCTGCCACCATCTCCTGTGGCAGTGAATTCCACGTGTTAATGACTCTTTGGGTGAAGAAGGACTTCCTTTGATCTGTTCTGAGCCTACTGCTCATTAATTTCATGGAGTGCTTACAAATTCTCATATTCTGAGAAAGGGAGGAAAGGACTTCTTCCTCTTATCTTCTCTACCCCATGCGTAACTCTGTAGTCCTCTATCGTGTCACCCGTCAGCCCTCCAAGCTAAAAAGCCCTGACCTCTTTAACCAAACGTCTCCCGTCCCTTTCATCGTTTTAGTTGCCCTTTCCTGTACCTTTTCCAATGCCATAATATCTTTCTTGAGGAGGGTGTTCGGTCCCGTTCAACATTTTAGTTGCCCTTTTCTGCACCTTTCCCAGTACTATACCATTTTCCCAAATGAGGCCGCACCTTCAATTTAAGAACATAAGAGCATAAGAGAAGCCGATGTTGAATCAGGCCAATGGCCCATCTAGTCCAACACTCTGTGTCATACACTGGCCTATTATGCTAATGAGTTCCTCCTGGGCGTGGCCAACTCGGCAGCCAGCCGGAACTCCGTTCCTGTGCGTTCCTGCCCCAAAATAGCCCTGCTGTTTTGATAGTCACTGCCTTAGAAACCCTAGTTGGGCAGAAAGGCAGCACAGAACACCAGTCCCCTTCCCAGTAAACACCCAAGACAGTCTGGGTTGAAAGAGCACAATGATTTATTGTGAAGAGGGAATGTAAAATGGAAGGAAAGGGAAGAAAGTTCTCGGCGCGATCTGCACAGCCTTAAGGCTTTGCTCAGCAAGCGACTTCCTTTTGCAAGCTTACATCAGTGTTGGGGAACCGAGACGCTGCTGGGAGTCCCTCGGCCTGCTCCGTGACCATCCCCGGGCAATTGACTCCGCCTCCTTGGCACCGCCCATTCCGGTTGCTCATGCAATATGTCCGCCGCCTTCAGGCACGCTTGCAATGCTCGACCCTCCTCCGGGCAGCGTTCCCCCGACCCCACAGGTCCCGGTGCAATTTCCTCGACCCTTTATCTTTATCACTTTCTGAATGTCCCTCCTGATACGGATGTGCTAGAGGGAGAGAGAGAGGGAGAGAATCAGATAAAAATGGATTTGGGAGGGGGCTTTCCTGGAGCTGCGGTGGCTCAAGTGGTTAAGACGCTGAACTGCAGGCTGTGAAAGGACAGTAGTTCAGCAGTTCGAGACCCGAGAGTGCCGCATGACGGAGTGAGCTCCCATCTCTAGTTCCAGCTCCTGTCAACCTAGCAGTTCGAAAGCAAGAAACTGCAAGTAGATAAATAGGTACCACTTTCGAGGGAAGGGAACAGCGCCTTGGTGTTTAGTCATGCCGGCCACATGACCACGGAAACGTCTTCGGACAGTGCTGGCTCTTCGGCTTTGAAACGGAGATGAGCACCGCAACCCTAGAGTCGGATTTGACTGGCTTTCGAGCAAGGGATCCTTTACCTTTACCTTTCCTGGGTATGCTTGCAAATACAAAAAGGAGTTGCCAGGTCCTTCTTGGATACCAGTGGGGAGTTAGAGGTGCCAACTCCCGGTTGGGAAATTCCTGGGGACTTGGGGGGTGGAGCCTGGGGAGGACAGGGACTTCAACGGGATATGATGCCGCAGAGTCTACCCTCCAAAGCAGCCATTTTCTCCAAGGGGGGTTGATCTCTGTAGTCTGGAGATGAGCTGTAATTCCAGGGGGAGGTCCCCAGGTCCCACCCAGAGGCTGGCATCCTTAGCAGGAAAGAAGAGAAGGAGCTCTGGGTGGATCAGTTCGAAGGTCCATCAGTTCTAGGGGCCCCCAACCTTTTTGAGTCTGAGGGCAGCTTTGGGATTCGACATCATATGGTGGGTGCAGCCCCAAAATGGCCGCCACAGGAGGTGGAGCTGGCCACAAAATGGCTGCTGCTGGAGGCGGAGCCAGTCACAGAATGGCTGCTGCAGGAGGTGGAGCCAGACACAGAATGGCTGCCGCAGCTGACCTTCAGCCACTCAGTGGAGATCCATGTGCTGTGGTGGCAGCTGTTGCCAAAGCAACCTTTTGAAAAATCAGCACCGTCAATCAAATCTCCAGTGGCCAATCAGAAGCCTTGCTGGACGAAAGGACTGCCTACATTCTAAAAACACTTGGTGGGCCTCTGTTGCCACATGGAGGGTCCCTGATCTATTCCACCCTCCTGATTCTGCAGGAACCAGCCAGATGTTTCCAAGAAGTTTACCTGAACTGCAGGAGTGTCTGCATATTTCTCTCTGTGAGTGGAGGCACAAAATACATTGGGGGGAGCGGGTTAGATCCCTCCGAAATTAAAAGAGCACGGGAGTCCTCATCCTCAACTGAGCTAGCAACCAAGGAGATGGGTGGGGAGGTGCAACAGTCCTCGCCCCTCCTGTGGCAATGAGGGATCTGGCCTGGCAGTGGCAGCAATGGTGGGGAGGGATCCACGCCCCCGCGAGGATCGCGGGTCCCCACTTCTTCCTACTGATTCTTCAGCTACCGTCCAGCCCTCCTAGCTGAGCTTTTTCAGCAGGAGATGCATAATTGTTCCTCTTTCATTTTGTCTCTCTCCCCTAGAGAGAGAAGGCAGAGCGCAGGACCTGTACTATTGAGTGTGCAAAACATCCACACAGATGCACATCCGTTCCCCCCCTCCGCTTTCCTGCTCCCTGCAGCACGCCTGGCATTCCGTCTGCAGAACATTACAGCCCAATCCCAGCTGGTTAAATCCCAAAATTCAGATCAAGCAATTTAAGAGCAGATTAGTAGGAGTTTTCATTTCGGGTCTATTGGACCTGGAAAAAAAATCTGGATTTCTAGAAAATCCCAGATCCTAATACGGTTATTATATTCAGATCCGACAATCCCAAATTTCTTTGGGGGTGGCACTCTATATTTTGGGCAAAACTCTATGGTAAAATCAGCATCAAGCTATAGAGTTTTGCCCAAAACCCAGAACGTCACCCCCGACATCACTTCTGATGTAGACACATTGCGTGCAACGTCGCTGTTTTGGGGGGGTTCCCTCCCACCTGCCAGCTGGCCAGCAGTGGACAGGAACCCACAAAATCCATGGACGCCCCCCACCCCACCAGGCAACTGGCAACCCTAATTTGGGGGGTGGAGCCTGAAGGAGGCAGGGTTTAGAGGAGGGGAGGGGCCTCGATGGGGTACAACACCACAGAGTCCACGTTCCAAAGCAGCCATTCTCTCCAGGGGAACTGCTCTCTCTCACTCGGAGATCAGCTGTGATCTCAAGAGCTCTCCAGCCATCACCTGGAGGTTGTATCAAAACACAAACACTCCCTGAATAACTTACGAACAGAAGTAGAAAGAATATATATTATCCAAGACAATTTTAACAATTCTTAGCAGCTATGCGCGGCTGGCTTCTAGGCCGCGTTCGCTTCCTGCTTCCTCAGATAGTTGATACCCTTTAAGCTGTGAAATCAAAAGATAATTTAAGAGAAGAAGAAGAGAAAGAGATTGGATTTATACCCCGCCCATCACTACCCAAAGGTGTCTCAGAGCGGCTTACAAACTCCTTTCCCTTCCCCTCCCCACAACAGACACCCTGGGAGGTAGGTGGGGCTGAGAGAGCTCTTGACAGAAATGGCTCTTCTTCAAGAACAGCTCTTATCAGAACTACGACTTGCCCGAAGTCATCCAGCCAGGTGCAAGTGGAGGAGTGGGGGAATCAAACCCGGTTCTCCCAGATTAGAGTCCGTGCACTTAACCACTACACCAAACTGGCACTTAACAATTCTCCTCAGACCAGTTTTCCAAATCCAGTCACCCCATTAACACATCGTTCTTTCTGTCGACAATGCTTCTACAATATTGTGGTACGGCTGCCTTTGTTTTCTTGTGGACCTTTCCCTTTTTTGAAGCATCTGCTCTCCTGAAGCACCTTATACAGAAGATTAGTGAACCAAATGCACCTTATACAGAAGATTGGATTTTGTGTTTTGTATTAAGTACGGCTGGATCCGAACCCTTTTAAGAAATTATGGCTGATTTCCCACTACAGCTGCCTCGGTGTTGCGCCGCCATTTGCCCTGACAGGTTTTGCATTGGAGAAGTATTTGGACTGTTAAGAATCATTAAACTTGTCTTGGATAATATATATTCTTTCTCCTTCTGTCTGTAAGTTATTCATGGAGCGTTTGTGTTTTGATACAACCTCCTCCCGTGAGCTCTCTTTTGGATATCTCACCTGGAGTTTGGCAACTCTACTTACACTGTGTCATCTGCCTTGGTTCTCAATGAGAAAGTGGAGCTACAGATAACATAAAGAAAGTTGCCACGCCACTCCCACTGTATTATAAGAGGCACTTGCCCTTCGCCATGTTCTCCGATAGGGTGAACTTACCCCTTGGCCTGCCGTTTCACAAAGGTACTGGACAATGGGAGCCCCCTGCTCAGAAATGATGGTTCCGTGACATTCCTTCACCACCTATGAGAGAGGAGGGAAAGATGACCCTTCAGGAGAAGGAAAGCCCAAGGGAAATGTTGAACCGAAAGAAGCTGCATGGGTAGGTGGACTTTATGGTAACACATCCTGCTGACATCCTCCTCCACTGCAAACCCGGCCTGCCCCAAGCTTCAACCCCTAAACCTGCAGGACTTAGAGGGGACATGACTGCAGTCTTCAAATATCTGAAGGGCTGTCATGTAGAAGATGGAGCGGATCTATTCTCTCTTGCTCCGGATTGCAGGACTAGATCCAATGGGTGGAAATGACAAGGGAGTCGATACTGGCTAAATACCAGGAGAAACTTCCTAACTGTCAGAGTGGTTGAGCAGTGGAACAGCCTGCCTCAGGAGGTGGTAGATGCTCCTTCCCTGGACGTTTTCAAGCGGAGGCTGGACGAGTATCTTTCGGGTATGTTGCAGGGCTATCTTTTGGCTACGCTCCTGCAGAGTGTGGGGGGTTGGACTAGATGACCTGCCAGGTCCCTTCCAACTATAACATTCTATGATTCTCCCCAACCCTGAGCAGGCAACCCTATTATTTGGGAATTTTTTTGCCGTCTGATTGAACTGTGTTTTTCTCTCCATATTTTGTAATCTGCCTTAAATTTCAGTGAGAAGAGCAGGATAAAGACTGGGTTGCCAGCTCTGGGAGGGGGAGGGGAAACACCTAGAGATTTTTGGGAGGCGGGGTTAAAGGCATGGGGAGGGTGGGGCTTGGGGAAGGCAGAGACTTCAACAGGGTACAATGCCACGGAGTCCACCCTCCAAAGCAGCCATTTTCTTCCAGGGAACTGATCTCTCTCTCCTGGAAATCGGTTGTAATAATAGCTGGAGATCCCCAGGCCCCACCTGTGTTAGAACAAAACGCACAATACTATGATGCTACTATATCTTCATAGGCCCCGGTCACACGGAGAATTTGCTGTGTGGAAGGCATGAATGTCAGGTGGATTTTCAGGGCTTGATCACACTGCAACATCTGGGAAGCGTAGCACTCCCATGGTCAACCCGTGGCATCCCGCTGAAGATGCAGAGTTAAAAAGTATCGCAGAAAGTGCACTAGTATCCGGTAAACACGGGGCAAAGGCGGGCATCTGATTGCGGGAGTGCTAGTATCCCGTGGCATCTGGCTCCCGTCCACATCCTGTCGCAAACCGGATGTTTTTTGTAAGTCTCCAAAGGATGCACACAAACGCCGAACTGCACATGCGCACAAACGCGACCTGTTGCACCAACTCGCCATGAAGTGACCCTTCATTCCTCAATCATGCGCATGCGGGGGACTCCGTTGGAAACGAAAAATTGGAAGCGGTGGCTTGCAATCGCCACTTCTGTGATCGTGCCACGCCGCTTCTTTACCACCCTTCAGCATTGCGTGTGATTGGCCGCTAACAGCTATATTGTGCTATATTGTGTTTGTAATTCAGTTCCAGGAAAAATAATTGTGCCTGAAGAAGAATCTTCCGAAACACGTAATTTTTGCCCGGGAGGCGTGTAACTTTGATGCTTGCTGTATCTCTTTTTGGAAAGCGTAACAGCCTGCTGAAACTACAAGGGAGTCGTTACCTTGAAATTACAAGGGTGGAAATTACAAGGGAGTCGTTACCGGCTAGATATCAGGAAAAACTTCCTAACTGTCAGAGTGGTTGAACAGTGGAACAGTCTGCCTCGGGAGGTGGTGGATGCTCCTTCCCTGGATATTTTCAAGTGGAGGCTGGACAACCATCTTTTGGGTATGTTGTAGATATGTAGGACTCTCTTTCGGCTGTGCTCCTGCAGAGTGCAGGGGGTTAGACTAGATGACCTGCAAGGTCCCTTCCAACTCTAACATTCTATGATTCTATGCCGCATCTTTCATCATTGACGACTGCTGCATTTCCCATCAGAAGCAAGACAGTCTACAGCACCGAAACCTGACTCTGTGGCTGTGGACTTTTCTACTAGATATATAAAGTTCTTTAGGTTTTTGTACTATAATGAATAACAGAAGTAACAAAATGGTTCTCTGTACACAGTATATATAGTTAATAAGAAACAAAAAGAAACTGTGATACTGAAGAATTAAACAAAATTTATGAATATACAATATGTAACAGAAATACAAAGTGTGAAGTCTGTGAAGTCTGACGGCGGTCTCCGGAATGTGGAGCCGTTTCGATGAACGTCTTCTTCTGAGTAGAGTGAAACAATTCAATGCCTAACAACTCTTCTTAATGGGACAGAGTCTCATATACAAAATTCCATCGTAGTATACCACATTTCTCTAGCTATTTTTACAAGCGGAACATTCTTACCGGACGAGTCTAAGTCTCAGAAGAAGACGTTCATCGAAACGGCTCCACATTCCGGTGACCGCCGTCAGACTTCACAGATTTCACGCTCTGTATTTCTGTTATATATTGTATATTCGTAAATTTTGTTTAATTCTTCAGGATCACAGTTTCTTTTTGTTTCTTATTAACTATAATGAATAAGATACACGAGGGTCTCTATTGTATTCAAGCGTATTATTTATATCAGTCTATGAAGATATAGGAGCTGCGGTGGCTCAAGTGGTTAAGACGCTGAACTGCAGGCTGTGGAAGGTCAGTAGTTCAGCAGTTCGAGACCCGAGAGTGCCGCATGACGGAGTGAGCTCCGTCTCTAGTTCCAGCTCCTGCCAACCTAGCAGTTCGAAAGCAAGAAATTGCAAGTAGATAAATAGGTACCACTTCAGTGGGAAGGTAACAGCGTTCCGTGCGCTTGGTGTTTAGTCATGCTGGCCACATGACCACGGAACGTCTTCGGACAGTGCTGGCTCTTCGGCTTGGAAACGGAGATGAGCACCGCAACCCTAGAGTCGGATTCGACTGGCTTTCGAGCAAGGGAACCTTTACCTTTACTATGAAGATATAGTAGCATCGTAGTATAGTGCGTTTTGTTCTAACACGGCGTTTTCCCACATTTGCTCAACCTTGCCATGTTTCCCATGTATGTGTATTGCCCACCTGGAGGTTGGCAACCCTAGATACAAATGAAGTTGGTCATAACAATATTAATGATACAGAGCACGGCTGGCGGCACCTCACTGTTTCAGCAAAGGAAAGTATGGCCCAGTTCAGAATAGGCACAAAAAGAAGGTTGTGAGAACCAGCTCTTCTGACAGAATCGGGGCAAAACGTCACCCGGTCCTGTGCAGCGTCTTCGCAGGCAGTGCCCCAGAGTCCCACTGCTTTGCCCTCCTTAATGCTGCCAAGGTTACGCCACGTAAAGCAAATGCCTTAGCCTTGCACCAAGGCTCCAGCCCTCTGACTATGGGTTGGGCGGAAAGAGAGGGAGGGAACTCACCCCATCGCCCTGGAAGTCACACCCGTCCGGGTTCAGCTGTCGTGAGGGGGGGCACGTGGTCTCCTGCATGGTGAATTCCAGCTTCTGGAGGGACTGCAGGGAGGGGTCCTAGCAAGAAAGAAGTGCCAAGAGGAACCCACTGGTTAATACGTTGTCGAAGGCTTTCATTAGTTCATTAGTTGCTGTAGATTTCCCAGACTGTGTGGCCATGGTCTTGGCATTGTAGGACCTGACGTTTTGCCAGCAGCTGTGACTGGCACCCTCAGAGGTATAGCCCAGAAAGATGGAGGACTCTCTCTGTGTCAAGGTGAGAGGAGAAATGGTAGGCAGGTCATTTATCTTTACTCAGGAAGGTGGGGTAGGGCTGAGTCATTATCTTGTAGGAGTTCTCCAGGCTATGAACATGCTAATGGAGGAGCTTTCCTGAGGAGGTCCTTTTGTCTATGGATTGTTTCCGGAGGAGGTTTCCTGTTTCCTGAGGAGGTTCTTTTGGGTGTGGAATGGCTATTGAAACTCTAATCTTATCTGTAGTGCTATTGCCAGCTGTAGAGCCTTTTGTGTTTTTCAGGACAGGAAACCCATGCCCTATTTATTTTTAAACTCTCTTTAAAAATAACATGGCTTCCTGTCCTGAAAAACACAAAATCCTTGACACAGAGAGTCCTCCGTCTTTCTGTGTTACACCTCTGAGGATGCCAGTCACAGCTACTGGCAAAACGTCAGGTCCTACAAGGCCAAGACCACAGCCACACAACCCCGGGAAATCTACAGCGACCACTGGTTAATGCTGCAGAGTTCTGCCCAGTCGTAGAAGCAGGATACCGACAGCAGTAAATAAATCCCCCAAGGTAAACTTGCATGTAGGTGAGCCAATCCAGTTCAGGTTGCAGTCGAGAGGAGAGAAAGAGAAGTCTAATCGAAAGAGGACTTTCCCTCTCACAAAGGGCCAGCTTGTCTGGCATCACATGTGTGTGGGAGTTATTATGAGGACATTGCATCTATTTATATCCATCTACTGGAGAGAACTGTTGAGACCTCTGTCTCCGTGGAAGGCCATGTGCAACGAGGGAGAGGACAAAGGGAGAGAGAGAGAGAGGACGGGTCAGAAGGCAACTCCCAGGTGAAGGCAAAGAGAGGCATCCCTATTCAAGGAGAGAACACCTAGACACACTTAGAGTGATGTAGCGCCCCCCAATGTCCAGGCATGCTCCAACAACACCAAATGAACGTCCTGCCCTGCATGTTCCAAGGCCTTGGCAGAGGTCAGCTCTTGGCCCCTTCATTCGGTGTTTTACTGAGAGGTCTTTTAGAGTATCGGGTCACCAACAGATTTTCCACAGGCAGGCTGCAGAAGCCAGAAGTTCTTCCCCTAATGTTTGTCTCCCAGCACTGGGGGTATTCAGAGGTTTACTGCCTCTGCTAATGAGAAGAAGAAGAGGAGATTGGATTTATACCCCGCTCTTCACTTGGAGCCTCAGAGCGGCTTACAAACTCCTTTCCCTTCCCCTCCCCACAATGGACACCCTGTGAGGCAGGTGGGGCTGAGAGAGCTCTGACAGGAACTGCTCTTTCAGGTATAGCTGTGCCAGAGCTTGTGACTGACCCAAGGTCACATCAGCAGGTGCAAATGGAGGAGTGGGGAATCAAACCTGGTTCTCCCAGATTAGAGTCCGCACACTTAACCACTACACCAAACTGGCTCTCCAAGAACTGTCTGCTTATACCGACTCACTGTTGCCTGCCATTTAAACTCACTTCAAACCCATAAGAGGACCCATCCTCTTATCCCATGACTGCTAACCTTAGTCAACAGTCTTTGCTGATGGACCTTGTCAAAAGCTTTCTGGAAGTCCAAGTATTTCATGTCTGCCGGATCACCCTTGCCTACGCACTCAAAGAACTCCAAAAGGTTGATGAGGCAGGACTTTCCTTGACAGAAGCCACGCTGATTTCCCGCCCGGCAGGCTTTGTTCTTCAAAATTCTTAACAATTGTCTCCTTAACAACAGTTTCTACCAATTTACCTGGAACAGATGTTAGGCTGACTGGCCTATCATTTCCTGGATCCCATTTCACAGAAGGAAACTGAGGCCCAGAGAAAGTCACTTGCTCCAAGCCACCCAGCACGGGCAGCACTGAAACATGGACCCGAGTTCAAGTCTCACACTAGCCACAGGTGACACAATATGAGCTGCTGCTGTTGGTTCCAATCACTCACCCATTCCGGCTGGGGTTTGGCTTCCAGGAGTCGGAAGGCCCACTCCACCCCTGGCTCTTGGTTGTAGAGGTTGACAGCCAGCGAAATGGCCTCCTCGTAGCTGAGCTCCTCTTGTGTAGGAGACAAAGCTGTGGCTGCCATGACGAGGCCAAGCATCAGCAGCATCCAGCTCGCCATCGTCCCTGCTTCTGTGGGTGTCTGCGGGTACACCGTTTTTCGTTCCAAGTCACCTCCTATATACTTGGCCTTGCCCTGATTTCCTGGACTAGGTGTGTGTGTGACTCAGAAATCTGCCCAAAGCGCACTTTTCTAAGGGGCTTCCCCTTTCTGCATATTTTGAGGCAACAATGTTAATTGGCCAACCCAACAGAATAAGCAAAAAGGAAATCACAAAAATATAGGGCGTGGAGCACGGTGTGTCAATTCAAGAGTGGAGCAATCCATGTTTTCATGTACAGGACTCTGCACTGAGCACATCGGACCGGTTGCGTCATTGCTGAGCGTTGCTTATGTCCCTGAGCTTTGGGGGAAGAGAGAAACCACGGTTGCCAACTCTTGCCTGGGAGATTCCTGGAGATTTGTAGGTGGTGTCTGTGGTGGTGGGAATTTGGAGAGGGATTTCAGCTAGAATCCATGGTTTACTGTAAAGGTTGGTCTCTGAATCCATCATTTTTATTTATTTATTTATTTATTTATTTATTTATTTATTTATTTATTTATTTATTATCACACTTATACCCTGCCCTCCCCGCAATGCAGGCCCAAGGAAGTTGATCTCTGAAGTCTGGAGATCAATTGTAATTCCAGGGGAGGCTGGCACAACCCTAATAAGAATTCCAGTATTTGCACTGAAGAAAAATTGATTAAGAAACTTTATGAAAAATAAAACGCAGGATGAAATAGTTAAAGATGCCAACGATTAAACGGGCACAAAATTCGAGTCATAATATTGAGTTAGACCAACGGTCACAGGTATGGAAAACAAATGCAAAAATTACTAAAGCAACTTCGTATAAAGAAAATATTTATAAAATGTTTTATAGATGGTATATGACTCCAGGGAAACTTGCAGTGTTTTATTCTGATGTATCAAATGATTGCTGGAAATGTCCAAAAAAATAATAATGTTGGCTCTTTCTTCCATACGTGGTGGACGTGTGATAGAGTAAAGAAGTATTCGTCTTGGATACCTGAAATTTTACAAAAAATGTTAAAATGCACTATACCTTTTAAATCTGAACTGTTTTTATTGAATATAAGACCAGCAAATTGTAAAAAACAAGACTATTATCTTATAATACATGTAGTGACTACGGCAAGAATATTATACTCCACATATTGAAGAAAACGTGAGGCCTGAGATACCCTGACATCGCCACCTGACATTGCAGATGACACGAAGTTGTTCAGGGTGGTGAAAACCAGGGAGGATTGTGAGGCACTCCAAAGGGATCTGTTGAGGATGGGTGAGTGGGCGTCAACGTGGCAAATGGGGTTCAATGTGGACAAGTGCAAAGTGATGCACATTGGAGCCAAAAATCCTAAATATAAATACACGTTGATGGGGTCTGAACTGGCAGAGATGGACCAAGAGAGAGATCTTGGAGTCGTAGTGGATAACTCAATGAAAATGTCTAGACAGTGTGTAGCTGCAATAAAGAAGGCCAACGCTATGCTGAGGATTATTAGGAAGGAACAAATCAGACAGTATCATCATGCCCCTGTATAAATCATTGGTGCGACCTCATTTGGAATACCGTGTACAGTTCTGGTCACCACATCTCAAAAAGGATATTATAGCATTGGAAAAAGTGCAGAGAAGGGCAACTAGAATGATAAAAGGGTTGGAACACCTTCCCTATGAAGAAAGGTTAAAACGCTTGGGGCTCTTTAGCTTGGAGAAACGACGGCTGAGGGGTGACATGATCGAGGTTTATAAGATTATGAATGGGATTGAGCAGGTTGAGAAAGAAGGACTTTTCTCCCTTTCTCACAATACAAGAACTCGTGGGCACTCCATGAAATTGCTGAGCAGTCA
The DNA here is from genome assembly GCA_029375565.1 of Gekko gecko. Lineage (NCBI taxonomy): Eukaryota > Metazoa > Chordata > Lepidosauria > Squamata > Gekkonidae > Gekko > Gekko gecko. Next base: position 104,118,023 of record JAPDNY010000011.1, read on the forward strand.
GGTTAGAACAGATAAAAGGAAATACTTCTTCACCCAAAGAGTGATTAACACATGGAATTCACTGCCACAGGAGGAGGTGGTGGCAGCTGCAAGCATGGACAGTTTCAAGAGGGAATTAGATAAACATGTGGAGCAGAAGTCCATCAGTGGCTATGAGCCACAGGGTATAGATGGGAACTCTCAGTCTGGGGCAGGTGATGCACTCTATTCTTGGTGCTGGAGGGGGCAGCAGTGGGAGGGCTTCTGGTGCCCTGGCCCCACTGCTGGACCTCCTGATGGCACCTGGTATATTTTGGCCGCTGTGTGACAGAGTGTTGGACTGGATGGGCCATTGGCCTGATTCAACATTGGCTTCTCTTATGTTATGTTCTTATGTTCTTATGTTCACCTATTACAAGTCCACAATGATTTCTACAATACTCAGAATGATACAGAAATGGAGACAAAGCTGCATGGGTTAAGCCACTATATCCACTAATACAGGGGTGTCAAACATGCAGCCTGGGGGCTGGATCAGGCCCTCGGAGGGCTGCTATCCGGCCCGCAAGGCCCTGGTTGTTTCCTGCTTCCTTTCCCAGTTCTGCTGCTGCAATAACTCAGAGCAAGGAGGTGTCTGTTATCAGAGACTGTTAAATAGACTAAATATTGTAAGAGTGCTAGTGTTTTAAGCATGTTTTATTTAAAGTTTAAAAAATCTTTCATTGTGTTTATAAACTGTATAAACTTTATAAAGTTTATATCTCTGCTACCTGGCATTATATTTTACGACACACATGGCCCGGCCCAACAAGGTCTCATTGATGTCAGATCCGGCCCTCCTAACAAATGAGTTCAACACCCTTGCACTAATATATCCCAAGACCATTCAAGAGATCGTATGGAATGACTCATTAACAAGACCTAAAGAGATCCAAACTAATCTTCTTACTTCCCTGTTAAGAATGTGGGACAGACACATACAAACTACTTCCGAGAACATCCAGGCAAACAACCTTCTTATTCCAAAGACGATTCCTTCCGGGAAATGATATTAAAATAGCCAGACGTTGGAGAAAAGCCAACATGACCAAGATATCTGATATTACATCACCAACAGGCCTATACACAAACCAACAACGGGAGAGAAAAGTAGGGCAAAGTATCCCCTGGTACTTCTGTTTACAACTCAAACGTGTAACTAGTCAAATATTGAAAACAATCTATTCACAAAGAAGAAGAAGAAAAGGAGGAGGAGGAGGTAGTGGAGACTGGATTTATACCCCACCCTTCACTACCCAAAGGAGTCTCAGAGCGGCTTGCAAACTCCTCTCCCTTCCCCTCCCCACAACAGACACCCCCTGTGAGGTAGGCGGGGCTGAGAGAGCTCTGACAGAAACTGCTCTTTTTCAAGGACAGCTGTTGCCAGAGCTTGTGACTGACCCAAGGTTACATCAGCAGGTGCAAGTGGAGGAGTGGGGAATCAAACCCAGTTTTCCCAGATTAGAGTCTGCGCACTTAACCACTACGCCAAACTGGCTCTCCAAACTGGCAAAATGGAAATCACAAACTCCTACTGCATTTGAAGCACTACTAGAAAACAAAACAAAAAATCTATAAATAAAGGACTAATCTCAAAAATCTATGAGATCTTAATCGGTCTCAATAATCTTCAAGACACAACACTATGAAATAAATGGCAATCTAACTGCAAATCTATAATCTCAGAGGAAATATGGAAGCGAATATGGTCTTCACAGCAGATCACATCTTCAATCATCACCATAAAACTACAGTCATACGAAATACCAACGTGATGCTCAGTCCCATGCATAATCTTATAAACCTCGATCATATCACCCCTCAGCCGTTGTATCTCCAAGCTAAAGAGCCCCAAGCGCTTTAACCTTTCTTCACAGGAAAACTGTTTTAACCTTTTTATCATTCTAGTTGCTCTTTTCTGCACTTCTTCCAATGCTATAATATCCTTTTTGAGGTGTGCTGACTCCTGGTGGGAATGTTCAATCATAAACAAATTCTGGTGCAAAGTCCTATTACACATTAAGTCCATCACAGGCTATGAAATACCATTAATACCTGAAATCCTCTTTCTCAGTATCTGACAAGACCTCGCAATCCCATGTATTCAACAAGAATTAATATTGAGTCTCATCGTCACAGCAAAAACATGCATAGTGGCAAAATGGAAATCACAACTAGCACCCACGATAGAAAACTGGATATCGAAATTCTGGGACCTCTTCATTGTGGAAAAGATTACAGATAACATAAAACAAGCCGATTCCTTTCCACAACATTCCAATCTTCTACAGAAATGGGAATTATTCATAGAATATGTAACTGCATCTGACCTCCAACCGCATAACCCAGAATATCTTGAATTAATATACACTTAAACAATACACACCCACGGTGTAGCACCAAAGGCGTCAAGATTGTATATCTGACCAGTTAGGAAAGTAAAACAATGTACAGGAGTGTTCAAGTATCTATTTTTTTAAATTTAAAGATACACAAGTTAATAAGCAATACTACTCAAGAGCAATGTTGTCCTCATCATTATTGTTACTGCTGTTATTACTATTATATCATTGTGAAATACTTGTGCAATAAGTTGACAGGTTCATTTCGGGTTCATTTATTATTACAACAACAAGCCATAAGATGCACTTACCTAGACGAAACATTCATATAACAAAATTTAAACGATAGATAGATAGATAGATAGATAGATAGATAGATAGATAGATAGATAGATAGATAGATGATAGATAGATAGAGATAGATAGATAGATAGATAGATAGATAGATAGATAGATAGATAGATAGATGATAGATAGATAGATAGATAGAGATGGTAGATAGATAGATGATAGTAGAGACAGAGCTAGAGAGAGAGAGAGAGAGAGAGAGAGATAGATAGATAGATAGATAGATAGATAGATAGATAGATAGATAGATAGATAGATAGATAGATAGATAGATGATAGTAGAGACAGAGCTAGATATAGATAGATAGATGATAGATAGATAGATAGATAGATAGATAGATAGATAGATAGATGATGATAGATAGATAGATGATAGATAGATAGATAGATAGATAGATAGATAGATAGATGATAGTAGAGACAGAGCTAGAGATATAGATAGATAGATAGATAGATAGATAGATAGATAGATAGATAGATAGATAGATAGATAGATAGATAGATAGATAGATGATAGATAGATAGATAGATAGATAGTAGTAGAGAGAGCTAGAGATTAGATAGATAGATAGATGATAGATAGATAGATAGATGATAGATAGATAGATAGATAGATAGATAGATAGATAGATAGAGACAGAGCTAGAGATATAGATAGATAGATAGATAGATAGATAGATAGATAGATAGATAGATAGATAGATAGATAGATAGATGATAGTAGAGACAGAGCTAGAGATATAGATAGATAGATAGATAGATAGATAGATAGATAGATAGATAGATAGATAGATAGATAGATAGATAGATAGATAGATAGATAGATAGTAGAGACAGAGCTAGAGATTAGATAGATAGATAGATGATAGATAGATAGATAGATAGATAGATAGATAGATAGATAGATAGATAGATAGATGATGATAGTAGAGAGCTAGAGATTAGATAGATAGATAGATAGATAGATATAGATATAGATATAGATATAGATATAGATATAGATATAGATATAGATATAAATAAATCTATGCAAAAATGCAGTTGTACGTAATAAAATAAGAAAGCAGAACATTAATCTGTGGAAGGTCAGTAGTTCAGCAGTTCAAGACCCGAGAGTGCCGCATGACGGGGTGAGCTCCTGTCTCTAGTTCCAGCTCCTGCCAACCTAGCAGTTCGAAAGCAAGAAATTGCAAGTAGATAAATAGGTACCATTTTGGTGGGAAGGTAACAGCGTTCTGTGCACCTTGGTGTTTAGTCATGCCGGCCACATGACCACGGAAACGTCTTCGGACAGCGCTGGCTCTTCGGCTTTGAAACGGAGATGAGCACTGCAACCCTAGAGTCGGATTCGACTGGCTTTCGAGCAAGGGAACCTTTACCTTTTACTAAGGAGCTATTGTTCCGTATTTGATCTTGTGTTTTGAATATAATAACATGCCACCCAGAATTTCGCCACAGATTCAGTAATTGTCCGGTGCCCATCGATTAACAATCAATATGTTGTCGAAGGCTTTCACAGCCGGAGTTCATTAGTTGCTGTAGATTTTCCAGGTTGTGTGGCCGTGGTCTTGGCATTGTAGGACCTGACGTTTCGCCAGTAGCTGCGACTGGCATCCTCAGAGGTATAACACAGGAAGTCGGAGTACTCTCTGTGTCAAGGTGAGCAGAAAAATGGTTGGCGGGTAATTTATATCTACTCAGGAAGGTGGGGTAGGGCTGAGTCATTATCTTGTAGTAGTTCTCCAGGCTATGAACATGCTAGTGGAGGAGCTTTCCTGAGGAGGTTCTTTTGTCTATGGATTGTTTCCTGAGGAGGTTTCCTGTTTCCTGAGGAGATTCTTTTGTGGAATGGCTATTGAAACTCTAATCTTATCTGTAGTGCTATTGTCAGCTGTAGAGCAATTTGTGTCAGGAAACAGGAAACCTCCTCAGGAAACAATCCATAGATTTGGATGTTGATGTTTTCGCTATTTGTATTTTCATGTGGAGTTTAGCATATATGTTGCTGTGACTTAAAATGCAGACCCCTAGAGTGAGAAAGAGGGGGTCCAGAGGAGTAATTGGATGGATGGTAGCTGTACCCTGAGGGGAAGAGTGGACCTGCTGGCTCTGAGAGGCTTTGTAAGAAAGTTAGTGGCGTGTGTGTGTGGATAGAAGGGACGGAGCGAGGTGCTGTAGAGTGGGAGAGAAATTGGTGTTCTGTGTGGAAATCATGAGCCCAAGAGGCAAGTGAAGAAAATAGGCCTGTGTGGAAATCGTTAGCCAGAGCAAGACAGTTTCGTGTAGTGGTTAAGAGTGGCAGGCTTTAATCTGGAGAACCAGGTTTGATAATTCCCCACTCCTCCACATGCAGCCAGCTGGGTGACCCTGGGTCAGTCACAGTTCTCTCAGAGCTCTCTCAGCCCCACCTTCCTCACAGGGTGCCTGTTGTGGGGAGAGGAAGGGAAGGAAATTGTAAGCCACCCTGAGACTTTGACAGAGGCTAGGGGGTATAAATCCTCCTCCTCCTCCTCCTCCTCCTCCTCTTCTTCTTCTTCTTCTTCTTCTTCTTCTTCTTCTTCTTCTTCTTCTTCTTCTTCTTCTCCTCCTCCTCCTCCTCCTCCTCCTCCTCCTCCTCCTCCTTCTTCTTCTTCGACAATAAACCTGTGTGGAAGTCATTAGCCTAAGTGGCAAGTGAGAAAATAAGCCTTTTTGTCTAGGTCTGTTTAAGAGACTTTAGAGAAAGAAGAACTGGATACCTATCTGAAACCATTACGCTTGTGTACCTATCAGAAACCATTCTGCTCATGAACCACACAGAAACCATTGCGCGGCTTTACTTCTGCATAAATTCTGTTCATGTTTTGTTTAGAGCAAAGGATCCCCTCTCACCTCAGAGCCATCCCCACGTGCTGACCATTCTGTAAATCTTCCATACACAATGAAGAAGCCATCCTGTTCTTTGGGTCCAACTAAGAATTCTGAGGCGAGCGCCTTTGGTGGCCGCGAAAACAAGAAGGAAAAACTAAGAAAGGCAAGGAGGCAGCATAATGGATGTCATTTGAGGAAAAGTCCTCAGAGGAAAGGTTTAGCCTGGAGAGGAGACAACTGACAGGTGATATGATAACCATCTTCAAATACGTGAAGGGCCGTCATATAGACAATGGTATGGAGTTGTTTTCTGTTGCCCCAGAAGGTCAGACCAGAACCAATGTGTTGAAAGAATACATACCATTACTGTCCCAGAGAGAGAGCTCTCCATGTATACCCTTTGGCTAATAACCACTAATGGACCTCTGCTCCAGATGTTTCTCCAGTCCCCTTTCAAAGCAATCCATGCTTGTAGCCGCCACCACTTCCTGCGGCAGCAAATTCCATGTGTTAATAACTCTTTGGGTGAAGAAGGACTTCCTTTTACCTCTTTTAAGCTTACTGCTCATTAATTTCATTGAGTGCTCATGAGTTCTCATATCGCAAGAATGGGGGGGGAAATACTTAAGAACATAAAAGAAGCCATCGTACGAAGTCCCAGTGCCACTCTGTCCCATGCGAGCCAGACCTTATCCGGGGTTAGGATTGCCAACCTCCAGGTGCGGCCTGGAGACCTCTCGTTATTACAATTGATCTCCAGGTGACAGAGATCAGTTCCCTGGGAGGAAACGGCCTCTTTGGAGGGTGGGCTCCGGGGCATCAGATCCTGCTGCGGCCCCTCCCTTCCCCAAACACCCCGCCCTTCCAAAGTCTTCAACCCCCAAATCTCCAGCTGTTCCCCAACCCAGAGTTGGCAACCCTATCTGGGGCACTGTGTCCAGTTCTGGGCACTTTAAGAAAGATACGGACAAATTGGGAGGGGCTCCGAGGAGGGCAACAAAGATGCGGGAGGATCTGGAGAAACTTCGAGGAAAGGACGAAGGAGCTGGGCATGTTTTGCCAGGAGGGAAGACATCACATGGACACACAAAACTGCCTTATGCCGAATCAGACCCTTGGTCCATCAGGGTCAGGCCCGATCTGCATCTAGCATTTGCTCTGCTGTCTTACCAAACCCACGCTGGAACAGAAATTCCCCTCTGCGTTGCATGCCACTTTCACATTGACTGAGTGTTGCATTTTATGGCAGTGTCCAGATTTATGGCCGTTTTATGGCCATTCGGGGGTGACTCTGCAGTCAGTACAGTGTTGGCCCAGGATAGTTGAATGTGGCTTTGAACTGCATCTTTTTCTGTTCCAGCGTGGGTTTGGTAAAAGAACGGAGCAAATGCTAATGCTAAATGCAGATTGGCCCTCAGTATCGGTCGAATCTGCATTTGCATTTTTAAATCAGTTTCGTGCTGCTGTGACGCCGTCTTTCTCTATGCTTGCTCGAAGACTTGTTTGGAGAAGAGTCATTTAGAGTGATGTGGAGGCACAATGTATGTGGAGCTGCCACAAGAGGGTGATAAACATATGCAGACATGCAAAAAGTATGCTGGCACTGTTGAAGTGCGGAAATGAAAGCAAACGTAGACAGCTTTTTTTGAAGACGGAGTCAGAAGGCTGGGACACCGGTGGGAAAGGAAAATGCAGATTCGACCATTGTCTGCTCAGACTGGCAGCAGCTCTCCAGGGTCTCAGGCTTTCACATCACCTACTGCCAGATCTTTTAACTGGAGATGCCGGGGATTGAACCTGGGACCTGATGCAGTGGTGCGCAGACTCTAATCTGGGAGAACCGGGTTTGATTCCCCACTCCTCCACTTGCACCTGCTGGATGACCTTGGGCAAGACACAGTTCTATCAGGGCAGTTCTTGAAAAAGAGCAGTTTCTGTCAGAGCTCTCTCAGCCCTGCTGGGAAGGGAGTCTGCAGGACGCTCTGAGACTCCTTTGTGTAGTGAAGGGCAGGGTATAAATCCAATCCCTTCTTCTTCTTCTGTATGCCAGGTAGATGCCCTACCACTGAGCCACAGCCCTCCTTAAGAGAGCAAGGACTTGTTCTCTGCTAACTCCTGAGGCCGAGGCCAAAGTCTGCTGGGTGATCTTGGGCCACTCACACACTCTTAGCCTAGCCTACCTCACAGGGTTGTTGTGAGCAGAAAACGGAGAAGAGGAGAAGGATGCAAGCTGCTTTTGGTCCTCACTGCGGTGAAATGAAGGGAAAGAAATTATTGGGCTTCAGTGACAGGAGGCTAGGTTTTAGATGATCAATGGGAGAAACTTTCTGTCCAGGAGAATAGTTTGACAAGGGAACCCACGAACTAGAGGGTGGTAGGTTTGGACAGCCCCCCATTGGGAATGCTCCAGCTTTGGACTGCACTGAGCAGGGAGGTTCAACTCTATGGCCTCTGAGAGCCCTTCCAACTTCAAAAATTTAGGATTATGACACACTATAGATTCATAGAATGTTAGAGTTGGGAGGGACCTTGCAGGTCATCTAGTCCAACCCCCTGCACTCTGCAGGAGCATAGGTGAAAGATAGCCCTACAACACACCCGAAGGATGGTTGTCCAGCCTTCGCTTGAAAACGTCCAGGGAAGGAGCATCCGCCGCCTCCCGAGGCAGACTGTTCCACTGCTCAACCACTCTTACAGTTAGGAAGTCTCTCCTGATATTTAGCCTGTATCGACTCCCTTGCAGTTCCCACCCATTAGATCTAGTCTTGCAGTCTGGAGCGAGAGAGAATAGATCTGCTCCATCTTTTACATGACAGCCCTTCAGATATTTGAAGACTGCCATCATGTCCCCTCTAAGCCTTCTCTTTCCCAGGCTAAACAGACCCAACTCTTTCAGCCTTTCCTCGTAAGACTTGCATTCCAACCCTCTCACCATCCTGGTTGCCCTCCTCTGGACACGCTTGAGCTTGTCAACATCCTTCCTAAAGTGTGATGCCCAAAACTGGACACAGGACTCCAGGTGAGGCCCGACCATAGCAGAATAGAGCGGAACGACCACCTCCCGTGATCTGGACACAAGGCTTCTGTGAATGCATCCTAAGATACACCAGCCAAGATTCAAACAAACAATAACAGAAATGTCTGCAATAGCAACACAGAGAAGTTTATTTCGAAGCGACAAGCCAGAAGAAATTAGAGAGAAACTCCCTCGCCCTGCCCCCGCTGCCCCAGCTTAACGTTAAGCCGGAGAGGCAGTTCCCGAAAGAAAACTGCCCTTTGCCATCCAGACCCCTCCACCCGACCTTTCTGAAAAGAATTGCAAGCGGCTTTCAACAGCTCCGGGGATTCTTGCTTCTGCCCGGGGGTGCCTCGTCCATCAGTACTTCCAGCCACAGTACTTCCAGCCGCAGTGATAGTACGGCTTTTTGGCGACCTTCTTGGGTTTCTTGCCATACGGGCGAAAGATGCCTCTGCGGACACGGGTGCGCTAGAGGGAGGGAGGAAAGAGGTCAGGATTTCCCTGGATCGTGGCTACCCGAAGGAGAGGTAAACAGCGTGTGCCCTCCAGGCCGCCACCAGCCTTACCCACCCCGTGAAGCTGCAACATTCCCAACATTCCTCCTACAGAGGAACGAATGGGAGAACCGGAGATTTCTGTATCCTCTACAGCAGGGGTGTCAAACATGCGGCCCGGGGGGCAGATAAGCCCCCCGGAGGGCTTCTATCAAGACCACAGCGGAACTGGCTGTCTTCTGCTTCTTCTTCCAGTTCCGCTGCTGCTGCTGCGTCATCGTAGGTTTGCAGCTGACAGACACACCCCTGAACAGCATTCTCAAGGTTGCAACCGCACAGACATTTTGATGCAATCATTCAGAGCAAGAGGTCTCCATTATAACAGACGCTGTTAAACAAACAAAATCTTGCAAGAGCGCTAATGTTTTAAGCATGTTTTTATTTTAAGTAAAAAAGAAACCACCTTTGTGTTCGGGTCCTTCTTCACGTTGACGTCCGCGCCACCTGGCATTACATTTTATGACCCGTGTTGGCCCAGCTCAACCAAGTCTCATTTATGTCAGATCCGGCCCTCGTAACAAATTAGTTCGAGACCCCGCTCTACAGGAACGTCTCTAACTACAGGCAGAGTGTATTTATAGAGCTTTGTTTCAGCTAGGAGGGGGGTGTTGTGGAATGGGGGTGAATTTTTCACACAGGGATGGGCAACCTGGTTTCAACGTGCCGCGTTTCCCCTCTTTGTTTCCCTGGCCCAGTGCCCTCTTTAAAATCTGCAATTATAACAGCATTATAGTTTACAACAGGGATGTCGGACTCATTTGTTAGGAGGGCCGAACCTGACATCAATGAGACCTTGTTGGGCCCGGGGCCGTGTGTGTGTCATAAAATGTAATGCCAGGTAGCAGAGAGATAAACTTTATTAAAGGGCACGAACACAAAGGTGGTGGTGGGGTTTGCTTAAAATAAAAACATTCTTAAAACATTAGCTCTGTAAACTGCAAACCTACTTTTTTTTTTTGTAAATACAATTTATTATTGGATATATTTTCATGTTCATACAATTTAAACAAACCAATACATACCCATTTTTCTTTCGCCCTCTCCCCCCAAACAAGGCTTCCCGCAGTGCTCCAACCCCATTGATATCTCTCTTATTCAATTACATTTACTACTAAACTTATTTTCTTTTACTAATGGTAACAATTCAAAGATCTGAGATCTCTTTCCACTTGTCCTCAATAGCTATCAAAACAAATCAAACCACGTTTAACATCCCAATTTTTCAACAAGTATTCTTGAAAGTCTTTCCAATCTCCGAAAAAGGTTTCGTCTTCTTCGCTGTTTAATTTTCTTGTTAATTTGTCCATTTCTGCCATAAACAACGTCTTTTTAATCCATTCCCATGTTTCAGGTACTTTATCTTGTTTCCAACATTGAGCAAAAGTCAGTCTGGCTGCTGTAACCAAGTACCATAATAATGTTCTCTTGGCTACATTTATTTCTTCCATTTTAAGACCTAGCAATAACATCTGTGGGTCTTTCTTAAAAGTACATTTCAAAATTTTTTGTATCTCATTGTGGATCTCAGTCCAGTAATTTACTGCTTTATCACATGTCCACCACATATGGTAAAAAGACCCTTCATTTTTCTTACATTTCCAACATTTGTTAGACATACTGTCATTTATAATAGCAATTTTTTTAGGCGTCATATACCATCTGTACATCATTTTATAGCAATTCTCTTTAACATTTACACAAGTTGAAATTTTCATTGACTTTTTCCACAAATGTTCCCAAGATGTCATAAGTATCTCATTATTAACATTTACTGCCCATTTTATCATTTGCTCTTTTACTATTTCATCCTCAGTATACCATTTCAATAAAACCTTGTACAGTTTAGAAATCATTTTTTTACTCTTACCAACCCATACAGTTTCAATTTCAGTATTATTTTCTCTAAAACCATGTTCTCTTTTATCGGTCTTAAATAAGTCATAATCTGTCTCACTGCAAACCTACTTTTGATTTATTCAGGGGTCTTTTTGTAGAAAAACGGCTGCAGGAGCTCATTAGCATATGGTATGCTAATGGGCTATTAGGCTATTAGCATATGCCACGCCCCCTGACATCACCGGAAGTGATGTCAGAAGGGGAAGCAAAAGGGGGGAGGCATCTTCAAAAGCCTCCCCTTCCCTTCCCTTCCCCAGCTGGCCTGGGTGGGGGAGCTAAGAGAGAAGGAGTTTAAAGTTTAAACTCCTTCTCATGAGAGTTGGGCCACAGAAGGAGGAAAGAGGGAAGGAAAGAGAGAGAGTAGAGAGAAGGAAAGAAGGAAGGAAAGAGAGAAAGAAAGAGAGGGAAGAGGGAGGGAAACAGGGAAAGGAGGAAAAAAGAGAAGAGAAGAAGGTGGGAAAGAAAGAAAGAGAGAAGAGAAGAAGGAGGGAAAGAGGAAAAAGAGAGAAGGAAAGGAGGGAATGAAAGAAATTCGGTGGCAATTCGGCCCCATTATATCCTATGGGCCATTGAAGTCAATGGTGAAAACATAGGGTATATTCTGGGGGCTGGAGGGGAGGGGGTTTGAGGGAGAGGCTCCAAACTCACAGGATAGCTGATGGAGCCTCTCCCCAAGATACCCACCAAGTTTCAAGAACATTGGACCAGGTGGTCCAATTCTATGGGCCCCCAAACAGGTTGCCCCAATCCCCTCCATTGTTCTTTATGGTGGGAAAAAAGTTACTCTGCAAAATTAGACTTTGCTAGATACTGGAAAAGAAACATACCGCCAAATAAAGAGGAATGATCAGAGAAACTAGGATAATGTACAGTTGAGTCTTGTGGTTAAAAAAGTTAGCTAAGTTTAGAGTGTTATTTGGACTAGAGTGGTGAACTGAATAATGTCTATTTGCTTGTAGAACTGAAATTCAATTTGTAAAAGCTTTGTATCCATTTTTTAAATTAAATTCATTAAAAACAATTTTAAAATTCAGCTGGCTCCTACGGAACTGTTCCGCGAGAGGAGGCCCTTTCCTCTGCTCAAGCATCTTGTGTCACAAGGAATGTTCCTCCTGCTGGAAAGTGGGTTGCCAAACTCCAGGTGGGGCCTGGGGATCTCCTGCTTTTACAACTGATCTCCAGCTGACAGAAATCAGCTCCCCTGGAGAAAATGGCTGCTTCGAAGGGTGGACTCTGTGGCATTGTACCCTAATGGGGACCCTCCCCTCCCCGAACACCTACCTTCTCCTGGCTCCACCCCCAAAGTCTCCAAGTATTTTCCAACCCAGACCTGGCAACCCTAAAAGTGGAACAGATCCGCAGGATCCAACCCTTTTTATGCACTGAACGTACGATCTCACAGAGATGATTCCAAACAATTTCCCAGGGACAGGCTACAAGACCCTTTCCCTACTCCCCACATTCCCTTGTGGGATAAACTTACCCCTTGGCCGACAGTTTCACATTCCAGGTTGACGCCAGGAGCCCCTTTATCAGGAGAGATGGTTCCAGAACATTCCTTCACCACCTGTGAGAGAAGAACACAAAACGGTCACTCTTTTCGTTCGGTTATTAATACATCATAAGAACATAGGAACATAAGAGAAACCAATGTTGAATCAGGCCAATGGCCCATCCAGTCCAACACTCTGTCACACAGCGGCCAAAATATACCAGGTGCCATCAGGAGGTCCAGCAGTGGGGCCAGGGCACCAGAAGCCCTCCCACTGCTGCCCCCCTCCAGCACCAAGAGCAGAGTGCATCACCTGCCCCAGACTGGGAGTTCCCATCTATACCCTGTGGCTAATAGCCACTGATGGATTTCTGCTCCATATGTTTATCTAATTCCCTCTTGAAACTGTCCATGCTTGCAGCTGCCACCACCTCCTGTGGCAGTGAATTCCATCTGTTAATCACTCTTTGGGTGAAGAAGTATTTCCTTTTATCTGTTCTAACCCGACTGCTCAGCAATTTCATGGAGTGCCCACAAGGAGTTCTTGTAATGTGAGAAAGGGAGAAAAGTACTTCTTTCTCAACCTGCTCAATCCCATTCATAATCTTATAAACCTCGATCATGTCACCCCTCAGCCGTCGTTTCTCCAAGCTGAAGAGCCCCAAGCGTTTTAACCTTTCTTCATAGGGAAGGTGTTCCACCCCTTTTATCATTCTAGTTGCCCTTCTCTGCACTTTTTCCAGTGCTATAATATCCTTTTTGAGATGTGGTGACCATCGCCGTCCCGTTTTGTAAGCCTCAGAGCTCACGAGGAAACATCAAAATACATATTCACCTTCCAGGTCAAGGACCTAGAAGGGAAATGATGGGGCAGCCTCTCCTTGGCCAACACTCTTTGGTTGCCAGACATGAGCTCCCTGAGAGGCCTGCGGAGGCTGGGGGTCAGGGGTCAGCTGGGTGATTGGATGTGGAGTTGGCCAGGGACCAGGCTCCCCTACTCAGTTATTCCAATAACTTCACTGGCCAGGGGGAGAAAGTAGATTGCCAGCATAGCCTTCCCGGGGCGGAGGTGGCTGTGGGTGGTGGAGCCAGGAGGCTAGCCAGCCGGGAAAGCACTGGCAGGACGTTCTGCAGGCCCTCAGAACCAGGGTGTGGGGTGGGAGGCAGAATCACATTGCCGTCGTGTCCTTCTTGGGGTGGAGGCAGGAGCGTGCGGCGGAGGTGGGCGCTAACGGCAGAGTCGGGGGGCCAGGAAGGCACTGGCGGGGCATTATGCTGGTCCTCAACCCCGGAGTCTGGGGAGGGGGTAGAAGGTGGATTGCCATCATATCCTTCTAGAGCTTCTTGTGTCGCTTCTACAACGAGCTTTGCAGCTAGATTAGATAGATAGATAGATAGATAGATAGATAGATAGATAGATAGATAGATAGATAGATAGATAGATAGATAGATAGATAGATAGATAGATAGATGATAGATAGATGATAGATAGATGATAGATAGATAGATAGATAGATAGATAGATAGATAGATAGATAGATGATAGATAGATAGATAGATGATAGATAGATAGATAGATAGATGATGATAGATAGATAGATAGATAGATAGATAGATAGATAGATAGTTAGATAGATGATAGATAGATGATAGATAGATGATAGATAGATAGATAGATAGATAGATAGATAGATAGATAGATAGATGATAGATAGATAGATAGATAGATAGATAGATAGATAGATAGATAGATGATAGATAGATAGATAGATAGATGATAGATAGATAGATAGATAGATAGATAGATAGATAGATAGATAGATAGATAGATAGATAGATGATGATAGATAGATAGATGATAGATAGATGATAGATAGATAGATATAGATAGATAGATAGATAGATAGATAGATAGATAGATAGATAGATAGATAGATAGATATAGATAGATATAGATAGATAGATAGATAGATAGATAGATAGATAGATGATAGATAGATAGATACAGGGGTCTTTTCGTAGAAAAACAGCTGCAGGAGCTCATTAGCATATGGTATGCTACTGAGCTATTAGGCTATTAGCATATGCCACGCCCCCTGACATCACCGGAAGTGATGTCAGAAGGGGAAGCAAAAGGGGGGGAGGCATCTTCAAAAGCCTCCCCTTCCACTCCCCAGCTGGTCTGGGTGGGGGAGCTAAGAGAGAAGGGGTTTAAAGTTTAAACTCCTTCTCATGAGAGTTGGGCCACAGAAGGAGGAAAGAGGGAAGGAAAGAGAGAGAGAGGAGAGAAGGAAAGAAGGAAGGAAAGAGAAGGAAAGAGAAAGAGAGAGGGAAGAAGGAGGGAAACAGGGAAAGGAGGAAAAAGAGAAGAGAAGAAGGTGGGAAAGAAAGAAAGAGAGAAGAGAAGAAGGAGGGAAAGAGGAAAAAGAGAGAAGGAAAGGAGGGAATGAAAGAAATTCGGCGGAAATTCGGCCCCATTATATCCTATGGGAGATAGATAGATAGATAGATAGATAGATAGATAGATAGATAGATAGATAGATAGATAGATAGATAGACAGACAGACAGACAGACAGACAGACAGACAGACAGATATGAGTTTGGCATTATTATTGACTTTGCTTTCCTGATAATTATTGTCACATTTATTTTGTGTGCTTTGACTACAGGTTTGTCTGTGATTCCATTGGTCTTTTTTCCTGTGGCCTGCCTCCTCCATCTTCGTTGAGAATAATAGCAGCACGCCTGTTCTAAGGAAGCACCCTGTGAGTATTATTCCGATATGGGTGGAGTGATGTGAAGTGGGGCCCAGAGGGGATCCTGGATCCGGGGTCCTTAAGTGGCTCTCGGGCCATGACCCCGGATGGCCCCCGATGGCCCAATCTCATCAGATCTCGGAAGCTAAGCAGGGTTGGCCTTGGCTAGGACTTAGAATCGTAGAATGTTAAGAGTTGGGAGGGACCTTGCAGGTCATCTAGTCCAACCCCCTGCCCTCTGCACTTGGATGGGAGACCTCCAAGGAAGCCCAGGGCTGCTACGAAGAGGCAAGCAAACCACCTCTGAATGGCGGCAGATTAACCCTTAAGCAGACCGAGCACGGGCTTAGGGCACCAGGGCCAAAGGGGGCACCACAAAGTTGGGAAGAGGGTGGAGAAAATGTAGAAAAACACCTTTCAGGTCATGAATGTTTGGAAGTTTGATCCATTTCACTTGTGAAATATTTAAAAAGATGCCGTGTTGTATTTTTGTAGAACTTTATGTCGCCAAAGCTTGGCTTTAGTTTGCACAGTCTATTGGAACAAGCTCCCGGAGGAGATCAGGGCCCTGCGGGACCTTGTGCAGTTCCGCAGGGCCTGTAAAACGGAGCTCTTCCGCCAGGCTTTTGAGTAGGGGCTGCCACCGCTATGACATCGCTATGATACCACCAGCATATAGCCACTAGAGGCACTCTGGACCTGGCATGGGGCTCTCAGTTGTATATGGGCACCGTTGGAGTAACGCCAACTGGGTGTTTTAGTGTGATTGTGTGGTGTTTACCTTGTAATGGCTCTTTCCTGTGTTATGGTTTACTGTTAGCTGAGATGGAGTTTTATGGTTATTTACTTATGGCTGTTTTATATTTTATCTGGTTGTATGGCATTGTTGCCCTTGTTTGCCGCCCAATCGAAATAATAATAATAATAATAATAATAATAATAATAATAATAATAATAATAATAATAACAACAACAACAACAACAACAACAACAACAACAACAATACTACTAATAATTAAATAATAATAATAATAATAATAATAATGATAATGATAATAATGATAATAATAATATTGTGTTATCCTACGAATAAATCTTTGTATTGCTGCAACCTGCATTGTATATCTGGTCAGACCAGGTCAACAACTAAAATGGACTGGGGTCCGTGTGGAAAGGAGGGGGGCACCGAGATTGGTCAGTGCCACTTAGGGCACCAGTGGGCCTTAATCCGCCCCTGCCTCTGAACGTTTCTTGCCTCGAAAACCCTATGTGGCTGTCATGTCACCCGTCTTCCACCATCAGCACGTTCCACCATCAGCGGACCTCAGCAGCTCCGGCCCCAAGGAAGAGAAAGAGAAAGACGGCTCACCCCATCCTCCTTGAAGTCACATTTGTCCAGATCCAGCGGCTCGGAGGTCGGGCACGTGGTCTCCTGCATGGTGAATTCCAGTGTCTGAGCGCCTTGCAGCAAGGGGTCCTAGCAAGAGAGAGGTGCCAAGAGATATCGCATGAATGCCCAGCGCCCTGTACCCCCAGTCGTCAGCTTATGGTCCTCACCAGCAGGGGTCATCTCGTAGAAAAAGAGGTGCAGGAGCTCATTAGCTTAACTCATTAGCATAACTCATTTGCATATGCCACACCCCCTGCCATCACTGGAAGTGTGTCAGAAGGCAACACCCACCACTCAGGTTCCACCCCTAGGGACTGTCTTTCCACTCCGGGGACTGTCATTCCAGTCCCAGAGTAGCCTACCTGGGCCTAGGAGGAATGCTACATGTGCTGCTTTGTGCTCCTGCGGGGAGCTGGGGGCGGAGCTTGCTGCCGCCTGTGCTTCTAACTGCCGGAGCTCCGCTCCTGCACGCTCCTGCTCCAAATGACCCCTGCTCACCAGGCATTCTTTGCACCAGCGAATCACTAGCAAATGGTCGGAACTGGATCTGAGCCACAGTTTAGCTATGTGGCCTCCTTTCGGAATCGGGATTTTCGCTGATTGCCAGCTCAAGTTTGGGAAGTAATCAGGCAAACAGCAAGCGCTAACTGGTATAATCGTGGCTTTTTTCTGTAGGAGCCAATCTGAAGCAATGAGAAATGAACTTTTAATCTGTGACAAGGTTGGAGATTAAAGACCGATGTGTGGGCCATTTCAGGCCAGCTGGTTGTGTTCAGTGTTCCCTCTAAGCTGAGTTAGTGTGAGCTAGCTCACAGTTTTCTAGCCTCTGGCTCTCAGGTTTTTGTCTTCGCTGAGGAAGGACAGCTCCAGACCAAACTGATTTACACCTCAGCCCAATCGCTCGCTCACAACTTTAATGTCAGTCACCCACAAAGTGGGATTTTTGCTCACAAGACTCCACAGCTTAGAGGGAACATTGGTTGTGTTGTGCAGTCACCCCAGGTATTGACAAAGGCTCTCTTTCTAGCAAGCAGCGTGGCTTTGTTGAGGCGTACACTCTCTCGCACTGCCTTCAGCATCTCAACAAACACTGTGGTTTTGGAAAGGCGATTAAACGGATTACATTTCAAGCCATTTGCGATTGGTTGAAAAGCAGGTGACGAACCTTATCAGGAATATTTTGATTATGTTGTCAAAGGCTTTCATGGCTGGAGTTCATTAGCTGTTGTAGATTGTCCGGGCTGTGTGGCCGTGATCTTGGCATTGTAGGATCTGACGTTTCACCAGCAGCCGTGACTGGCACCCTCAGAGGTATAACACAGAAAGATGGAGAACTCTCTGTGTCAAGGTAAGAAGAAAAATGGTAGACAGGTCATTTATATCTACTCAGGAAGGTGGGGTAGGGCTGAGTTTACAGATGTTAGCATGTTACCAGATAACGACTCAGCCCTACCCCACCTTCCTGAGTAGATATAAATGACCTGCCTACCATTTTTCTTCTTCTCACCTTGACACACAGAGAGTACTCCATACTTTCTGTGTTATACCTCTGAGGATGCCAGTCACAGCTGCTGGCGAAATGTCAGGTCCTACAATGCCAAGACCACGGCCACACAGCCCGGACAATCTACAACAGCTAATGAACTCCAGCCAGTGAATAGCCTTTGACATTACCTGGAAGGGTCAAACTATTCCTGATAAGGTCTCATACCAGCATTTCAACCAATGCTAAGCACGGTCTTCGAAATGCAATCTGCTTAGTCGCCGTTCCATAGAACCACAGAATCGTAGTATGTTGAGATGCTGAAAGGCATCGTGCAGACCATGGCCAGTACAGCCCAGGAAATCTGCAGTAGCTAATATTTTGATCAGTTAATACACCTGCTGCCCTGGCCTGGACGGGCCAGGCTACCCCAGTACTCAGATGGGATACCACCAAGCAGGGCTCTTTTTGTAGCAGGAACTCCTTTGCCTATTAGGCCACACACCCCTAATGTAGCCAATCCTCCAAGAGCTGACAGAGCTCTTCTTACAGGGGCTACTGTAAGCTCTCGGAGGATTGGCTACATTAGGAGGGCCAGTTTGGTGTAGTGGTTAAGTGCACGGACTCTAATCTGGGAGAACCGGGTTTGATTCCCTACTCCTTCACTTGCACCTGCTGATGTGACCTTGGGTCAGTCACAAGCTCTGGCACAGCTGTCCTTGAAAAAGAGCTGTTTCCGTCAGAGCTCTCTCAGCCCCGCCTCCCTCACAGGGCGTCTGTTGTGGGGAGGGGAAGGGAAAGGAGTCTGTAAGCGGCTCTGAGACTCCAAGTGAAGGGCGGGGTATAAATCCAATCTCTTCTCTTCTTCTTCTTCTACATTAGGGGGTGTGTGGCCTAATATGCAAAGGAGTTCCTGCTACAAAAAGAGTCCTGCCACCAAGGAAGGCTGGCGTTGCTACGCAGAGGTGGACAATGCCAGACCACCTCTGTTCTTCTCTGGTCCTGAAAACCCTACAGTGAGGAAGGAGGCTTTGACACTGGGAAACTTATACCCGCCCCCCCCCCAATCTTGTTGGCCTGCAAAGCTCCACTGGGCTCGAATCTTAGCTTCACAGACCCCTGTGATCCTCTGCGAGGCCTCGTTTCTGCAGGGCTCGGAAGCACCCATTTCACAGAAGAAAACTGAGGCCCAGAGAAGGCGACATGTCCCGAGCCATCCAAGCATGGACTGCGCTGAAACACGGACCCCCCCAGTCCAAGTCTCACACTAGCCACAGATGGCGCTCAATGAGCTACGGCTGTCGGTGCCAGTCACTCACCCACTTCAGCTGGGGCTTGGTTTCCAGGAGGCGGAAGGCCCACGTCACCCCTGGGTCTTGGTTGTAGAGGTCGATAGCCATGGAAACGGCCTCCTCGTAGCTGAGCTCCTGCTGGTGTAGGAGTCAAAGCTGTGGCTGCCACGGCGAGGCCAAGCATCATCAGGATCCGGCCCTCCATTGTACCTGCTTCTGCGGGTGTCTGCTTTTTCCCCTCCAAGGCAGTCCCTTTATACTCTGCTTTACCTTGATTTCCTGGACCAGGGTGTGTCCGTGAGTCATGCGATTAGCCAGAAGTGGACATTTCGAAAGGGCTTCCCCCACCCTAGATGTTACAAGGAAAATGATTTATTGGCAACAGAGGAGTGTTGTTTCTCTGGCCAAAAGGAAATCACGATAATTTTTTGGGGGAAGGGAGAGGATGTGTGCTTTGGCAGTTCAGGTGTAAAGCCACCCATCTCTTCATATTCAAATATTCTACACCAATCACGTTTTCCTGGTTGCTTCATCAGAAGACTGTTCTTTGCATTCCTAAGTTTAAGAGGGAACGGAACAGCAATTGTTGCCTTCTGTTACATAAGAACCTAAGAGAAGCCCACGTTGGATCAGGCCAGTGGCCCATCCAGTCCAACACTCTGGGTCACACAGGGGCCAAAAGACCAGGTGCCCTCAGGAGGTCCAGCAGTGCGGCAGGACACCAGAAGACCTCCCACTGTTGGCCCCCACAAGGATCAAGAATACAGAGCATCACTTGCCCCAGACTGAGAGTTCCTATAAGAACATAAGAGAAGCCAAAGTTGGATCAGGCCAGTGGCCCATCCAGTCCAACACTCTGGGTCACACAGGGGCCAAAAAGACCAGGTGCCCTCAGGAGGTCCAGCAGTGCGGCCAGGACACCAGAAGACCTCCCACTGTTGGCCCCCACAAGGATCAAGAATACAGAGCATCACTTGCCCCAGACTGAGAGTTCCTATAAGAACATAAGAGAAGCCAAAGTTGGATCAGGCCAGTGGCCCATCCAGTCCAACACTCTGGGTCACACAGCGGCCAAAAAGACCAGGTGCCATCAGGAGGTCCAGCAGCGGGGCCAGGACACCAGAAGCCCTCCCACTGTTGCCCCCCCCCAAGCACCAAGAAGACAGAGCATCCCTTGCCCCAGACCGAGAGTCCCTATCTATATCTTGTGGCTAAGAGCCACTGATGGACTTCTGCTCCAGATGCTTATCTAGTTCCCTCTTGAAGCTGTCCATGCTTGCAGCTGCCACCACCTCCTGTGGCAGTGAATTCCATGTGTTAATCACTCTTTGGGTGAAGAAGGACTTCCTTTGATCCATTCTAACTCGACCGCTCAGCAATTCCATCGAGTGCCCACGAGTTCTTGTCCTGTGAGAAAGGGAGAAAAATACCTATTTCTCCACCTGCTCTGTCCCATGCATCATCTTATAAACCTCGATCATGTCACCCCTTAGCTGTCGCTTCTCCAAGCTAAAGAGACCCGAGCGCTTTTCTTTGAGGGACTCAAACATTGTGCACCGACATTGACCGGACCTCCCAAGCAGCCGCAATAGGATTTTTCACGGGCACCAAGGAACTACCTCCAAACCACAAGTTGCACCTGAAGCCCCAGAGCGGTGGGTTGTTGTTCAGGCACCAGGTGCGCGATCCAAGGATTCCTCCCCTGGAGGAAATAGCTCCTTTGGAAGGTTGGACTCTATGGCATTCTACCCCACTGAAGCCCCTCCCCTCCCCAAATCCCACCCTCCGCTGGGCTCCATCCCCAAATATCCTGGAACTTCCAACCTGGAACTGGCCACCCTACTCAGAAGCAGTGCTCCCTCTAAGCTCGGGAGTCCTGTGAGCAAAAATGCTACTTGGTGAGCTGCTGGCATTAAAGCTGTGAGCGAGTGATTGGGCTGCTGCATAAATTAGTTTGCTCTGGAGCCCGTCCTTCCTGAGCGAAGGTAAAAATGTGTGAGCCGGAGGCTAAAAAACTGCGAGCTAGCTCGCACTAACTCAGCTTAGAGGGAACACTGCTCAGAAGGCTTTTTTTCCTACAGGCTTCCTTTTTGGTCCAGTATGAAGGAGGAGGAGGAGGAGGAGGAGGAGGAGGAGGAGGAGGAGGAGGAGGAGGAGGAGAAGAAGGAGGAGAAGAAGAAGAAGAAGAAGAAGAAGAAGAAGAAGAAGAAGAAGAAGAAGAAGAAGAAGAAGAAGAAGAAGAAGAAGAAGAAGAGGAGGAGGAGGAGGAGGAGGAGGAGATTGGATTTATACCTCGCCCTTCACTACCCAAAGGAGTCTCAGAGCGGCTTACAAACTCCCTTCCCTTCCCCTCCCCACAACAGACACCCTGTGAGGGAGGCAGGGCTGAGAGAGCTCTGACAGAAACTGCTCTTTTTCAAGAACAGCTCTTGTCGGAACTACGGCTTGCCCAACGTCATCCAGCAGGTGCAAGTGGAGGAGTGGGGAATCAAACCTGGTTCTCCCAGATTAGAGTCCGCGCACTTAACTGCACTACACCAAACTGGCTCTTATTAACTTTGTTGTTGTTCAGTCGCACAGTCGAGTCCGACTCTTCGCGACCCCATGGACCAGATCACGCCAGGCCCTCCTGTCTTCCGCTGTTAACTTACTAGCTTATTAACTTACTAGCTTGTTATTTCATTGTAACATGTAACACTGGCCCTTTCTCCACCCTCTTTTTAATCCGTGTTCACTTAGGTCCTGTCTACAGTTGCCTGCCGCTTTGGATTTTCCAAGTGTTCAAGTGGAGGCAATTTAAGTCTATAGCCGAAACAGCATCCAAATCACCCTGGGGCAACAGCAGGCTGAAACTGGGTTGACCACTGAAGGGAGGGAATGTCATGCAGAATGGGGGGGGAAACAGAATAAAAAGAAGGTTGAAATCCCTTTTAGTGCAGAATTGGGGGGGGCGAGAAATCTGGATTAAAAAGAAGGCTGAATTCGAATTTAGTGCAGAATGGCTTGGAGGACAGTGTGGTGGACATGGATTGAGAAGAGAGCGCAGGAAGGCCTCGACTCGAACACTGAGAAAATCTGGAGTGGCAGGCAAATGCAGAAAGGACCACTGTAACATGTGTCTATCTGTCCGATCTGCATCTAGCTGTCTTACCAAACCCACACTGGAACAGAAATTCCCCTCTGCATTGCATGCCACTTTCACTTCGTTTGATCTCTGCTTTTATGGTGGCTGTGTGCATAGATTTATGGCTGTTTTATGGCCGTTCGGGGGTGACTCTGCAGTCAGTACAGTGTTGGCCCAGGGTAGCTGAATGCGGTTTTGAACTGCGGGCCAATCTGCATTTAGCATTTTTACCAAACCCACACTGGAACAGAAAAAGATGCAGTTCAAAACCACATTCAACTACCCCGGGCCAACACCGTACTGACTGCAGTCACCCCCAAATGGCCATAAAACGGCCATAAATCTATGCAGACAGCCACAATAAAACCAGAGATCAAACATAATGAAAGCAACATGCAGTCTGGACACTGCCATAAAATTGAGTGATCGACACTCAGTCAAAGTGAAAGTGGCATGCAATGTAGATGGGGATTTCTGTCCCAGTGTGGGTTTGGTAAGACAGTGGAGCAAATGCTAGATGCAGATCGGGCCTGCATCTTTTCCTGTGCCAGTGCGAGTTTGGTAAAACAACTGAGCAAATGCTAAATGCAGATTGGCCCTGTACAGTGTGCCTCAGATTGTTTGACCTCTGAAGAAGGCCCCCAAAGGGCCAAAATGCATCAGGTCACTTGTATTGGCCTTTTTTTTCAGATCACTTGTAATTTGTAACGAGGCTTTCATTGGGCCCTTACATGTTTTTAACTGTCTTTCTAATAGATACATGTATTTTTGTATATAATAAGTATACAGTTGGTTTTTAAGCAGGGGCTGCGGTGGCTCAAGTGGTTAAGACGCTGAACTGCAGGCTGGAAGGGCCGGTAGTTCAGCAGTTCGAGACCCGAGTGCCGCATGACGGAGTGAGCTCCCGTCTCTGCTTCCCAGCTCCTGCCAACCTAGCAGTTCAAAAGCAAGAAATTGCAAGGAGATAAATAGGTACTGCTTCGGTGGGAAGGTAACAGTGTCCCGTGCGCCTTGGCGTTTAGTCATGCCGACCACATGACCACAGAAATGTCTTCGGACAGCAATGGCTCTTCGGCTTGGAAATTGAGATGAGCACCGCAACCCTAGAGTCGGATTCGACTGGCTTTCGAGTAAGGGAAACCTTTACCTTTATCTAGGTTTTTAATATTGGATGTTGATATTTTCGGTATTTGTAGTTTCACGTGGAGTTTTGCATATATGTTGCTGTGATTTAGAATGCAGACCCGTAGAGTGAGACAGAGGGGGTCCGGAGGAGTAATCGGATGGATGGCGGCTGTACCCTGAGGGGAAGAGTGGACCTGCTGGCTCTGAGAGGCTTTGTAAGAAAGTTAGCAGATAGAAGAGTGTGGATAGAAGAGACAGAGTGCGGTGCTGTAGAGTGGAAGAGAAATCTGTGTTCTATGTGGAAATCATGAGCCCAAGAGGCAAGTGAGGAAAATAGGCCTGTGTGGAAGTCATTAGCCAGAGCAAGACAGTTTGGTGTAGTGGTTAAGAGCGGCAGTCCTTAATCTGGAGAAGTGGCAGGCTTTAATCAGGTTGGATAATTCCCCACTCCTCCACATGTAGCCAGCTGTGTGACCTTGGGTCAGTCACAGTTCTCTCAGAGCTCTCTCAGCCCCACCTTCCTCACAGGGTGCCTGTTGTGGGGAGAGGAAGGGAAGAAAATTGTAAGCCAGTCTGAGACTCTGAGGGAGGGGGGGTATAAATCCTCCTCCTCTTCCTCCTCCTCTTCCTCCTCCTCCTCTCCTCTTCCTCTTCTTCTTCTTCGTGGCAAGTGAGGAAAATAAACCTCTATGGAAGTCATTAGCCTAAGTGGCAAGTGAGAAAATAAGCCTTTTTGCCTAGGTCTGTTTAAGAGACTTTAGAGAAAGAAGAACTGGATACCTATCTGAAACCATTACGCTTGTGCACCTATCAGAAACCATTCTTCTCATGAACCACACAGAAACCATTACGCTGCTTTACTTCTGCATAATTTCTGTTTATGTTTAAGTGAAAACTGCTGTTTTGTTTAGAGCAAAGGATCCCCTCTCACCTCAGAGCCATCCCCATGTCCTGGACTGTTCTGTAAATCTTCCATACACAACAAAGAAGCCGTCCTGTTCTTTAGGTCCAACTAAGAATTCTGAGGTGAGCGCCTTTGGTGGCCGCGAAAACAAGAAGGAAACGCTAAGAAAGGCAAGAAGGCAGCATAATGGACGTCATTTGAGGAAAAGTCCTCTGAGGAAAGGTTTAGCCTGGAGAGGAGACGACTGAGAGGTGATAGGATAACCATCTTCAAATACACGAAGGGCTGTCATATAGACGATGGTACGGAGTTGTTTTCTGTTGCCCCAGAAGGTCAGACCAGAACCAACGGGTTGAAAGAATACATACCATTACTGCCCCAGAGAGAGTGCTCTCCATGTATATACCCCGTGGGTAATAACCACTAATGGACCTCTGCTCCAGATGTTTCTCCAGTCCCCTTTCAAAGCTGTCTACGCTTGTAGCCGCCACCACTTCCTGTGGCAGCAGTTTCCATGTGTTAATAACTCTCTGGGTAAGATAGACTTCCTTTTACCTCTTTTAAGCTTACTGCTCATTAATTTCGTTGAGTGCTCATGAGTTCTCATATTGGAAGAATGGGAGGAAAATGTTTAAGAACATAATAGAAGCCAATGTTGGATCAGGCCAATGGCCCATCCAGTCCAACACTCTGGGTCACACAGTGGCCAAAAACACCAGTGTGCCATCAGGAGGTCCGGCAGTGGAGGCAGGACACTAGAAGCCCTCCCATTGTTGCCCCCCCACCCAGCACCAAGAATACAGGGCATCCCTTGCCCCAGAGTTCCTATCTATACCTTGTGGCTAATAGCCACTGATGGACCTCTGCTCCAGATGTTTATCTAATTCCCTCTTGAAGCCTTCTATGCTTGTAGCTGCCACCACCTCCTGTTGCAGTGAATTCTATGTGTTAATCACGCTTTACGTGCGCACCAAGGAACTCTCCGCTACAGCTACAGTACAATGTGCAAACCCTACCATTTTCTCCAGGGGAACTGACCTCTGTCGCCTGGAGATCAGTTACCATCCGAGGAGATCTCCAGTCACCACCTGGAGGCTGGCAACCATGCTTACAGAACACACTGCTGTGGAACTAAAGGATGATGGGCGCTGGGTCTGGAGAGCAGAGAAGAGA
The DNA here is from genome assembly GCA_029375565.1 of Gekko gecko. Lineage (NCBI taxonomy): Eukaryota > Metazoa > Chordata > Lepidosauria > Squamata > Gekkonidae > Gekko > Gekko gecko. The sequence continues at coordinate 104,143,790 of JAPDNY010000011.1, forward strand.
GGACAAATATCACACCAAAAGGAAGCAAGTTAGAAGTGCCGCCTCCTGAAATCCAGCCAAGGAAAACACCTCACAGACGCCCATAGAAGCTAGTTTGTTAGCAGAACATACCTGGGACTCCTTCCAACCCACAAAGAGCCTTATTAACTTTATTAACTGTTTAATTGCTTTAAAATTGAGACAGGATCTACCCAGCAGGCTCAAGATAAGAAGAGCCTTTCTGAATCAGACCATGGGTCCATCTAGTCCAGCATCCTTATCTCACACAGGGGCCAACCTGTTCCTCTGGAGGGCCAGCAACAAGGCAGAGAGGCTGAGGCCTTCCCCTGATAAGGACACCAGAAGAGCCCTGCTGGGTCAGACCAGGGAGGGTCCATCTAGTCCAGCCTCCTGTCTCACACAGGGGCCAGCCAGTTCCTCTGGAGGGCCAGCAACAGGGCATGGAAGCCGAGGCCTTCCCCTGAGAAGAACCTCAGAAGAGGACTGCTGGGTCAGACCATGGAGGGTCCCTCTAGTCCAGCCTCCTTTTCTCACACAGTGGCCAACCAGTTCCTCTGGAGGGCCAGCAATATGGCAGAGAGGCCGAGGCCTTCCCCTGATAAGCACATCAGAAGAGCCCTGCTGGGTCAGACCAGGGAGGGTCCATCTAGTCCAGCCTCCCGTCTCACACAGGGGCCAGCCAGTTCCTCTGGAGAGCCAACAACAGGGCATGGAAGCCGAGGCCATCCCCTGAGAAGAACCTCAGAAGAGGACTGCTGGGTCAGACCATGGAGGGTCCCTCTAGTCCATCCTCCTTTTCTCACACAGTGGCCAACCAGCTCCTCTGGAGGGCCAGCAATACGGCAGAGAGGCCGAGGCCTTCCCCTGATAAGCACATCAGAAGAGCCCTGCGGGGTCAGACCAGGGAGGGTCCATCCAGTCCAGCCTCCCGTCTCACACAGGGGCCAGCCAGTTCCTCTGGAGGGCCAGCAACAGGGCAGAGAGGCCGAGGCCTTCCCCTGAGAAGGACACTCAGAAGAGCCCTGCTGGGTCAGACCAGGAAGGGTCCCTCTAGTCCAGCCTCTCGTCTCACACAGTGGCCAGCCAGTTCCTCTGGAGGGCCAACCACAAGGCAGAGAGGCCAAGGCCTTCCCCTGAGGTTGCCTTCTGACTCTAAGATTCATAGGATTAGTGCCTCCGGATGTGGAGGTTCCGCTCATTCACCATGGCTAGTAGCCACTGATAGACCTGTCCTCCATGAATCTCTCTAATCCCTCTGTAAAGCTATTTATTCCTGTGGCCATCACGACATCCTCTGGCACAGAATTCCACATCTAAATCACTCTCAGTGTAAAGAAGTATTTCCTTTTGCCCGCCCTGAACCTACTGCCCATCAGCTTCATTGGATGTCCTCGAGTCCTAGTGTTTCAGGAGAGGGAGCAAAAGTTCTGGCGCAGGGGTTTGTTCTGTTTGGCATTAACTGCCATTTATGGTGTGGCTGACTTGAGCAAATGTTCTGCAAACACTGAAATGTGCAGTCTCTGCCAGGCCTCTCCCTCTCACATGGCCTTCCACGGAGACTCATGTCTCTGCAGGTCTCTCCTGTAGACACAATGCCTTCATGCTCCCACATACATGAAGGATCTAGGGGTCTTAGTAGACCATACATTGAACATGACTCAGCAGTGTGATGCAACTGCTAAAAAGGCAAATGCGATTTTGGGCTGTATCAACAGAAGGATAGTGTCCAGATCATGCAAAGTGATGGTATCGCTTTACTCTGCTCTGGTTAGACCTCACTTAGAGTTTTGTGTTCAGTTTTGGGCACCACAATTTAAGGAGGATGCAGACAAGCTGGAACGTGTCCAGGGGAAGGCCACGAAGATGGTGAGGGGTCTGGAGACCAAGTCCTGTGAGGAAAGGCTGAAGGAGCTGGGTATGTTTAGCCTGGGAAGGAGACCATGGAGAGGTGATATGATCACCATCTTCAAGTACTTGAAGGGCTGTCATATAGAGGATGGGGTGGAGTTGAAATTGAAAACAAATCAGCCAGTATCATCATGCCCCTGTATAAATCATTGGTGTGACCTCATTTGGAATACTGTGTACAGTTCTGGTCACCACATCTCAAAAAGGATATTATAGCATTGGAAAAGTTGCAGAGAAGGGCAACTAGAATGATAAAAGGGTTGGAACACCTTCCCTATGAAGAAAGGCTAAAATGCTTGGGGCTCTTCAGCTTGGAGAAACGACGGCTGAGGGGTGACATGATCGAGGTTTATAAGATTATGAATGGGATCGAGCAGGTTGAGAAAGAAGTACTTTTCTCCCTTTCTCATAATACAAGAACTCGTGGGGCACTCCATGAAATTGCTGAGCTGTCGGGTTAGAACAGATAAAAGGAAGTCCTTCTTCACCCAAAGAGTGATTAACATATGGAATTCACTGCCACAGGAGGTGGTGGCAGCTACAAGTATGGACAGTTTCAAGAGGGAATTAGATAAACATATGGAGCAGAAGTCCATCAGTGGCTATGAGCCACAGGGTATAAATGGGAACTCTCAGTCTGGGGCAGGTGATGCACACTATTCTTGGTGCTGGAGGGGGCAGCAGTGGGAGGGCTCCTAGTGCCCTGGCCCCACTGCTGGACCTCCTGATGGCACCTGGTATATTTTGGCCGCTGTGTGACAGAGTGTTGGACTAGATGGGCCATTGGCCTGATTCAACATTGGCTTCTCTTATGCTCTTATGTTCTTATGTAGTTGTTTTCTGTTGCCCCAGAAGGTCGGACCAGAACCAACGGGCTGAAATTAAATCAGAAGAGTTGTCAGCTAAACATGAGGAAGAACTTCCTGACCGTTAAGAGCAGTTCCTCAGTGGAACAGGCTTCCTCGGGAGGTGGTGGGCTCTCCTTCTTTGGAGGTTTTCAAGCAGAGGCTAGATGGCCATCAGACAGCAATGCAGATTCTGTGAACTTAGGCAGATCACGAGACGGAGGGCAGGGAGGGCTGCCTCAGTGCTTAGTTCTCATGGCCCTTTCTTACACGCCCAGGGCAATGCTGGTTGCCACTTTGGGGTCAGGAAGCAATTTTTCCCCAGGCCAGTTTGGCTGGAAATCCTGGAGGGGTTTGTTTTGCCATCTTCTGGGCATGGAACAGGGATCACTGGAGCTGGGGGGAGGTCTTTGCGAATGTCCTGCATTGTGCAGGGGGTTGGACTCAGATGGCCCTGGAGGTCCCTTCCAACTCTGTGATTCTATGATACCGGACAAGCTGGCGATTTGTGACGGGGAAAGTACTCTTTGGATTAGGCTTGTCTCTCTCCTTCCTACTGCAACTGGACGTGGACTGAATCTACCTGAATAAATCTTAAGTTTACCTTTTTTTGCAGTACACTTCTTGGAAGATTGATTTACTGCACTCAGTACCACGCTCCTATGTCTGGGCAAAACTCAGGACATATTAACCAAATCTACCAGTAAGGCTAACATAGTCCATTTCTCTAGACGACCCTGAAAGATGAGCTGCTACAGGGAGGGAGGCAGAAATTCTGCCAAATGCGCATTCATAGAATCATAGAATCATAGAATGTTAGAGTCGGGAGGGACCTTGCAGGTCATCTAGTCCAACCCCCTGCACTCTGCAGGAGCACAGCCGAAAGAGAGCCCTACAACATACCCAAAAGGTGGTCGTCCAGCCGCTGATTGCAAATGTTAAGTATGGAACTCAACAACGATATGATTTCAGCAAGTGATTTCAGTTTATCCGTAACAGCAACTCCAACTCAGAACACCACAACGACACACCACAAAACAGTGGAGCACAGCTCCTTCTTTTAAACTCTCCCGGGCTGTCAAAGCCACTCCCAAAATAAGTTAAGGACCAATAGAGTTACAGAGATAAGGTCCAATCACAATTGTTCCCGCTTTGCTACATATTTACAAGATGATTGGTTCTGTACAGAGGTTTCTCAGAAACCAGCCAATAGTAATGCGACAGCTGAAGAGCCACATTCAGAAGCAAGCTTAACATGTGAAGGTATAGCAGTGATTCATATTTCAATACACAACAGAAAATGTCCAACAAAGGAGCATCCACCACCTCCCAAGGCAGTCTGTTCCACTGCTCAACCACTCTGACAGTGAGGAAGTTTCTCCTGATATCTTGCTGGTAACAACTCCCTTGTCATTTCCACCCATTGGATCTAGTCTTGCAATCCGGAGCAAGAGAGAATAGATCTGCTCCATCTTCTACATGACAGCCCTTCAGATATTTGAAGACTGCAATCGTGTCCCCTCTACGCCTTCTCTTTCCCAGGCTAAACAGACCCAACTCTTTCAGCCTTTCCTCGTAAGACTTGGATTCCAACCCTCTCCCCATCCTGGTCGCCCTCTTCTGGACACGCTCGAGCTTGTCAACATCCTTCCTCAAGTGTGGTGCCCAAAACTGGACACAGTAGTACTCCAGGTGAGGCCTGACCATAGCAGAAGAGAGCGGAACGACCACCTCCCGTGATCTGGACACAATCCTGTTAACGCATCCTACGATTGCATTAGCTTTCTTCACAGCCACATCACACTGCAGGCTCATGTTTCGTCACACATTCCAGTTCTGTTCCAGCTTCCAAAGGTTATGTAAAGATTATTAACCCAGAGGACCGGTACTGAATGCTGATCTCCCCTCCCCAGCTACTGAGGGTGCCAATTCTGCTGCTCTTAGGAGTCACATCAACACCCGACTTTCGCTCGCGGCCACGGAGGGCGAGGATGGACCTCCTGGGGATCCCGTTGACCTTCCTCCTTGTCAGCTTCGCCTTCCTCCTCATCCTGGCTGCATGGACGAAAGGGACCAAGAAGAAAAACCTTCCCCCTGGCCCGACGCCCCTGCCGATCATCGGGAACCTCCTCCAGCTGAAGGCCAGCAACGTCGCTGCTTCGCTGAAGAAGGTAAGGCTGAGGGCCATTTCACACATCCATAACCCCAGATTACCAACAGCAGGATGGAGGATTCTTGGAGATTTGGGGGTGGCGTCTGGGAAGGGTAAGGATTAGAGAGGGTGTTAGGGGAAAAACCTGCGTCCCACAAAGAAATCAGGCAAAGTCAGAGTGGAGATGTTTTCAAAAATAATAATAATCTTTAATCTACTGCACAGCAGGGAAGCTCAAGTCTGAGTTTTCTTTTCCTCTTGTAACATGGCAGATGTACAATTTTATAGTTTATAGCATTTTATCAGAGTCTGGCCTTGCAAATATCTCTCTTCTGATCTATAGAACCCTGCATTGGCTTTTAACCTGTCAATTAACCTTTTATTTATTTATTTATTTGGATTTCTCTCCTGCCTTCCCCATGGGTGGGCTCAGGGCAGGTAACAACAAGGTAAACTAACACAGTTAAAACCAAATTAAAACAACAGCATAAAATGCCATACTCAGAAGAAGAAGCAGAAGAAGAGATTGGATTTATACCCCACCCTTCTCTCGGAGTCTCAGAGCGGCTTCCAAACTCCTTTCCCTTCCCTTCCCCGCAACAGACACCCTGTGAGGGAGGCAGGGCTGAGAGAGCTCTTTCAAGGACTGCTCTTGAGAGAACAGCTCTTGAGAGAACTGTGGCTTGCCCAAGGTCATCCAGCAGGTGCAAGTGGAGGAGTGGGGGAATCAAACCCGGTTCTCCCAGATTAGAGTCCGTGCACTTAATCACACCAAACTGGCTCTCGACCATGTACCATGTCCGCTCTGATGGAACTGTATCCAGGGCCGGCCCCAGGTGTCTGGGCGCCCTAGGCAAGACAGCCTGGGGCGCCCACCCCACGGGGATGCCAACCTCCCCGTGGGGCCTGGAAACCGAGGGGGCGCCGGCTTTCCTGAGTACGCCGCACTAGCAGCGTGCTCAGGAAAGCCAGGGAAGGGGCGGCCATTTGAACGGCTGCCCCTTCCCAGCCCCAGGGCCGGCTGGAGACGGGGGGGGGGTGGAGCGCCGGATTTCCTGAGCACAACATAGTAGCGGCATGCTCAGGAAAGCCAGGAAAGGGGCGCCCGTTTGAACGGGCGCCCCTTCCCTCCTAGCGCCGGCTTCACGGGGGCGGGGCGGGGGCGCTTTGGCGCCCCTGTGGGCCCCAGCGCCCTAGGCGAGCGCCTAGCTCGCCTAGTGGGCAAGCCGGCAGTGACTGTATCAGTGGTGGAGGATTTTAAGATGCTAGGGTCCAGGCCACTGATTAGCTTACACTAACTCAGCTTAGAGGGAACACTGGTCCGAAACCCAGGGGCCATCAGGAGTTCCACCAGCAGGGCCAGAACTCCAGAAGCCCTCCCACACTGTATAGATTGGCACATATATAAAATCTCTATAGACATATGCTGGTAATATAATGCTACTATTACAGATTTATTTCATATAGTGTAGGGATAAATCCTGTCATAAAATATACTGGATCCAAGTAAGGAAGTTAATATTCGACAGGGCTGGTTGTGTAATTCCATTAAATCCAAAGGTGAACTTGTTAGCGTGTAAAGAAATCCAGTGTAGAAACAGTGTTGACCTTGTTGATGGTGGCTAAATAGAAATACAGGGAGCTGCCAACAATTTCCGAGTGCTCACATAAAATCTGGAATATAGCATATTTGATAAAATGGACGAATTGTAGGTAATGCCGTACAGGAAAAATGGACAAATTATTGAGAGGTGTACCTTTTTATTATGTGTTGGAATAACAAATGTACAGAAGAAGTCTGACCACATGCCTTTTTTAGGATGTTGCAGAGGCTGATGTTTGGATTAGGCAGAAGGTCTGGGTAGTTTGAGAGAACTCCCATGCAAGCCAAATAATAAAAGGAGTTATTGCTTCTTAAGGACAAGGAGAATAACTTCCTGCCAGTGAAAGGGGTTAGGAAGAGAACCCTGATCTGTGATAAAGGGGATGTCGTGGCAGCTGCAAGCATGGACAGTTTCAAGAGGAAATTAGATAAACATCTGGAGCAGAAGTCCACCAGTGGCTATTAGCCACAGGGTATAGATGGGAACTCTCAGTCTGGGGCAGGTGCTGCACTCTATTCTTGGTGCTGGAGGGAGCAGCAGTGGGAGGGCTTCTGGTGCCCTGGCCCCACTGCTGGACCTCCTGATGGCACCTGGTATATTTTGGCCGCTGTGTGACAGAGTGTTGGACTAGATGGGCCATTGGCCTGATCCAACATTGGCTTCTCTTATGTTCTTATGTTCTTAAATGTCTCTGGCACTATATTTAATAGACCAGAAAACAGGCTGTCACTCAGTGCTTGAAGATGAAATAAAATACAATTTCTCTACTATATTTAACAAAGTTATTTTATGATAGTTGTTCACATATCCACGTTGTTGTATTTTTTTTTCATAAGCACGCTGTAAGTACAGAAAAAAAGTGGGTTGACGAAACTCCCCGGAGTTGGCTTTCGTTTCGTTCTGCCTAAGGCAGATTGATTTGTTTGTATGCCCGGGACAAGATTTTCCAGTAAAATGGATGAGGATACATTCTAGCAATTGAAAGCATGGCATGGAATATCATGTGAAGACAGTATGAATAGTAGGTTTTCAAGAGAGATTACCATGGTGCTTCAGTGTGTTCGGATGAAGTTGTGAACGAAATGAAAGCCAACTCCGGGGAGTTTCGTCAACCCACTTTTTTCTGTACTTACGGTGTGCTTATGGAAAAAGAATATACAACGATGTGGATATGTGAACAACTATCATAAAATAACTTCCTTAAATATAGTAGAGAAATTGTATTTTATTTCATCTTCAAGCACTGTCGGCCTGTTTTCTGGTTTAGTAGTTTTCCTGGGCTGTTACCATTTATATTGTTGTGTGCTATATTTAATAGAAACAGTTCTGGTACAAATGGTACAGTTATATCTAATATCTTTTGCAATATCTCATGAATCCACATCCAGTTTTTTTTTTGTAACCTTGCATGTCCACCACATGTGGAAAAAAGAACCAGTTTTTCGGTTACATTTCCAACAACCATTCGGCATGTTTGGGTACCATTTAGCTAGACTTTCTGGTGTCATATGCCATCTGTAAAACATTTTGTATATATTTTATTTAAATGAGACAGCTTTTGTGAATTTTATGTTTGTTTTCATTTTGGCTGTGGAGGAAGCATCCATGTAGGTGATTATCGTATCACAGTGGCTTCTCCCCCTGAGTCGTCATTTTGGCTCTTTTTAATGACCCATACGCCGCTTTCTTTCTACAGATGAGTGAAAAATACGGGCCGGTGTTCACGGTGTACTTTGGCTTAGACCAGGCAGTTGTCCTCCACGGCTACGACCTCGTGAAGGAAGTCCTGATTGATCGCGGAGAGGAGTTCACCTACCGAGGCAGCGTCCCGTCGGCTGACAAGACCAACAAAGGATTCGGTATCGTCTCTGCCTGCGGGATACTTTCCATTTCCAGTCTGCGTTGCAATTAGCCGAGGAACAGACATACGGCCACTCCTCTAGCCGTTCGGCTGAACTCTAAACATACCAGACTGCAGTTTCGGCTGTAGGTGTGTGTGGGGGGCTATTGGGGGCTCTGCCCCTTCCTTAAAGCACCCCCCCACGCTTCTTCTCAAAAGCATTTAAAGGGATTCTTTAAATGCTTTTGAGAAGAAGCGGGAAGGGGTTGCACGCCCCTGTCCCTCCCTCCTGCAAGATTTAAAGGGCTCTCCCACTGATTGGCGGACTTTGTGCTCCCCGCTTGTTAAATAGTGGGTTCCATGGATGAACAGGCTCCAAGTCTAGTGAGCTGCTCTACTCTATTCAGTGATTTCAGCAAGAACACGGCTGCAGACCAGACCCTCATCTCAGTTATATTGCCTGCAGTGGCCACACCCCCAAACACACCCCACTCCCCACGATTGGCTATTTACATAACTTTACACCTTGATTGGTTATTGCCAGAATCCTGTTGGTCTATTGTTCTTTGCAGGGCTTTTTTTGTAGAACAAGCCCAGCAGGAACTCATTAGCATAACAGGCCACACAGCATGATAGGCCCAACAGCAGGAACTTATTAGCATATTAGGCCACACCCCTGACAGTGCAGCTCCCTCCCAAGATCGGCTTCTCCAGGGGCCCCGCGGCTTGTAGGGCGTGTGGGGAACCCGAGGGAAGGAAGGCAGTTTCTGGATCAGCTTCCCCAAGTGCCCCGCAGCTTGCGAAGTTCCTGGGGAACCCGGGGGGAGGAGGCTGTAGGCGTGGCCAACTCAGAAGCCAAAAACTGAAAAAAGGGGGGGGACTCAATGCAAGATATACCTGCGACCCCAGAGGGTCAAGCTAACACTATATAATATAAAAATACAAATGTTTATTAAGGTGTACACATGTTAAGAAGGAGCTGCGGTGGCTCAAGTGGTTAAGACGCTGAACTGCAGGCTGTGGAAGGTCAGTAGTTCAGCAGTTCGAGACCCGAGAGTGCCGCATGATGGGGTGAGCTCCCGTCTCTAGTTCCAGCTCCTGCCAACCTAGCAGTTTGAAAGCAAGAAATTGCAAGTAGATAAATAGGTACCGCTTCGGTGGGAAGGTAACAGCGTTTCGTGCACCTTGGTGTTTAGTCATGCCGGCCACATGACCACGGAAATGTCTTTGGACAGCGCTGGCTCTTCGGCTTTGAAATGGAGATGAGCACTGCAACCCTAGAGTCGGATTCGACTGGCTTTCGAGCAAGGGAACCTTTACCTTTACCTTACACATGTTAAAACATACTATGATTAAAAGAAAGAGTCTAAATTTCAGAGTTTTAAAGGCTTTTCTAATGCAAATACACTTGACGGGTAAACACTTTTTAACTTAGGACCAAACGTGTTTCGGTCCCTTTGGGCCTTCCTCAGTGGTCACTATTCTCTATATTACACTGACACACATCCAAATACATGTATAAAGGTTTTTTTGTATACACATATATATAACCAGATGTTGTTTCCTTATATGCTTATAGTTACGCTACTGGCTTAAGTGTTGGGCCATAAATATAGCCATGCCAATTCCTCAAATTATTCTGGTATCAGAGATTTCATTGATCTGGATGTGTGTCAAAGATAATGATCAAATCCAACTCGGAAGCCAGCCGGAACGCCATTTCTGTGCGTTCCTGCCCAGAAATAGCCCTGGTTCTTCGGTTCCAACCTCACCCTGTCTCTGGCAACACGGTCCTGCAATGCTTCAGTCCCAATACATAACACCACTAATCAGCTGAAGGATCATTTATTTCTTGCAGGAGGGGAGGAGGGAGAGGGGCGTGCACCCCCCCCCCATTATGGCAAATAACAGCAACCCCACCAGAAAAAAATTTGCCCCGCAAGCCACAAAATCCTGGTTATGGGCTTGCTGCAGTTAAGTCACGTTGGTCCATAGAAAAATTCCCGTACAATGGTTGTGCAATTAGGGCAAGGCAAAATAGTAGCCGCAAGCTTTTAGGCTTCCCCGAACCGGCTGGATATTCAGTAGAAAAAAACAAAAAAGGGGGAGGAGGGAGAAAAGACATTTTAGGTCATGGTGGAATCTGCAAACTAAAGATTCTTAAAATAGGGCCAGTCAATCAATTCTTTATTTGGTCAACGACTAGTACAAGTCAAGAATAAAAGCTTAACAATAATGTCATTAGAGAGTAAAGTTGATCCGATCTATTGGCAACCATTAGTTAAGATCTGAACATAAAATTTCTCTACGAATTCTACAGGCTACTGAAAAAAAATTGGCACAACGCATGGTAACCTGTTGATTAACACCCATTAAAAGTTTCTTTAAAATATCAACATAGGAACATCCAGGAAAATTGATAAGTAGAGGGGAAATTATGTTAGAACGGGCTTCCTGAGAGAAGCGACCGTGGAATAATACATGCTGGACTGACTCCACCTCTTCAAATAGGGCCGGTCGGTGGATGACCTTGAGCTAATCATTAACTCTCAGGACCAAATAAGACGTTACATCTAACTCGTGCACACCACGGGGACTTGCAGCCGCGAGTTCCACGCAGGAGCTCAGTGCTGACATGTTGCAAGGCCCTTCCGTCCTGCCCTTTTCCTGCCCTGAAATGGACCTGGGAGATGCTTGCCCATGGCAGCCCCCTTCTATAGGACAAATAACCTCCTGGCAGCATTTCAAGTTGGGAAACGGCACAAAAAGGAAGGTCGAAGCTCTCCTCTCCCCAGTGAAGGTCCTGTCAGCAAAAGCCAAGTTTGGTGTAGTGGTTAAGAGTGGAGGACTCTAATCTGGAGAACTGGGTTTGATCCCCCACTCCTCCACGTGCAGCCACCTTGGTTTGGTCATAAGAGAACATAAGAACATAAGAGAAGCCAATGTTGAATCAGGCCAATGGCCCATCTAGTCCAACACTCTGTCACACAGCGGCCAAAATATACCAGGTGCCATCAGGAGGTCCAGCAGTGGGGCCAGGGCACCAGAAGCCCTCCCACTGCTGCCCCCTCCAGCACCAAGAATAGAGTGCATCACCTGCCCCAGACTGAGAGTTCCCATCTATACCTTGTGGCTAATAGCCACTGGTGGACTTCTGCTCCAGATGTTTATCTAATTCCCTCTTGAAACCGTCCATGCTTGCAGCTGCCACCACCTCCTGTGGCAGTGAATTCCATATGTTAATCACTCTTTGGGTGAAGAAGTATTTCCTTTTATCTGTTCTAACCCGACTGCTCAGCAATTTCATGGAGCGCCCACGTTTTCTTGTATCGTGAGAAAGGGAGAAAAGGACTTCTTTCTCAACCTGCTCAATCCCATTCATAATCTTATAAACCTCGATCATGTCACCCCTCAGCCGTCGTTTCTCCAAGCTAAAGAGCCCCAAGCATTTTAACCTTTCTTCATAGGGAAGGTGTTCCAACCCTTTTATCATTCTATTTGCCCTTCTCTGCACTTTTTCCAGTGCTATAATATCCTTTTTGAGATGTGGTGACCAGAACTGTACACAGTATTCCAAAGTTCTCTGGGTCAGCTCAGCTGGTCAAAGTGCTCTGAAAGCTGTTCTCTCAACAGCAGTTCTTGAAAGAACTCTCTCAGCCCCACCGACTTCACAGGGTGTCTGTTGTGGGGAGGGGAAGGGGAAGAAGATTATAAGCCACCACCGCTGCTGCTACTGCTGCCGCCGCCTCTTCTGCTACTGCTGCTGCTTCCTCTGCTTCTTCGTCTTATTATTGTTATTATTCCTCTGCTTCTGCTTCTTCTCTTCCAAATTGTGATCCCTGGCCCTAAGAATGTCCAACTGTCCTTAACCAGAGCCAGGGCCTTCTCAGTCCTGGCCCCAACCTGGTGGAACTCTCTGCTAAATCGAATGACATTCAGGGCCCCGCGGGACCTTGCGCAATTCTGCAGGGCCCAGTAAGGCAGAGACGTTCCGCCAGGCTTTTGGCTGAGGGCAGCAACGGTTGGTTGCACTGGCTGGAACCCTTTCCCTCTCCCCACATATAGATTTTGTTTAAGTTCCCACCACCACCAAAATGGCCCAGCAGCCCAGAATGGGAACAGAAAATTATAAATCGCCATCTGGGGTCTTTTATTCTGGTTTTATCTTATTGACCGTACGTGGATATTTTAAAATTTGTATTGGTTTTATGGCATTTTGTACATCGCCCAGAGCCCGGCATTAGCCGGGATAGAGTGATTAATAAATCAAATTATTATTATTAGTTGCTGTAGATTTCCCGGGTTGCGTGGCCGTGGTCTTGGCATCGTAGGACCTGACGTTTTGCCAGTAGCTGCGACTGGCATCCTCAGAGGTATAACTCAGAAAGATGACGCTCTGTGTCAGGTGAGAAGCAAAGAAAAGGTAGGCAGGTAATTTAGATCGACCCTTCTTCTCAAGAGCATTTAGAGGATATAAATTCCCTGCCTACCATTTTTCTGCTCACCTTGACATGGAGAGTTCTACATCTTTCTGTGTTATACCTCTGAGGGTGCCAGTCACAGCTACTGGCGAAACGTCAGGTCCTACAATGCCAAGACCACGGCCACACAGCCCGGGAAATCTACAGCAACTAATGAACTCCGGCCGTGAAAGCCTTCGACAACATAATGACATTATTATTATTGTTGTTGTTGTTGTTGTTGTTATTCCCTCTGACAGCTGCTCCCATCTGCTGGTACATCTGTCTGCAGCTGTTATGTTACGTTCCTTTCTGCGTTTCGCAAGACAAACTCTGGCTTCATGCCTCTGCGTTCCTTCGTTCTCCAGGGCTGCTCATGTCCAACGGCAAGCGCTGGGTGGAGCTCCGCCGCTTCTCCATCACAACCTTGAGGAACTTCGGGATGGGGAAGAAGAGCATAGAGGAATATATCCAAGAGGAGGCGGAGCACGTGGTGAAGGGACTCCAAGCCCAAAAAGGTTGGTAGGGGACTAGTCCCGGGATACCAGACAGGCGCCTGTTGAGAGTGGGGGGCTCGTCCTCTTTCCTCCCCGCATGGCTGTCTGGATGGAGAATGGGCTGTCCTCACACTCTTAGCCACAGGGCGTCCGAAGGCCGATTCATGCTCCCTGTGAAGCCTTTTCCATACTCTCCTTTTAATCCACATTCACTGCAGCAAGCAATTCTGCACTAAAATTGAATTCAACCTCCTTTTTATTCTGGGTTCCCCCCAGCCCTGTAGCTAGGGACTTTTTTGGGAGGGGGCCATGGGGGGGGCCCGGCAGCTAATTTAATCAAAAGTTCCAGGTAACCCTCCAGCGGCAGCAGACTATGAGCTTTTTTCCGCCATTTCACTGGGTGGGAGGATGAGGTTGGTGGGGATGATCAAGGAAGGTGGCAACAGTGGCGGCAGGTGTCCTCCTTCACTCCCCCCCTGCCCAGCGCATCACCTCCAGTCGCAAAGGTCACAGAAGCCGGGAGGGAACGCGCGCCACGGGGATGGCTCGGAGTGCAGGTAAAGGGCTGCCCCTCATCACCTCTGGCACGTGCTCTCTGCAGCTCCCTTAGAAAAACTCCCACGGGGCTTGTTGGGGGGACTCGGGTGGCAGGGGGAGGCAGGCGGTTTTTAAAGCAGGTGCACGCGGGCTGGAGTACAGAGACCAGTCCTGTGGTTAAGGGAGGGTGAGGAAGAGAAGCCGGCAGGAGCTGGTGGCAATTTGGCTGAGTTTAAAGGAGAGGGGAGTGTCAGAAGGTAGCTCTGGGGATGAAGGGTTCTCTGGAGTGCTCAAGAAGCTCAGTTGTTGCACAGCCAGGTTGGAGGCAGCGAGGCATGCAGGTGGCAAGTTGAGGCATTTGGGGGACAGCCTGGGAGGGAGGTGGCCCAGAAGAAATGAGAGGGGGCCGGGCCCCATGGGCCCCATGTTAGCTACGGGCCTGGTTCCCCCCTCCCAGTTCTGCACTAAAACCAGTTTGGTGTAGTGGTTAAGTGCACAGACTCTAACCTGGGAGAACCGGGTTTGATTCCCCCACTCCTCCGCTTGCAGCTGCTGGATGACCTTGGGCAAGCCGTAGTTCTGTCAGAGCTGTTCTCTCAAGGACAGTCCTGGAAAGAGCTCTCTCAGCCCCACCGACCTCCCAGGGTGTCTGTTGTGGGGAGGGGAAGGGAAAGGAGTTTTGTAGGCCACTCTGAGACGCCTTTGGGCAATGAAGGGCAGGGTATAAATCCAATCTCATCTTCTTCTAAAATCAAATTCAATCTTCTTTTTATGCTGTTTTCTTTCCCGCATTCTTCATCATGTTACCTCCCTTCAGGGATCAGCTCCATTCCAGCCTGCTGTTTCCTTGAGGGTGGGATGCTGTTTTGCTGTGGACTTAAAACTCCTTGATTCAAACACTGAGAAAATCCGGAGTGGCAGGCAAATGTGGAAAGGACCGTGGTCTGAGAGCTCCCTGCTGACCACGCTGTGCACGTGCCTGATTCGCATCCGGATCGGTACACATGCGGGAGGGGCTTAAGCCTCTGTTACATGAACGCTTTTCTTAAGTCTTTGGGAGGCACCGCAACTTATCAATACGCATTCCATTTCTCCAATCAGAGAGACCTTGAGGCGGCTTCAGTTGGAGTATCCCTGTTACAAGTCTCCTGAACTCCCTCCATTGGTTAAAAACATCAGAAGACCCCTCCTGGATCGGACCAGGGAGGGTCCATCCAGTCCAGCATCCTTTTCTCACAGAGCGGCCAGCCAGTTCCTCTGGAGGGCAAGCAACAGGGCACAGAGGCCGAGGCCTTCGCCTGAGAAGGACACCAGAAGAGCCCTGCTGGATCGGACCAGGGAGGGTCCATCCAGTCCAGCATCCTTTTCTCACAGAGTGGCCAGCCAGTTCCTCTGGAGGGCCAGCAACAGGGCAGAGAGGCCGAGGCCTTCCCCTGAGAAGGACACCAGAAGAGCCCTGCTGGGTCAGACCAGGGAGGGTCCATCTAGTCCAGGATCCTTTTCTCACAGAGTGGCCAGCCAGTTCCTCTGGAGGGCCAGCAACAGGGTAGAGAGGCCGAGGCCTTCCCCTGATAAGGACATCAGAAGAGCCCTGCTAGGTCAGACCAGGGAAGGTCCATCCAGTCCAGCCTCCCGTCTCACCCAGAGGCCAACCAGTTCCTCTAGAGGGCCAGCAGCAGGGCATAGTGGCTGAGGCCTTCCCTGATGTTGCCTTCTGGCTCTGGTATTCAGAGGCTGTCTGCCTCTGAACGTGGAGGTTCCCTTCAGTCTCTATAGCTAGTAGCCACTGATAGATGATCTACCGAATCCCCTTTTAAAGCTGTTTATTCCTGTGGCCTTCGCTACATCCTCTGGCGGCGAATTCCACATTTGAATCCCTCTCTGTGTAAAGTGGTATTTCCTCTTCTCCGTCCTGAACCTACTGCCCGTCAGCCTCACTGGATGCCCCCCGAGTTCTACTATCTGAGGAGACAGCTGTCCAGGCAACAGAGACCAGTCCCCCTGGAGGAAATGGCCCTCCCCTCCCCAACCCTCCTCAGGCTCCACCGCCCGAACCTCCACGCATTTCCCAACCCAGAGCTGGCAACCCTCTACCCTCACACCCACCCAGTGTTGACACATCTCACCTTCTCTTCCAGGCCATCCCTTCAACCCTGGCTTCCTTTTCAGCTGCGCCACCGGCAACGTCATCAGCCACATTCTCCTTGGAGAAAGGCTCGATTATCAGGATCAGACGTTCCTCCAGCTGCTTCAGTACCTTAAAGACGCCTTCCGGCTAGAGAGCTCCATCTCTGGGCAGGTGAGGACTCCAGAGAAGGAAAAGCCAGTGATGTAAAGAGGAGGAGGAGGAGGAGGTTGGACTTATACCCTGCCCTTCACTACCCAAAGGTGTCTCAGAGCGGCTTCCAAACTCCTTTCCCTTCCCCTCCCCACAACAGACACCCTGTGAGGGAGGTGGGGCTGAGAGAGCTCTGGCAGAAACTGTTCTTTTTCAAGGACAGCTGTGCTAGGACTATGTCCTTCCTTCATTCCTGATTTCCACACTTACCAATGACCTGAGAGACCCAGTAGGGAACAGTGGCAAGTGTGTTGGACTAATAATAATTATCATATGGCAGTGTGTGTAGAATAGCCAGGAGATCCTAAGATTGTCTGGCAGCTGAAAGTTGTAGCTGTTTTACCATTATGTACCATTAGAAGAAGAAGAAGAAGAAGAGATTGGATTTATACCCCGCCCTTCACTACCCGAAGGAGTCTCAGAGCAGCTTCCAAACTCCTTTCCCTTCCCCTCCCCACAACAGACACCCTGTGAGGGAGGTGGGGCTGAGAGAGCTCTGGCAGAAACTGCTCTTTTCCAAGGACAGCTGTGCCAGGACTATGTCCTTCCTTCATTCCTGATTTCCACACTTACCAATGACCTGAGAGACCCAGTAGGGAACAGTGGCAAGTGTGTTGGACTAATAATAATTATCCACGGCAGTATGTGTAGAATAGCCAGGAGATACTAAGATTGTCTGGCAGCTGAAAGTTGTAGCTGTTTTACCATTATGTACCATTAGAAGAAGAAGAAGAAGAGATTGGATTTATACCCCGCCCTTCACTACCCAAAGGTGTCTCAGAGCGGCTTCCAAACTCCTTTCCCTTCCCCTCCCCACAACAGACACCCTGTGAGGTAGAAGAAGAAGAAGAGATTGGATTTATACCCCGCCCTTCACTACCCGAAGGAGTCTCAAAGCGGCTTCCAAACTCCTTTCCCTTCCCCTCCCCACAACAGACACCCTGTGAGGTAGAAGAGGAAGAAGAGATTGGATTTATACCCGGCCCTTCACTACCCAAAAGAGTCTCAAAGCGGCTTCCAAACTCCTTTCCCTTCCCCTCCCCACAACAGACACCCTGTGAGGTAGAAGAAGAAGAGATTGGATTTATACCCCGCCCTTCACTGCCCAAAGGAGTCTCAGAGCGGCTTCCAAACTCCTTTCCCTTCCCCTCCCCGCAACAGACACCCAGGGAGGTAGGTGGAGCTGAGAGAGCTCTGACAGCAACGGCTCTTTTTCAAGGACAGCTCTTATCAGAACTATGGCTTGCCCAAGGTCATCCAGCCAGGTGCAAGTGGAGGAGTGGGGAATCAAACCCGCTTCTCCCAGATTAGAGTCTGCACACTTAACCACTAGACCAAACTGGCTCTCAAGTAAAGACACCCCAAGTGCCGTCAGAGCGGAATGGCCGATTCTGGCTTGGAAAACTCCTGGAGATTTGGGGGGGGGGTGAGTGGGTGGAACCTGGTAGAGTGTCCGACTCTGGACTGAGAAACCCCCGGGCACTTTGGGGGTGGAACCTAGGGAGGGCAGGGTTTGAGGAGGGGAGAGACCTCAGCAGAGTATAATGCCCTGAGGTACCAACGGAAAACGTACTTGTGACAAAAAACTTTGGAGTAGCAGAAATGGATATATTGTCCAACCTGTTGAAGGACAGAACGAAACGTAAGAAATAGTTGGACACTCACGGACACTCCATGAAATTGCTGAGTGGTCGGGTCAGAACGGATAAAAGGAAGTCCTTCTTCACCCTAAGAGTGATTGACACATGGAATTCATGGCCACAGGAGGTGGCGGCGGCTACAAGCATGGGCGGCTTCAAGAGGGAATTGGATAAACATCTGGAGCAGAAGTCCATCAGTGGCTACTAGCCACAAGGGACAGATAGGAACTCTTGATCTGGGGCAAGTGATGCTCTGTGTTCTTGGTGCTTGGGGGGGGTCAACAGTGGGAGGGCTTCTGGTGTCCTGGCCCCACTGCTGGACCTCCTGATGGCCCCTGGTATTTTTGGCTGCCGTGTGACAGAGTGTTGGACTGGATGGGCCATTGGCCAGATCCATTGTTGACTTCTCTTATGTTCTTATGGATAAACATATGGAGCAGAGGTCCATCCGTGGCTCTTAGCCACAAGGAATAGATAGGAACTCTCAGTCTAGGGCAAGTGATGTTCGGTATTCTTGGTGCTTGTGGGGGGGGGCAACAGTGGGAGGGGCTTCTAGTGTCCTGGCCCCACTGCTGGACTTCCTGATGGCACCTGGTGTTTTTGGCCACTGTGTGACACAGAGTGTTGGACTGGATGGGCCATTGGCCTGATCCAACACTGGCTTCTCTTATGTTCTTATGGATAAACATATGGAGCAGAGGTCCACCAGTAGCCATTAGCCACAAGGTATAGATAGGAACTCTTGGTCTGGGGCAAGGGATGCTCTGTATTCTTGGTGTTTGGGGGGGGCAACAATGGGAGGGCTTCTAGTGTCCTGGCCCCACTGCTGGACCTCCTAATGGCACCTGGTATTGGACTGGATGGGCCATTGGTCTGATCCAACATTGGCTTCTCTTATGTTCTTAAGTATGTGCTGGGCGGAAAGAAACTTTGAAGACCAAGAACAAAGAATACACATAACATAAATCTGGAGAGACTCCAACTTGAACTATATAGAATTAGACTCTTATCAGGAAACATAACAGAACATGTTAGCGATTTGATTAAGCGATATTAATCTTAGTGATTATATAAAGAAACCGGACGGGAAACAAAGAATTAAGACTGAAGATGTGTAACAGCTGGTATACAAATCTGATGAAATTTCCCTTGGTGTCATATCCCTTACTATCCTTGCATTTCCTGTCCCATAATATGTCAAAACTCAATAAAAATTAAAATATATTTTAAAAAGCAGAGTATAATGCCCTGGATTTGCCAACCTACAGAGCAGCCCTTCTCTCCAGGGGGAACTGATCTATATTGCCTGGAAATCAGTTGTAATTCTAGATCTCCTGGCCCCACCTGAAGAATGGCACCCCTGGAGCATGGCAAGGGCAGAGTTTGGGAAAGGGATGTGATACCATAGAGCCCCCCCCCCCTTTCCAAAGCTGCCCCTTTCTCTCCAGGAACAACTTGTCTCTGCAGTCTGGAGATTAGCTGTAATTTGGGAAATCCCCAGGCCCACCTGGAGGTTAAGAACATATGAGAAGCTAGTGTTGGATCAGTCCAATGGCCCATCCAGTCCAACACTCTGTGTCACACAGTGGCCAGAAATACCAGGTGCCATCAGGAGGTCCAGCAGTGGGGCCAGGACACTAGAAGCCCTCCCACTGTTGCTCCGCCCAAGCATCAAGAATACAGAGCATCCCTTGCCCCAGAGTCCCTATCTATACTTTGCAGCTAATAGCCACTGAGGGACCTCTGCTCCAGATGTTTATCCAGTTCCCTCTTGAAGCTGTCCATGCTTGTAGCTGCCACCACCTCCTGCGGCAGTGAATCCCATGTGTTAATCACTCTTGGGATGAAGAGAAGCCAATGTTGGATCAGGCCAACAGGCCATCCAGTCCAACACTATGTCACACGGCAGCCAAAAATCCCAGGTGCCACCAGGAGGTCCAGCAGTGGGGCCAGAACACTAGAAGCCCCTCCCACTGTTGCCCCCCCAAGCACCAAGAATACAGAGCATCACTTGCCCCAGAGTCCCTATGTATACCTTGTGATGGAGGTGACACGCATCCAGACCAATGAAATCTCTGATACCAGAATAATTTGAAGAACATCTTTTTATATATATATGTATACTAAAAACCTTTTATACATGTATTCGGATGTGTGTCATTGCAATATAGAGAATAGTGACCACGGAGGAAGGCCCAATGGGGCCGAAATGCATTTGGTCCTAAAGTTTGAAATTGTTTACCTGCCATATGCATTTGTATTTGAAAAGCTTTTATAAGTCTGATATTAAGACTCTTTCTTTTAATCATAATATGTTTTAACGTGTACACCATAATAAACATTTGAATTTTTATAATATAAAATGTTAGCTTAGCCCTTTTGGTTCACAGCGGTCCAGCAGTGGGGCCAGGACACTAGAAGCCCTCCCACTGTTGACCCCCCCCAAGCACCAAGAATACAGAGCATCACTTGCCCTAGAGTCCCTATCTATACCTTGTGGCTAATGGCCACTGATGGACCTCTGCTCCAGATGTTTATCTAATTCAGTTTGGAACCCTGTGGCAGAGGAGAAGGGGAAGCGTGAGAATTTCTTCCTGGTGAGGAGTGGACAGATGGGGAAAAGGACTTGTAATCCTGCCTCTCTAGTATGCAACACAGCGTACTTCCTCCAGGTCTGACGTTCTTCCGTTCTTCCGTCAGCTCTACAACATGTTCCCCAGGATCATGGACTTTTTGCCGGGCAGCCACCAAACCTTTTTCAGAAACCTGGAGAGCATCCAAAACTTCGTACGGCAGAAGATTAAAGAGCACGAGAGCAGCCTGGATATCAACGCTCCCCGGGACTTCATAGACACCTTCCTCATCAAAATGGAGCAGGTAAGGAGGTGCTCCAGTCGGGGAAGACACCTGACTATGGGGTGAGGGGGGGGGGAAGGTTGGCATGCTGGAAGCAGACCCAGGTCTTAAAATCAGGTGGATCACCTCGTCCACAGCCTTCACACGTCCAATGGGCACTTCCAGGTTGGATTATTGTGTAATCCTCTCTGTGTGGGGCTGCCCTCGACCCTACTCTGGAAACGGCAGCTGGTGCAGAATGCACCTGGTGCTGCACTGGCTGCCTGTTGAGTGCCGGATCTGCTTCAAAGTGCTGGCGCTTTCCTTTAAAGCCCTGTACGGCCAGGGGCCTGCATACCTGCAAGATCTCCTCTCCCCTTATGAACCTCGTAGGACATTATGGTTTGCCAACCAGCCTCTCCTGGTGGTCCCCGGCCCCAGGGACGTCTGTCTTGCCTCAACGAGGGCCAGGAGTTTTTCCGTCTCTGGTTCCTAACTGGTGGAATGAGCTCTTTTATGAGATCAGGGCCCTGAGGGACCTTTTAAAGGAATTAAGGTAAAGGTAAAGGTTCCCTTGCTCGAAAGCCAGTTGAATCCGACTCTAGGGTTGCGGTGCTCATCTCCGTTTCAAAGCCGAAGAGCCAGCGCTGTCCGAAGACATTTCCGTGGTCATGTGGCCGGCATGACTAAACATCAAGGCGCACGGAACGCTGTTACCTTCCCACCAACGTGGTACCTATTTATCTACTTGCAATTTCTTGCTTTCGAACTGCTAGGTTGGCAGGAGCTGGAACTAGAGACGGGAGCTCACTCCGTCTTGTGGCACCTGGGTCTCGAACTGCTGAACTACTGACCTTCCACAGCCTGCAGTTCAGCGTCTTAACCACTTGAGCCACCGCAGCTCTAGGTTGGCAGGAGCTGGAACTAGAGACGGGAGCTCACTCCGTCTTGCGGCACCTGGGTCTCGAACTGCTGAACTACTGACCTTCCACAGCCTGCAGTTCAGCGTCTTAACCACTTGAGCCACCGCAGCTCTTAAAGGAATTAGTAGTAGTTATATTTTAAGTGGGAGCTGCGGTGGCTCAAGAGGTTAAGACGCTGAACTGCAGGCCGTGGAAGGTCAGTAGTTCAGCAGTTCGAGACCCGTGAGTGCCTCATGACGGGGTGAGCTCCTGTCTCTAGTTCCAGCTCCTGTCAACCTAGCTGTCCGAAAGCAAGAAATTGCAAGTAGATAAATAGGTACCACTTCGGTGGGAAGGGAACAGCGTTCCGTGCGCCTTGGTGTTTAGTTATGCCGGCTACATGACTACGGAAAAGTCTTTGGACAGCGCTGGCTCTTCGGCTTTGAAACGGAGATGAGCACTGCAACCCTAGACTCGGATTCGACTGGCTTTCGAGCAAGGGAACCTTTACCTTTACTATATTTTAATTGATGTGTTTTAGTTGTTTTTTTAACTGTTTGTGTATTATCTGACTGCTCTTTGCCTGAGGACAGTTCTATTGAGGACACGTTGGCTGAACAATCATAAGTAAATGTAAAGGTTCCCTTGCTCGAAAGCCGGTCGAATCCGACTCTAGGGTTGCAGTGCTCATCTCCGTTTCAAAGCCGAAGAGCCAGCGCTGTCCGAAGACGTTTCCGTGGTCATGTGGCCGGCATGACTAAACACCAAGGTGCACGGAACGCTGTTAGCTTCCCACTGAAGTGGTACCTATTTATCTACTTGCAATTTCTTGCTTTTGAACTGCTAGTTGGCAGGAGCTGGAACCAGAGACGGGAGCTCACTCCGTCTTGCGGCACCCGGGTCTTGAACTGCTGAACTACTGACCTTCCACAGCCCGCAGTTCAGCATCTTAACCCCTTGAGCCACCGCAGCTCCTATGAACAATCATAGGAAGGCATTTTCTGGACCAGAAATTAATACCAGTGAAATACCACTTGGCATGTGATTGCACCTTTGGAGGCCTCAATTGTACTTTTATTCTGTGCCTAGTGGTTTCGTTTTGGAACAACTTTTTTCCGGCCCTTCTTGTATTTATATCTTGTATCTGTATGATTGTACTGTACTATTATATTAACCGATATGTTCATCACTGTGTTTGACCTCTGAAGAAGGCCTGCGCAGGCCGAAATGCATCAGGTCATGTCCATTAGCCCTTGTGTGTTAGAATTTAGTATTTTTACATGAGGTGTGATTGGGCCCTTATATATTTTTTTAAAAAAATCTTTGTTAATAAATACATGTATCTGTATATTAAGCTTTTATTGTTGGCCCTGTTTTCTATTTGACTAACCTTTTCAGGTTCTGGATTCAAGGTTTCTAGGTTCAGTCCCCACCCCCCTTTTTGTCCTTATCTGTGATGGAACCCACCTTGAGCCTGCTATGCAGGGAGAGCGAGACACAAATCTAATAGAATAAATAAATAAAAATAAACACAACCAGTCCCAGACTACAGAGATCAGTTCTCCTGGAGGGAATGCCTGCTTTGGAGTTGGGTGCAGTGGTTAGTAGCATAGACTCTAATCTGGGAGAACCAGGTTTGATTCCCCACTCCTCCACTTGCACCTGCTGGTGTGACCTTGGGTCAGTCACAAGCTCTGGCACAGCTGTCCTTGAAAAAGAGCAGTTTCTGTCAGAGCTCTCTCAGCCCCACCTACCTCACAGGGTGTCTGTTGTGGGGAGGGGAAGGGAAAGGAGTTTGTAAGCCGCTCTGAGACTCTGAGTGAAGGGTGGGGTATAAATCCAATCTCTCTCTCTCTCTCTCTCTCTCTCTCTCTCTCTCTCTCTCTCTCTCTCTCTCTCTCTCTCTCTCTGGAGGGTGGGCTCGATGGCATTTTACTCCCACTGAGGTACCTTCCCCCCAAACCCCACCCTCCCCAAGCTCCACCCCCAAATCTCCAGGGATTTCTCAAGCTGGAGTTGGCAACCCTACAATGATGCCAGCCATGTCGGTGTGATGGGTGGGGTTCACAGTTCTTCCCACTGTTTCCAGGAGAAGAACAACCCCAAGACGGAGTTCACTCGTGAGAACCTGATGATGACGGTCTACGACCTATTCGTCGCTGGGACAGAAACCACCAGCATCACCCTGAGATTCATTCACATGCTCCTGGTTGAACACCCGGCGGTGCAAGGTCAGCTCCCAAACAAATTTCATACCTTTCACTAGGAGATGAATATTATTGTTATTATGAGAGCCAGTGTGGTTGTAGTGGTTAGGAGCATGGACTCGAAGCTGGGAGACCCGGGTTCAGTCCCCACTATTCCACATGCAGCTGCTGGTGTGACCTTGGGTCAGTCACCAGTTCTCTCAGAGTTGTTCTCTCACAAGCAGTCCTTGAAAGAGCTCTCTCATCCCCACCTCCCTCACAGGGTGTCTGTTGTGGGGAGGGGAAGGGAAAGGAGTTTGCAAGCTGCTCTGAGATTCCTTCAGGTAGTGAAGGGCAGGGTATAAAGCCAATCTCCTCCTCACCTCCTCCTCCTCTTCTTCTTATCATCATTTATTTAATTTATTTATTTAATTCAATTTGTATCCCGCCCTCCCTGCCAATCATCATCATCATCGTGTGGCAGTGTGTGTAATATAGCCAGGAGATCCTAAAGTTGTCTGGCAAGCAGACGATCTAGCTCTTTTAGCATTATGCACCACTAGGTGGTGAGCTAGACTTGTTGCTTTTACAAGATGGTGCTTCAGCCACTGGTTATTCATTCCCAGGTACCTGGTCCATCATAGTGTTCCATCTATACGGTGTGGACAACTCATGGACTGCTGCCCCATAAGTTTATCCATAAGAACAAGCAAAGCCATGTTGGAACAGTCCAGTGGCCCATCTAGTCCAACACTCCGTGTCACACAGTGGACAAAACCCAGGTGCCATCAAGAGGTCCACCAGCAGGGCCAAAACTCCAGAAGCCCTCCCACTGCTGCCCCCCAAGAACCAAGAATATAGAGAACATGAGAGAAGCCATGTTGGATCAGGCCAGTGGCCCATCCAGTCCAACATCCTGTGTCACACAGTGGACAAAACCCAGGTGCCATCAAGAGGTCCACCAGCAGGGCCAAAACTCCAGAAGCCCTCCCCCTGTTGCCCCCCAAGAACCAAGAATATAGAGAACATGAGAGAAGCTAAGTTGGATCAGGCCAATGGCCCATCCAGTCCAACACTCTGTGTCACACAGTGGCCAGAAATACCAGGGGCCATCAGGAGGTCCACCAGTGGGACCAGAAGCCCTCCTACTGTTGCCCCCCCCAAGCACCATAAAGAGAGAGTGCCACATAGTGTTCCATCTATAACTTGTGGCTAACAGCCACTGATGGACTTCTGCTCCATATGCTCTGTATGTTTATCCATCAGCCTTTTCAAAACCCCTTCAGCAAAACCAGGATCTCCTGGAAAGCTCTTTGCCAGAGTAAAAGAACATAAGAAAGGAAGGAGCTACGATAGATTGTAGCCGCGGTGGCTCAGAGGTTAAGACACTGAGCTGCGGACCGGAAGGTCGGTAGCTCGGCAGTTTAAGTCCCGAGTGCCGCATGACGGAGTGAGCTCCTGTCTCTGGCCCCAGCTCCTGCCAACCTACGCAGTTCGAAAACAAGGAATTGCAAGTAGATAAACAGGTGCCGCTTCAGTGGGAAGGGAACAGTGTTCCGTGTGCCTCGGCGTCTACATGACCACGGGGAAGTCTTCGGACAGCGCTGGCTCTTCAGCTTGGAAACGGAGATGAGCACCGCCACCCTAGAGTTGTATGTGACTGGCTTTCAAGCAAGGACAGATTGCACTTGTAAATGTCCCTTTTCCGAATCCCTTTGCAGCAAAGATCCACGAGGAGATAGACCGAGAGATCGGCCGCGAACGACCTCCTTCCATGAAGGACCGGCTCGAGATGCCTTACACGGAAGCCACCATCCACGAGGCCCAGAGAGTCCTCGATCTCATCCCCTTGGGATTCAGCCGCTTGGTCAAACAGGACTTTGAAATCCGTGGCTACACCATCCCCAAGGTACTTGGAACCACCCAGGGCCGATCAGGGCTTTTTTTTGGTAGAAAAAGCCCAGCAGGAACTTATTAGCATAACAGGTCCCTCTTAGCATATTAGGCCACACCCCTGACAATACAGCTCATTAGCCTATTAGGCCACACCCCCATGTTACCAGAAGAGTGGTCATCCAGTCACACCCACCTTTTGCTAATTATTCTGTTTACCTTGTTTGTTGTCAAAACCCAGGGCCTTTTTTGTAGCAGGAACTCCTTTGCATGTTAGGCCACACGCCCCTCATGTAGCCAATCCGAATGCGTTTCTGCTGTTGGGTCTGGCCTGTTATGCTAATGAGTTCCTGCTGGGTGTGGCCAACTCGGGAGCCAGCCGGAACTCCGTTCCAGTGCGTTCCTGCCCCAAAATAGCCCCAGGGCCGACCACACTGCTAAATGGGGGGTGGACACTTTGTAGAACTTCTTGACCTGGGCTGAAGGGCATTAACACATTATCCTAGTTTATGCTGCATCACCATGACAAGGGTTGCCAATCTCCAGGTACGGCCTGGAGATCTCTATTGGGATATATGGTTAATGCAGCAGAGCTTTGCCCAGTCTTAGAAGTGTGATACCGGGTGCCGTAAATAAATCTCCCAAAGGTATATTGCAAAGAAAGTAAACTTACATTTATTGAAGTAGATCCAGTCCACATTCAGGTTGCAGTCAAAAGGAAAGAGCCTAATGAAAGAGAAGAAGGGAAAAGAAGAGATTGGATTTATAGCCCACCCTTCACCTGGAGTCTCAGAGTGGTTTACACCCTCCCCTCCCCACAACAGACACCCTGTGAGGTAGGTGGGGCTGAGAGAGCTCTTTCCAGAACTGCCCTTTCAAGGACAGCTCTTGTCAGAACTATGGCTTGCCCAAGGTCATCCAGCAGCTGCAAGTGGAGGAGTGGGGAATCAAACCCAGTTCTCCTAAATTAGAGTGGGCACACTTAACCTACACCAGACTGGCTTTCCCTATCACAAATGGCCGGCTTGTCCAACATCATGTTTGTGGGAGTATGAGAGCATTGTCTCTACAGGAGAGACCTGCAGAGACATGGGTCTCCATGGAAGGCCATGTGAAGTAAGTGAGAGGGAAAGGACAAAGGGATAGAAAGGAGAGGTCAGAGAGCAGCTCCCAGGTGAAGACAAAGAGAGGAATCCCCGTTGAAGGAGAGGACACCCAGACACCCTTAGAGTGATGTAGCGCCCCCTTCCATCCCGTCTGACATGCTGAGTCTCTCCCTCCAGCAAACTCCTGGAATTACAACTGATCCCCAGACCACAGAGGAAAGGAACGGCAAAACCAACTCTGAATATCTCTTGCCTTGGAGACCCCATGAGGAGACACCATAAGTCAGTTGAGCCTGGACGGTGCTTGATCATTCTCCCCTTCCTGTATAACTTTGTGTGGTTAAACACATCGCTGCCTGTCCAAATTGAACAGACAGGTTTCCTGAGTCACTGCTCACGTCTTCAGACACTTCTCACACCCTACTACGAATTTTGTTCATCTTTGACTTGACCTGGATACCCCAGGTCCGATCTTGTCATATCTCAGAACCTAAGTAGGTTTGGCCTTGGTTGGTATTTGGAAGGGCGACCTCCAAGGAATACCAGGGTTGTTGTGACGCAAAGGCAGGCAATGGCAAACCACGTCTGAAACGTCTCTTGCCTTAGAAACAAGTCTAGCTCGCCACCTAGTGGTGGTGCATAACACTAAAGAGCTAGAACTTTTGGCTGCCAGACAATCTTAGGATCTCCTGGCTATTCTGCACACTTTTTGATCATAGAATCACAGAGTTGGAAGGGGCCATCTGGGCCATCTAATCCAACTCCCTGCTCAATGCAGGATCAGCCTAGAGCATCTCGGACAAGTGTATAGTTTAGGGTGATCGTGCATTAAGCAGGGGGGTGGACTAGATGGCCTGCGTAGCCCCTTCTAGCTCTGGGATTCTAAGATTCTGTTATCAAGATGGGTGGCCGTGTTAGTCTGTCTGTAGCAGCAGAAAAGAGTAACAGTCCAGGAGCACCTTCAAGACTAACATCAATGAACTAATTAATAGTCATACGCCCTTGTGTGTAGAATAGCCAAGAGATCCTAAGATTGTCCGGCAGTCAGAAGTTCTAGATCTTTGCCATTATGCACCACTAAAGGTAAAGGTAAGGGTTCCCCTGCTCGAAAGCCAGTCAAATCCGACTCTATGGTTGCGGTGCTCATCTCCGTTTCAAAGCCGAAGAGCCAGCGCTGTCCGAAGACGTTTCCGTGGTCATGTGGCCGGCATGACTAAACACCAAGGCGCACGGAACGCTGTTACCTTCCCACTGAAGTGGTACCTATTTATCTACTTGCAATTTCTTGCTTTCGAACTGCTAGGTTGGCAGGATATGCACCACTAGGCATGTACAAAAAAATCTATGTACAAAATGAAGAACACCATCGTCAATCGGTTCCCTTTTTTAAAAAATTGTGCTTTTTACTACCTTAACCAAACAGTTATTACTATTAAAACTCTGGTTTGGGAGGGGGGGTTATGCTAAAAAGTGGTCTCCAAAACATTTTAAATTTTTTTACTAAACTTTGGAATCTTCAGCCATTCCTGTTCCAGATTTGGATGTGCCACGTATGGTAAAAGTTTAAGATGCTGGCGCAAAATTCACTTGCATCGTTTGTTCCCTGTTATTCTGCCAGCTGGCCTGCTTCCTGCAGATGGAAGCCATCTCCCCTCCACTAGGGTTGCCAGCCTCCAGGCGGGGCCTGGAGATCTCCCAGGACTCCAACTGATTCCCAGACAAGATCAGTCCCAGTGGAGAAAATCCCAGCTTTGGCGGGTGCGCTCTGTGGCAGCACATCCCTGCTGAGGCCCCACCCCTCTCCAAGCCCCGCCCCTTTCAGGCTCCACCCCCAAATCTCCAGGAATTTCCCAGCACGGATGTGGCAGCCCTGCCCGCCACCTTCTCCGTTTCCCAACACCCAGCCTGGCAGAGAGTTCTGGAGAACCCAAAAGCCTCTTGGTGTTTTGTATCGCTCTGATGGGTCCTAAGAACATCTATCCCACCGCTCTCTTGCCTTTGGATTTTCCCGCAGGGCGCCACGCTCTTCACCATCCTGAGTTCTGCCTTACATGACCCCAAACAGTACAAGAACCCGTATCAGTTTGACCCGGAGAACTTCCTGGACGAAAAGGGAGCCTTCAAGAAGAACGGAGCCGACATGCCCTTCTCAGCAGGTAGGGGAGAAAGGCCCGGAGTCAAAGGAGACGGAAGCCATCCGGGCGTAGGGCAGGTCTGTGTGAAGCGAGGTTTCAGGGCTGGCATCAGCGTAGCCCGAGGTGGGGCAGCTTCCAGGGGCTCCCGGGGTTTGTGGGGCACGGCCCACTGCTGTGGACTCCCCCCCCCATGACTTATTTGCTGGTGCTCCAGCATGCTCCCAGCTACACGAGTTTTGCCAACCTCCAAATGAGATCTGGAGAACTCCCACTTTTACAATCAGATCAGTGTTCCCTCTCAGCTGAGTTAGTGCGAGCTAGCTCACAGTTTTTTAGCCTCTGGCTCACACATTTTTGTCTTCGCTCAGGGAGGATGGCGCCTGAGCAGCGTTTCCTCTAAGCTGAGTTAGTGTGAGCCAGCTCACAGTTTTTTAGCCTCCAGCTCACACATTTTCGTCTTAGCTCAGGAAGGGCCCCCCTCCGGAGCAAACTAATTTATGCAAGAGTCAAATCGCTGGCTCACCACTTTAATGCCAGTAGCTCACAAAGTAGAATTTTTGCTCACAAGACTCCACAGCTTAGAGGGAACATTGCTCTGGGTGAGAGAGACCAGCTGCCCTGGAGGAAGTAGAGAAAAAAATATATAACTAACAGAAGAAAAAAAACACTCTTCTGTAAATTTTAACACATTTTGTTATACTTTCTATATAGCAAATATCTATCATAAGTAATATTCATTGTATAAAATACATTTCATAAGTATGGGTAATATATATATATATATATATATATATATATATATATATACACACACACACATATACTTTTGGGCAGGAATGCACAGGAACGGAGTTCTGGCTGGCTCCCAAGTTGGCCATGGCCAGCAAGAACTCATTAGCATAACAGGCCACACCCAACAGCAGAAACTCATTAGGACTGGCCACATTCAGGCTGTATGGCCTAACATGCAAAGGAGTTCCTGCTACCCGAAAAAGCCCTGTCGTTTTGACAACAAGGTCAACAGAATAATGTACAGCAAAAGGTGGGTGTGGCTGGATGATCACACTTCTAGGTAGGCATGGGGGTGTGGCCTAATATCCTAATGAGCTGTGCTGCCATGGGTGTGGCCTGATATGCTAATGAGTCTCCTGCTGTTGAGCTGTGGCCTATTCATGCTAATGAGTTCCTGCTGGGCTTTTACCACAAAGAACCCCTGTATATATATACATATAGGTCTGTGGTCAGAGACCATAGAGCATGGTACTAATACAATACAAAAATTTGATGTAAATACTATGAACTCAGTCCTGGATATTTTCCTGGATTCTTTTAGTGGCGTTATCACTTTAAAGCGTCTTAACGGAGCTGCGAAGAAAAAAAGAAATGGACTAAAATGCCTTTGTTTTTCCAAGCTCTTAGCCAACACATATAACTTCATCTACTGTCGTCCATTAAACACAGAAAAAAACCTTCAATGAAATGGGGGGAGAACGATGCATGTGAAAAATACATAAAAATCCAAGGAATGTAAAAGGACGAGCTCCTCCAGAATAGGAAGCTGTTCTGAATATATTGTTCAACTCAGGCTCTCTGTAATGTTCATCAGCAATCTCTTTATAGAGCACTACAGGAATGACAATAATACAGATCAAGAAGAAGAAGAGAAGAGATTGGATTTATACCTCACCTTTCACTACCCAAAGGAGTCTCAGAGCAGCTTGCAAACTCCTTTCCCTTCCCCTCCCCTCAACAGACACCCTGTGGGGTAGGCAGGGGTCTGAGAGAGCTCTGACAGAAACTGCTCTTTTTCAAGAACAGCTATGCCAGAACTACGGCTTGCCCAAGGTCATCCAGCAGCTGCAAGTGGAGGAGTGCGGAATCAAACCCGGTTCTCCCGGATTAGAGTCCGCACACTTAACCACTATACCAAACTGGTTCTCAACTCAGTATCTCACTAATGTCTTCCCAAACGCTACGCACGGCCCTGTGCCACTGGGAAAAGGGCTGCAGGCTGCATTGAGAATTGGATAGGATTGCCATCTCCAGGTTGAGAAATACTTGGAGATTTTGGGGGTGGAGGCTGGGGAGGGCAAGGTTTGGGGACAGGAAGGACTCCAGTGGGGGTCTAATGCCATAGAGTCCACCTTCCAAAGCATCCATTTCCATCAGGTGAACTGATCTCTGTCGCCTGGAGATCGGATGTCATCCCAGGAGGTCTCCGGCCACCAGGGGTCGTTTCCTGCCGGAGCGTGGCGGAGAGGCACTCTGCCAGTAAGGAGCCCAGGGTGGCCCCCCCACTGCCATTCCTGGCCTGCCTGTGCAGGGAAGGCCTGCAGAGCCCCCTGCCACCTGGGGAGATTTAAATGCCTTTCTTTCCCTTCCCCATCTGGGTTGCCTGCCCGATTTTCTCCGGGGCACCTGCAGAAGATCAGGCAGGGAACCCAGGCATGCTTGCATGCCTGCCCTTTGTCAGGGGGTGTGGCAAATGCAAATGAGTTATGCAAATGAGCGCCTGCACCTCTTTTTCTATGAAATGACCCCTGCTGGCCACCACCTAGACATTGGCAACATTAGAAGAAGAAGAAGAAGAAGAAGAAGAAGAAGAAGAAGAAGAAGAAGAAGAAGAAGAAGAAGAAGAAGAAGAAGAAGAAGAAGAAGAAGAGATTGGATTTATACCCCGCCCTTCACTACCCGAAGGTGTCTCAGAGTGGCTTACAAACGCCTTTCCCTTCCCCTCCCCACAACAGACACCTTGTAAGGGAAGTGGGGCTGAGAGAACTCTGACAGAAATGGCTCTTTTTCAAGGACAGCTCTGACAGAACTATGGCTTGCCCAAGGTCACCCTGCAGGTGCAAGTGGAGGAGTGGGGAATCAAACCCGGTTCTCCCAGATTAGAGTCCGCGCACTTAACCACTACACCAAGCTGGCATTAACAGTGGGAGAGCTCACAAGTGGGCATGGGAAGGACACACAGGCAGGAGGGAGGAGTGGAGTTTGGTGGGAGGGAAATTGGGCATGTCTGGGAGCCCGGTGGTAGGTAGAAGAGGGGAAGGATCCCCCAGGAACACTCTCCCTGTGGCCCTTCAGCTCCCAGACCCTGCCCTGCAAGGTTTGCTTCATGACAGCCCCTTCTGTTTTTTCTCTCTGCCGCAGGAAAGAGGAACTGTCTCGGGGAAGGACTGGCCCGCATGCAGCTCTTCCTGTATCTCACCACCATCCTGCAGAGCTTCTGTCTCAAGCGCCCACCAGGAGTCACCCAACTTGACCTGACGCCAGAAGTCAGCGGCTTGGGAAACATCCCCCGCCAGCTCCCGCTTTGCTTCGCCCCACATTGATCACCTTCAAGTTGCCGACCAGTGTTCCCTCTAAGCTGAATTAGTGTGAGCTGGCTGACAGTTTTTTAGCCTCCGGCTCACACGTTTTTGCCTTCACTCAGGAAGCAGGGTTCCAGGACAAACTAATTAACGCAGTAGCCAAACCGCTCGCCCACAGCTTTAATGCCAGTAACTCACAAAGTAGAATTTTCGCTTGCAAGACTCCACAGCTTAGAGGGAGCACTGATTGTCAACTTTCAGTTGGGAAATTCCTGGAGATTTGGGGGATGAGCTTGGAGAGGGAAGTCGGGGGGTATTCAGGGCTATTTTGGGAAGGAACGCACAGGAACGGCGTTCCGGCTGGCTCCCAAGTTGGCCACGCCCAGCAGGAACTCATTGGCATAACAGGCCACACCCAACAGCAGAAACTCATTAGGACTGGCCACATTAAGGGTGTGTGGCTTAACATGCAAAGGAGTTCCTGCTACAAAAAGCCCTGGGTTTTGACAACAAACAAGGTAAACAGAATAAGAAGCAAAAGGTGGGTGTGGTTGGATGACCACACTTCTGGCAACACGGGGCGGGGTGTGTGGCCTAATATGCTAATGAGCTGTGCTGTCAGGGGTGTGGCCTAATATGCTAATGAGTTTCTGCTGCTGGGTGTGGCCTATTATGCTAATGAGTTCCTGCTGGGCTTTTTCTCCAAAAAAAGCCCTGGGTATAATTATTGGGTTTTATACTGGGTCAAATGTTAAGAAAAATCATTTGTCTTGCAAGCACAGAAGCTTTAGCTGCCACTGGTCTGAGTAGACGAAACGGACTCTGATGGACCAGGGGCCTGATTCAGTATAAGACAGCTTTGTGGGTTCGATATGTGTCCTCTCATCGATGGTTCGAGAGATTTCTGAAAGTCTAGAAATACGGGAGTTCTAAACTGACTATCAGGTTATTCTCGAGGGATGCTCCAACTTGCCTTATGGCTCTGCTTACTTTTGAGTAATAAGACAAGTCATGCTCTCTTTCTGATCATCTGTAGAATTCAGTGTTGCCATTATACCCTTTTTGAGTTAGTTAACATGAAAGGTGGCCTAATTGGGTCTTAATAAAGGGCAAAATGGAGCCCATGAGTATTCACTGCGTACCACGCTGTCATGATGTAGACACAAGGTTGGCAGGACTGCCAAATCCAGGTTGGGAAATTCCTAGAGATTTGGGGGTAGAACCTGGGGAAGGGAGGGTTTCGGGATAGGGTATAAATTAGTTGTGGATTTTCTGGGCCGTGTGGCCGTGGTCTTGGCACTGTAGGACTTAATGTTTCGTCAGCAGCTGTGACTGGCATCCTCAGAGGTATAACACAGAAAGATGGAGGACATTCTGTGTCAAGGTGAGAAGAAGAAAAATGGTAGGCAGGTCATTTATATCTACTCAGGAAGGTGGGGTAGGGCTGAGTCATTATCTGTGTAATCTGACATGGTAATTGGAAGTGTTGTCCAGCCTTTCAGTGTCTTGGAACAAGATACTGTGTCCTGTTTGGGTTAGGCTATGTTCAGCCACTGCTGATTTTTCAGGTTGGCCAGTCTGCAGTGTCTTTCATGTACTTTTATTCTTGTCTGAATATGTGGTCCTGATGTAAACCTGTCCACAACTGCAGGGTATGTGGTATACTCCTGCAGAAGTGAGGGAGTCCCTTCTGTCTTTTGCCAATTGTAGCATCTGTTGTATTTTTCTGGTGGGCCTGAATACTGTTTGTATAGCGTAAACACTGAAAAGCAGCCATTGTCTCCAGGGGAAATGGTCTCTAGTTTGGAGATACTATGTCTAAGAAAATTGCAGATCTCAATAGGTGGGCCCGTCTAAATGTTTTTGTGACTGGGGGAATAACTTCCATCCAGACAAATACGCTGTCCCCCAAAATGCAGTTCCTGTTCTAGAAGAGGGAGAAGGTGAAGAAGGAGGAGGAGGAGGAGGAGGAGGAGAAGAGTTGGTTTTTATACCCCACCCTTCACTCAGAGTGGCTTACAATCACCTTTCCTTCCCCCATAACAGACACCCTGTGAGGTAGGTGGGGCCAAGAGAGCTCTGAGAGAACTGTGACTGGCCCAAGGTCACCCAGCTGGCTTTATGCAGGGGAGTGGGGAATCAAACCCAGTTCTCCAGATTAGAGTCCGCCGCTCTTAACCACTACACCAAACTGGCTCTCATCAAACTGAGAAACAGTGTAGTCAGTGTGCAGGTCAGAGTGTTGAACCACAACCTGAGAGCTCCAGGTTCAGGTCCCTAGTGGGCCATGGAAGTTCACTGGATGACCTTGAGGCAGTCCACAATCACAGCCTAAACTACATCACAGGATTCTGGTGAGGATGCTTTGGGACAGATCATGCTTACCGTACTTGAATTCCTTGGAGCAAGGGCAGGATACAGGTAGGCAGGTAGTCATGGAGTCATTGACCAGAAAAGAGAGAGAGAGAGAGAGAGAGAGAGAGAGAGAGAGAGAGAGAGAGAGAGAGAGAGGTCCTTTCCACACTAGACCTTAAATCCCGGTTCAAACCTTTCCCCGAACTTACATTCTACACTACATGCGAGTTCAACCCTGTAAGTGTCTCAGGGTATTTTTACATTCTACACTACATGTGAGTTCACCCCGGTAATTATCTCAGGGTATTTTTACATTCTACACTACACGTGAGTCCACCCCAGTAATAATCTCGGGGTATTTTTACATTCTACACTACACATGAGTTCACCCTGGTAATTATCTCGGGGTATTTTTACATTCTACACTACACGTAAGTTCACCCTGGTAATTATCTCGGGGTATTTTTACATTCTGCACTACACATGAGTTCACCCTGGTAATTATCTCAGAGTATTTTTACATTCTACACTACACATGAGTTCACCCCAGTAATTATCTCAGAGTATTTTTACATTCTACACTACACATGAGTCCACCCCAGTAATAATCTCGGGGTATTTTTACATTCTACACCAGTGTTTTTCAACCACTGTGCCGTGGCACACTAGTGTGCCGTGAGATATTGTCTGGTGTGCCGTGGGAAAAATTCCAATTTCATCCGTAACATATGAACAATTATAAAATAAAGTATTATTATTTCATAATAAAGTAATTATAAAATAATTTCTTTGTGTTTATTTGATTCCTATTCAAGAGAATTACTTTATATATAGTCAATATAGGCACAGAGTTAAATTTTTTTAACATTTTCTAATGGTGGTGTGCCTCGTGATTTTTTTCATGAAAAAAGTGTGCCTTTGCACAAAAAGGTTGAAAAACACTGTTCTACACTACACATGAGTTCACCCTGGTAATTATCTCGGGGTATTTTTACATTCTACACTACACATGGGTTCACCCCGGTAATTATCTCAGGGTATTTTTACATTCTACACTACACGTAAGTTCACCCTGGTAATTATCTCAGAGTATTTTTACATTCTACACACTACATGTGAGTTCATCCCTGTAAGTATCTCAGAGTATTTTTACATTCTACACTACACATGAGTTCACCCCAGTAATTATCTCAGAGTATTTTTACATTCTACACTACACGTGAGTCCACCCCAGTAATAATCTCGGGGTATTTTTACATTCTACACTACACATGGGTTCACCCTGGTAATTATCTCGGGGTATTTTTACATTCTACACTACACGTAAGTTCACCTTGGTAATTATCTCAGAGTATTTTTACATTCTACACACTACATGTGAGTTCATCCCTGTAAGTATCTCAGAGTATTTTTACATTCTACACTACACATGAGTTCACCCCAGTAATTATCTCAGAGTATTTTTACATTCTACACTACACGTGAGTCCACCCCAGTAATAATCTCGGGGTATTTTTACATTCTACACTACACATGAGTTCACCCTGGTAATTATCTTGGGGTATTTTTACATTCTACACTACACATGAGTTCACCCCAGTAATTATCTCAGGGTATTTTTACATTCTACACTACACGTTTTACATTCTACACTACACATGAGTTCACCCCAGTAATTATCTCAGAGTATTTTTACATTCTATACAACATGTGAATTCACCCCAGTAATTATCTCAGGGTATATTTACATTCTACACACTACATGTGAGTTCATCCCTGTAATTATCTTGGGGTGTTTTTACATTCTACACTACACGTGAGTTCACCCCAGTAATCATCTTGGGGTATTTTTTGTTTCCACATTACATTGAGGTCACCCCGGTTTCACCCCACAATTGTCCTGGGATAAACAGATGCTGTTATAACCAGGGATAAATGCAAGGCATTGTTTTCCAAGTTGAACCCTGATAAAACCAGGGATGAGATGCAAGTGCGGAAAGGGCCAGAAAGAGAGCAATTCCATTGCAAAAGGTGAGTCTAAAGGAGAATATCATCCCTAGCAACAGAGCTGGCAGCAAACAAGAAACAGGAAAAAGCCACTCAGGAAGAAGCTGGTCTTGGTGGTGGAATGACGACCCCAGAGCAGCCTGGCACATGAATGTGACACAAAGTCCTTGCAAATTACAATCTCAACGGTACACGTTTTATTACTGAAGACTTATGCATAAGGACAAGAGGAGAGAAAGAAGCTGTGTGAGAAGCAACGCGGGATACTCGAAGCTCACGAGAAGCCTGCAGGCGCAACCCCTGGGGCTGCAGGTCGGTCACAGTGCACCAGGAGGGACGGTGACCATCTTGAGATTGTTGCTCTCTGGCCCTTCCTTAGCGACCGAATCGCAGGGCTGCCAATCCAATGCTGACCCCGTGCTTCTTCACAAAACGCTTGCCTTTCCTCCAGAATTTTCTCCAGCGGCTCCTGGTGACACGGTCCATCTACAGGCGGGGAGGGAGAGACAAGGGTCAGGAGCTGTGACCAAGCAAGGCTTTGCCGTACATTACGTGTCTTTGGCAGGCTCAGTGGCAGATTCACCATTAGGCAGACTAAGCACGTGCTTACAGCACCAGGGCCAAA
Source organism: Gekko gecko (assembly GCA_029375565.1). NCBI lineage: Eukaryota > Metazoa > Chordata > Lepidosauria > Squamata > Gekkonidae > Gekko > Gekko gecko. Next base: position 104,180,969 of record JAPDNY010000011.1, read on the forward strand.
GGGGGCACCACCAAGCTGGGGAAAGGGTGAAAAGAAAAGAAAAAACAAATGAAGGCCCCGGTCACACGAGTGGGATACTGCGCCGCTGAAGGGAGGCAAAGTAGAGCCGGGGCAAAAAGATGCGCAGTAGCGCGACCAGACAGTCCCTGAGATGCCGCACAGATGCCGATAGCCAGCGATCACACTGGCGATGTTGAAGCGCATCAAAGGGTCTTGCGCACGTGCACTCTGACGTTTCTTCGCATACTGTGGAGGCTTGGAAAAAACACATCCAGTGCGACGGGACGCATGCGGGTGCCGGATGCGCCGGATTACCTGTGACCCGCGTTTTCTGGTTGCTACTACCCTTTTGCTGCTACTTTTTAAATCCGCTTCTTCGGGCCAATGGTACGGGTTGGTGCTGGGTGCGCTACACTTCCCAGATGTTGCCGTATGATCCCCACCCATTTGATGCGCCCTCAACCCGTTCGTTTCGCAGGGCAAATCCTCTCGTGTGACCGGGGCCGAAGATTTGTAAAAAAAAATAAAAAATGATAAAACGAGTGCAAATTGATCATGGTGCACCCCCTAGGGGTTATCTTCTATTTTTTGTTGGCCAGGTGCAGTGTCATGGGCTACAACCTGCATTGTATATCTGGTCGGACAGGTCAACAACTAAAATGGACAGGGTCAGTGTGGAAAGGAGGGGGGGCACCAAGACTGGTCAGTGCTGCTTAAAGTAAAGTAAGGTAAAGGTTCCCTTGCTCGAAAGCCAGTCGAATCCGACTCTAGGGTTGCGGTGCTCATCTCCGTTTCCAAGCCGAAGAGCCAGCGCTGTCCGAAGACGTTTCCGTGGTCATGTGGCCGGCATGACTAAACACCAAGGTGCACGGAACGCTGTTCCCTTCCCACCGAAGTGGTACCTATTTATCTACTTGCAATTTCTTGCTTTCGAACTGCTAGGTTGGCAGGAGCTGGAACTAGAGACGGGAGCTCACTCCGTCATGCGGCACTCTCGGGTCTCGAACTGCTGAACTACCGACCTTCCACAGCCTGCAGTTCAGCATCTTAACCACTTGTGCCACCGCTTAGGGCACTTAAAAAAAAGAAAAAAGCCGCTACTTGATTCCCTTCCCTCCCTCGGCACAGATTCAAGTGGTCTAAAGCAGGGGTGTCAAACCCATTTGTTACGAGGGCCGAATCCGACATAAACGAGACCTCGTTGGGCCGGGGCCGTGTGTGTCATAAAATGTAATGCCAGGTAGCGGGGATATAAACTTTATAAAGGACACAGACACAAAGGGTTTTTTTTAAAACTTAAAACAAAAACATGCTTAAAAGATCAGCACTCTTACAATAGTTGCTGTAGATTTTCCAGGTTGTGTGGCCGTGGTCTTGGCATTGTAGGACCTGACGTTTCGCCCGTAGCTGTGACTGGCATCCCCAGAGGCATAACACAGAAAGATGGAGGACTCTCTGTGTCAAGGTGAAAGATGGAGGACTCTTTGTGTGATCCTTGACGCAGAAAGCACTCCATCTTTCCGTGTCGTACCTCTGAGGGTGCCAGTCACAGCTACTGGCGAAACATCAGGTCCTACAATGCCAAGACCACGGCCACACAACCCAGAAGATCTACAGCAACTAATGAACTCCAGCCGTGAAAGCCTTCGACAACAGTTCTGGTCACCACATCTCAAAAAGGATATTATAGCATTGGAAAAAGTGCAGAGAAGGGCAACTAGAATGATAAAAGGGGTGGAAGACCTTCCCTATGAAGAAAGGTTAAAACGCTTGGGGCTCTTTAGCTTGGAGAAACGACGGCTGAGGGGTGACATGATCGAGGTTTATAAGATTATGAATGGGATTGAGCAGGTTGAGAAAGAAGTACTTTTCTCCCTTTCTCACAATACAAGAACTCGTGGGCACTCCATGAAATTGCTGAACAGTCGGGTTAGAACAGATAAAAGGAAATACTTCTTCACCCAAAGAGTGATTAACACATGGAATTCACTGCCACAGGAGGTGGTGGCAGCTACAAGCATGGACAGTTTCAAGAGGGAATTAGATAAACATATGGAATCAGAAGTCCATCAGTGGCTATCAGAAGTCCATCAGTGGCTATCAGAAGTCCATCAGTGGCTATCAGAAGTCCATCAGTGGCTATCAGAAGTCCATCAGTGGCTCTTAGCCACAGGGTATAGATGGGAACTCTCAGTCTGGGGCAGGGGATGCACTCTATTCTTGGTGCTGGAGGGGGCAGCAGTGGGAGGGCTTCTAGTGTCCTGGCCCCACTGCTGGACCTCCTGATGACACCTGGTATATTTTGGCTGCTGTGTGACAGAGTGTTGGACTAGATGGGCCGTTGGCCTGATTCAACATTGGCTTCTCTTATGTTCTTATGTTCTTATGTAACACTCTTACAATATTTTGTTTAGTTAATGGTGTCTGATGACTGACACCTCTCACTCTGAATTACTGCATCCAAATGTCTGTGCTGTTGGCAATCTTGAGTCTGCTGTTCGGGGGTGTATCTGTAAGCTGCAGACCTACGATGACGCAGCAGCAGCAGCAGAACCGGAAGAAGCAGCCAGTTCCACTGCGGGCCTGATAGAAACCCTCCGGGGGCCTGGTCCGGCCCCCGGGCCACATGTTTGACGCCCCTGGTCTAAAGCCTTTGCACCAGCCGCCCATCTGTGCCTGTGTTCCCTCCAAGCTGAGTTAGTGTGAGCTAGCTCACAGTTGTTTAGCCTCCAGCTCACACGTTTGTCCCAGCTCAGGAAAGGATGGCTCTAGAGCAAACCAATTTACGCCAAAGCCAAATCGCTCGCCCACAACTTCAATCCCAGGAGCTCACACGAAGTAGAATTTTTGCTCACAGGACTCCATAGCTTAGAGGGAGGATTGATTCTGCTCCCAGGCAGGGCTATTTTGGGGCAGGAACGCACAGGAACGGAGTTCGGGCTGGCTTTATACAGGGCCGGCCTGAGGGGTTTTTTTTGTGCCCTAGGCGGGGTTACCTTCTGACACCCCACCACCACTGGGGCTCCCCCCTGCCACTGGGGCTCCCCAGGGTGAGGGAGGGCCTCCCCTCCTCCTCCTCCTTCCCCCTCTCACCCGCCCCCAGGGAGCACCAGCAAGCCAAGGGAAGGGGCAGGGGTTTAAACCCCCATCCCTTCCATCGGAGCGCTGGCTTGCTGGCACGTCCTGCAGCTGTGGGGCACACCGGCAAGCCAGGGGAAGGGGTGGGGTTTTTGGCAGGGCTTTTGGCAGTGGGCTGTTGGTGCCCCAAGGGCCGGTGCACTCTAGGCAAATGCCTAGTTTGCCTAGTGAGCGAGCCGGCCCTGGCTTGATACCCCGCCCTTCACTACCCAAAGGAGTCTCAGAGCGGCTTACGAACTCCTTTCCCTTCCCCTCCCCACAAGAGACACCCTGTGAGCAGCGTTCGCTCTAAGCTGAGTCAGTGTGAGCTAGCTCACAGCTTTTTTAGCCTCCAGCTCACACATTTTTGCCTTTGCTCAGGTAGGAGGGCTCCAGAGCAAACTGATTCATGCAGTAGCCAGATCACTCGCTCACAACTTTAATGCCAGGAGCTCACAAAGTAGAATTTTTGCTCACAAGACTCTACAGCTTAGAGGGAACATTGCCTGTGAGGTCAGTGGGGCTGAGAGAGCTCTTGGCAGAAACGGCTCTTTTTCAAGGACAGCTGTGCCAGAACTATGGCTTGCCCAAGATCATCCAGCAGGTGCAAGTGGAGGAGTGGGAGAATCAAACCCGGTTCTCCCAGATTAGAGTCCGCGCACTTAACCACTACACCAAACTGGTCTCCTGAGAGAACAGCTCTGACAGAACTGTGGCTTGCCCAAGGTCATCCAGCAGGTGCAAGTGGAGGAGTGGGGAAGCAAACCCGGTTCTCCCAGATTAGAGTCCACGCACTTAACCACGACACCAAACTGGTCTCCTGAGAGAACAGCTCTGACAGAACTGTGGCTTGCCCAAGGTCACCCAGCAGGTGCAAGTGGAGGAGTGGGGAAGCAAACCCGGTTCTCCCAGATTAGAGTCCGCGCACTTAACCACGACACCGAACTGGTCTCCTGAGAGAACAGCTCTGACAGAACTGTGGCTTGCCCAAGGTCATCCAGCAGGTGCAAGGGGAGGAGTGGGGGAAGCAAATCCGGTTCTTCCAGATTAGAGTCCGCGCACTTAACCACTACACCAAACTGGTCTCCTGAGAGAACAGCTCTGACAGAACTGTGGCTTGCCCAAGGTCATCCAGTAGGTGCAAGGGGAGGAGTGGGGGAAGCAAATCCGGTTCTTCCAGATTAGAGTCCGCGCACTTAACCACGACACCAAACTGGTCTCCTGAGAGAACAGCTCTGACAGAACTGTGGCTTGCCCAAGGTCATCCAGCAGGTGCAAGGGGAGGAGTGGGGGAAGCAAACCCGGTTCTCCCAGATTAGAGTCCGCGCACTTAACCACGACACCAAACTGGTCTCCTGAGAGAACAGCTCTGACAGAACTGTGGCTTGCCCAAGGTCATCCAGCAGGTGCAAGTGGAGGAGTGGGAGAATCAAACCCGGTTCTCCCAGATTAGAGTCCGCGCACTTAACCACTGCACCAAACTGGTCTCCTGAGAGAACAGCTCTGACAGAACTGTGGCTTGCCCAAGGTCATCCAGCAGGTGCAAGTGGAGGAGTGGGGAAGCAAACCCGGTTCTCCGAGATTAGAGTCCACGCACTTAACCACGACACCAAACTGGTCTCCTGAGAGAACAGCTCTGACAGAACTGTGGCTTGCCCAAGGTCATCCAGCAGGTGCATGGGGAGGAGTGGGGGAAGCAAACCCGGTTCTCCCAGATTAGAGTCCGCGCACTTAACCACTACACCAAACTGGTCTCCTGAGAGAACAGCTCTGACAGAACTGTGGCTTGCCCAAGGTCATCCAGCAGGTGCATGGGGAGGAGTGGGGGAAGCAAACCCGGTTCTCCCAGATTAGAGTCCGCGCACTTAACCACTACACCAAACTGGTCTCCTGAGAGAACAGCTCTGACAGAACTGTGGCTTGCCCAAGGTCATCCAGCAGGTGCAAGTGGAGGAGTGGGGAAGCAAACCCGGTTCTCCCAGATTAGAGTCCGCGCACTTAACCACTACACCAAACTGGTCTCCTGAGAGAACAGCTCTGACAGAACTGTGGCTTGCCCAAGGTCACCCAGCAGGTGCAAGGGGAGGAGTGGGGAAGCAAACCCGGTTCTCCCAGATTAGAGTCCGCGCACTTAACCACGACACCAAACTGGTCTCCTGAGAGAACAGCTCTGACAGAACTGTGGCTTGCCCAAGGTCACCCAGCAGGTGCAAGGGGAGGAGTGGGGAAGCAAACCCGGTTCTCCCAGATTAGAGTCCACGCACTTAACCACTACACCAAACTTGTCTCCTGAGAGAACAGCTCTGACAGAATTGTGGCTTGCCCAAGGTCATCCAGCAGGTGCAAGTGGATGAGTGGGGAAGCAAACCCGGTTCTCCCAGATTAGAGTCCGCACACTTAACCACTACACCAAACTGGTCTCCTGAGAGAACAGCTCTGACAGAACTGTGGCTTGCCCAAGGTCATCCAGCAGGTGCAAGGGGAGGTGGGGAAGCAAACCCGGTTCTCCCAGATTAGAGTCCGCGCACTTAACCACGACACCGAACTGGTCTCCTGAGAGAACAGCTCTGACAGAACTGTGGCTTGCCCAAGGTCACCCAGCAGGTGCAAGTGGAGGAGTGGGGAAGCAAACCCGGTTCTCCCAGATTAGAGTCCGCGCACTTAACCACGACACCGAACTGGTCTCCTGAGAGAACAGCTCTGACAGAACTGTGGCTTGCCCAAGGTCATCCAGCAGGTGCAAGGGGAGGAGTGGGGAAGCAAACCCGGTTCTCCCAGATTAGAGTCCGCGCACTTAACCACTACACCAAACTGGTCTCCTGAGAGAACAGCTCTGACAGAACTGTGGCTTGCCCAAGGTCATCCAGTAGGTGCAAGGGGAGGAGTGGGGAAGCAAACCCGGTTCTCCCAGATTAGAGTCCGCGCACTTAACCACGACACCAAATTGGTCTCCTGAGAGAACAGCTCTGACAGAACTGTGGCTTGCCCAAGGTCATCCAGCAGGTGCAAGGGGAGGAGTGGGGAAGCAAACCCGGTTCTCCCAGATTAGAGTCCGCGCACTTAACCACTACACCAAACTGGTCTCCTGAGAGAACAGCTCTGACAGAACTGTGGCTTGCCCAAGGTCATCCAGTAGGTGCAAGGGGAGGAGTGGGGAAGCAAACCCGGTTCTCCCAGATTAGAGTCCGCGCACTTAACCACGACACCAAACTGGTCTCCTGAGAGAACAGCTCTGACAGAACTGTGGCTTGCCCAAGGTCATCCAGCAGGTGCAAGGGGAGGAGTGGGGAAGCAAACCCGGTTCTCCCAGATTAGAGTCCGCGCACTTAACCACGACACCGAACTGGTCTCCTGAGAGAACAGCTCTGACAGAACTGTGGCTTGCCCAAGGTCATCCAGCAGGTGCAAGGGGAGGAGTGGGGAAGCAAACCCGGTTCTCCCAGATTAGAGTCCGCGCACTTAACCACGACACCAAACTGGTCTCCTGAGAGAACAGCTCTGACAGAACTGTGGCTTGCCCAAGGTCATCCAGCAGGTGCAAGGGGAGGAGTGGGGAAGCAAACCCGGTTCTCCCAGATTAGAGTCCGCGCACTTAACCACGACACCGAACTGGTCTCCTGAGAGAACAGCTCTGACAGAACTGTGGCTTGCCCAAGGTCATCCAGTAGGTGCAAGGGGAGGAGTGGGGAAGCAAACCCGGTTCTCCCAGATTAGAGTCCGCGCACTTAACCACGACACCAAATTGGTCTCCTGAGAGAACAGCTCTGACAGAACTGTGGCTTGCCCAAGGTCATCCAGCAGGTGCAAGGGGAGGAGTGGGGAAGCAAACCCGGTTCTCCCAGATTAGAGTCCGCGCACTTAACCACTACACCAAACTGGTCTCCTGAGAGAACAGCTCTGACAGAACTGTGGCTTGCCCAAGGTCATCCAGTAGGTGCAAGGGGAGGAGTGGGGAAGCAAACCCGGTTCTCCCAGATTAGTGTCCGCGCACTTAACCACGACACCAAACTGGTCTCCTGAGAGAACAGCTCTGACAGAACTGTGGCTTGCCCAAGGTCATCCAGCAGGTGCAAGGGGAGGAGTGGGGAAGCATACCCGGTTCTCCCAGATTAGAGTCCGCGCACTTAACCACGACACCGAACTGGTCTCCTGAGAGAACAGCTCTGACAGAACTGTGGCTTGCCCAAGGTCATCCAGCAGGTGCAAGGGGAGGAGTGGGGAAGCAAACCCGGTTCTCCCAGATTAGAGTCCGCGCACTTAACCACTACACCAAACTGGTCTCCTGAGAGAACAGCTCTGACAGAACTGTGGCTTGCCCAAGGTCATCCAGCAGGTGCAAGGGGAGGAGTGGGGAAGCAAACCCGGTTCTCCCAGATTAGAGTCCACGCACTTAACTATGACACCAAACTGGTCTCCTGAGAGAACAGCTCTGACAGAACTGTGGCTTGCCCAAGGTCATCCAGCAGGTGCAAGGGGAGGAGTGGGGGAAGCAAACCCGGTTCTCCCAGATTAGAGTCCGCGCACTTAACCACTACACCAAACTGGTCTCCTGAGAGAACAGCTCTGACAGAACTGTGGCTTGCCCAAGGTCATCCAGTAGGTGCAAGTGGAGGAGTGGGGAAGCAAACCCGGTTCTCCCAGATTAGAGTCCGCACACTTAACCACTACACCAAACTGGTCTCCTGAGAGAACAGCTCTGACAGAACTGTGGCTTGCCCAAGGTCATCCAGCAGGTGCAAGGGGAGGAGTGGGGAAGCAAACCCGGTTCTCCCAGATTAGAGTCCGCGCACTTAACCACGACACCGAACTGGTCTCCTGAGAGAACAGCTCTGACAGAACTGTGGCTTGCCCAAGGTCACCCAGCAGGTGCAAGTGGAGGAGTGGGGAAGCAAACCCGGTTTTCCCAGATTAGAGTCCGCGCACTTAACCACGACACCGAACTGGTCTCCTGAGAGAACAGCTCTGACAGAACTGTGGCTTGCCCAAGGTCACCCAGCAGGTGCAAGTGGAGGAGTGGGGAAGCAAACCCGGTTCTCCCAGATTAGAGTCCGCGCACTTAACCACGACACCAAACTGGTCTCCTGAGAGAACAGCTCTGACAGAACTGTGGCTTGCCCAAGGTCATCCTGCAGGTGCAAGGGGAGGAGTGGGGAAGCAAACCCGGTTCTCCCAGATTAGAGTCCGCGCACTTAACCACTACACCAAACTGGTCTCCTGAGAGAACAGCTCTGACAGAACTGTGGCTTGCCCAAGGTCATCCAGCAGGTGCAAGGGGAGGAGTGGGGGAAGCAAATCCGGTTCTTCCAGATTAGAGTCCGCGCACTTAACCACGACACCAAACTGGTCTCCTGAGAGAACAGCTCTGACAGAACTGTGGCTTGCCCAAGGTCATCCAGCAGGTGCAAGGGGAGGAGTGGGGAAGCAAACCCGGTTCTCCCAGATTAGAGTCCGCGCACTTAACCACGACACCGAACTGGTCTCCTGAGAGAACAGCTCTGACAGAACTGTGGCTTGCCCAAGGTCACCCAGCAGGTGCAAGTGGAGGAGTGGGGAAGCAAACCCGGTTTTCCCAGATTAGCGTCCGCGCACTTAACCACGACACCGAACTGGTCTCCTGAGAGAACAGCTCTGACAGAACTGTGGCTTGCCCAAGGTCACCCAGCAGGTGCAAGTGGAGGAGTGGGGAAGCAAACCCGGTTCTCCCAGATTAGAGTCCGCGCACTTAACCACGACACCAAACTGGTCTCCTGAGAGAACAGCTCTGACAGAACTGTGGCTTGCCCAAGGTCATCCAGCAGGTGCAAGGGGAGGAGTGGGGAAGCAAACCCGGTTCTCCCAGATTAGAGTCCGCGCACTTAACCACTACACCAAACTGGTCTCCTGAGAGAACAGCTCTGACAGAACTGTGGCTTGCCCAAGGTCATCCAGTAGGTGCAAGGGGAGGAGTGGGGAAGCAAACCCGGTTCTCCCAGATTAGAGTCCGCGCACTTAACCACGACACCAAACTGGTCTCCTGAGAGAACAGCTCTGACAGAACTGTGGCTTGCCCAAGGTCATCCAGCAGGTGCAAGCGGAGGAGTGGGGGAAGCAAACCCGGTTCTCCCAGATTAGAGTCCGCGCACTTAACCACTACACCAAACTGGTCTCCTGAGAGAACAGCTCTGACAGAACTGTGGCTTGCCCAAGGTCATCCAGCAGGTGCAAGGGGAGGAGTGGGGAAGCAAACCCGGTTCTCCCAGATTAGAGTCCGCGCACTTAACCACTACACCAAACTGGTCTCCTGAGAGAACAGCTCTGACAGAACTGTGGCTTGCCCAAGGTCATCCAGTAAGTGCAAGGGGAGGAGTGGGGAAGCAAACCCGGTTCTCCCAGATTAGAGTCCACGCACTTAACCACGACACCAAACTGGTCTCCTGAGAGAACAGCTCTGACAGAACTGTGGCTTGCCCAAGGTCATCCAGTAAGTGCAAGGGGAGGAGTGGGGAAGCAAACCCGGTTCTCCCAGATTAGAGTCCGCGCACTTAACCACTACACCAAACTGGTCTCCTGAGAGAACAGCTCTGACAGAACTGTGGCTTGCCCAAGGTCATCCAGCAGGTGCAAGGGGAGGAGTGGGGAAGCAAACCCGGTTCTCCCAGATTAGAGTCCGCGCACTTAACCACTACACCAAACTGGTCTCCTGAGAGAACAGCTCTGACAGAACTGTGGCTTGCCCAAGGTCATCCAGCAGGTGCAAGGGGAGGAGTGGGGAAGCAAACCCGGTTCTCCCAGATTAGAGTCCACGCACTTAACCACTACACCAAACTGGTCTCCTGAGAGAGCAGCTCTGACAGAACTGTGGCTTGCCCAAGGTCATCCAGCAGGTGCAAGGGGAGGAGTGGGGGAAGCAAATCCGGTTCTTCCAGATTAGAGTCCGCGCACTTAACCACGACACCAAACTGGTCTCCTGAGAGAACAGCTCTGACAGAACTGTGGCTTGCCCAAGGTCATCCAGCAGGTGCAAGCGGAGGAGTGGGGGAAGCAAACCCGGTTCTCCCAGATTAGAGTCCGCGCACTTAACCACGACACCAAATCAGGTCAAAACCCATCTTTTTACCCAGGCTTTTAATTAGGGGCTTCTCTTCTCAGCTTCTTAACTGTTTGCTTCGATTTTAATCGTTTTTATGCAGTTTGTGCCCAAAGCCTTCTTTTTAATGTTTTGTAAGCCACCAAGAGGACGACTCTTTAGAGGCAGAACAGAAGTATCCTAAATAAACAAAGAAGCCTAAGTAACGTGTGAGAATTTTGGAAAGCAAAAGCCGGCGATGTGCGTGTGGACTCTGACTCCGAAGCCAAGAGGATGGACTCAGGAATGCAATGTTTCTGTTTCTACAGGACGTGCTAAAAAGATTATAGCCTTGTGGAAGAATTCTGCAGATGCCCAGAGGAACTCTTTCCTTGCACTGGTTTTTTAAATCTATCAGACGGGGTTTTTGCCCAGGCTCAGGAGCCCATGGGGAATATTCCAGGCGGTGACATCCCCAAACACACACTTTTAGAAACCAAAGTTTCTAAACCAAAGAACCATCAAGGCTCTGCATGCCCCTGGAAGGAATTTTGCTGGGTGGCCTGGGGCCAGTGTCCCCTGCAGAGTCCTGTGAGCAAAAATCTACTTGGCGAGCTCCTGGCATTGAAGTTGTGAGCGAGCAATTTGGCTACTGCATAAATTAGTTTGCTGTCTTAGCTTCCTGAGCTAAGACAAAAATGTGTGCGCGCCGGAGGCTAAAAAACTGCGAGCTAGCTCACACTAACTCAGCTTAGAGCGAACGCTGCTCACAGGGGGTGCCTGTTGTGGGGAGGGGAAGGGAAAGGAGTTCGTAAGCCGCTAACTCGGCTTAGAGGGAACATTGCCTGGGGCCAGTCCCACTCTCTCAGCCTAACCTACCCTACAGGGTTGTTGTGAGGATAAAGTAGGAGACAGCAGAACGATGGGAAATGTTTTGGGTCCACAGCGAAGAGAAAGGTGAGACACAGGTGAATTGAATACATAACACCTGCAAGACAGGAATCCGCTTTTGCTGGCATCAGCCTCCCCCTCCCCCACTCCCATTGTGGTAGCTCGCCAGGCCTGAGTGCGAAAGAAGAAACAGAGAAAGTCATTTTAGGTAGCCAAGGAAATACCTCCTGATCCACATCTTCGCACTGGACGACGATCATCGGCGGATTCTGGTCAGCGGAATAGAACCCAGAGCAGTCCCGGTCGATCTGCCCAAACAAAGTAGGACAGGTATCAGCCCCAAGCGAGCCCTGAGTTCAAGAGCTACACACACATGCGCGCATGTGCACACACACACACGAATTCCAGGCAGAAAAAGGGCTCAGAGTGGGTTTAACATTGGCCGTACTACTTGCAGAAGTCAACCTGTGTCGCCAGCATGAGGCGTTCTTGAGTCATGTGGTGCCAGTCCGGGGGGGGGGCATAAGGGGAAGCAGAATGGACCTGCGTGGTCCAGACCAGGGAGTTTCCAGCCCCCATGAATTCCTCCCCCCACCACGCAAGCTTTTTAAATTCTTATTGCATTTCTACAAACACTATAGGAAAGGGGAAACGGGAATACTAAATCTAACTAACACTACAGAATAAAGCAAGGACCGTTAACATACAAACATTTTCAGCTGTCATTCCTACACTATAGAAATAATAAAAAAATAAGATGATAGTGTTTACCTTCTTACTATTACAAAGCTATTTTAAGCCTATATCTTGGTACATTATAGTCTATAATAGTTTTTAACAATTATTAACATTTCAGAGTTCCAAAACATTACAGGAAATTATTATTCTCTCCTGTGTTTGGTTTGGTCATAAGACAGCTTAACCTTGAGAGTTTTAGGAGCTCAAGGAAGAAGAAGAAGAAGAAGAAGAAGAAGAAGAAGAAGAAGAAGAAGAAGAAGAAGAAGAAGAAGAAGAAGAAGAAGAAGAAGAAGAAGAAGAAGAGGAGGAGGAGGAGGAGGAGGAGGAGGAGGAGGAGGAGGAGGAGGAGGAGGAGGAGGAGATTGGATTTATACCCCGCCCTTCACTACCCAAAGATGTCTCAGAGCATCTTACAAACTCCCTTCCCTTCCCCTCCCCACAACAGACACCCTGCGAGGTAGGTGGGGCTGAGAGAGCTCTGACAGAAACTGCCCTTTCAAAAGCAGTTCTTGTCAGAACTATGGCTTACCCAAGGTCACCCAGCAGGTGCAAGTAGAGGAGTGGGGGAACCAAACCAGGTTCTCCCAAATTAGAGTCCGCGCACTTAATCACTGCACCAAGCTGGGAGGGTCCATCTAGAAGAAGAAGAAGAAGAAGAAGAAGAAGAAGAAGAAGAAGAAGAAGAAGAAGAAGAAGAAGAAGAAGAAGAAGAGATTGGATTTATACCTCACCCTTCACTACCCAGAGGTGTCTCAGAGCATCTTACAAATTCCCTTCCCCTCCCCACAACAGACACCTTGTGAGGTAGGTGGGGCTGAGAGAGCTCTTGACAGAAACTGCTCTTTTCCAAGGACAGCTCTTATCAGAGCTCCGGCTTGCCCAAGGTCATCCAGCAGGTGCAAGTGGAGGAGTGGGGAATCAAACCCGGTTTCCAAGCCAAAGAGCCAGCTCTGTCCAAAGACGTTTCCGTGGTCATGCGGCTGGCATGAGTAGACGCCGAGGCACATGGAATGCTTGTTACCTTCCCACTGAAGCGGGACCTATTTATCTGCTTGCAATTTCTCGCTTTCGAACGGCTAGGTTGGCAGGAGCTGGGGCCGGAGACGGGAACTCACTCTGTCACGCGGCACTCGGGTCTCGAACTGCCGAACTACCAACCTTCCGGTCTGCGGTTCAGCGTCTTAACCACTGGAGCCACTGCAGCAGCCCCTTTCTGATTACATGCCAGCAATTCAGCAGTTCCATAGAAGCTGCGCCAGTAAGAACTGGACTCTACGGAGGGTCGCCTTACCCCATCCTCTTTTTCCGCACACTGGCTCACATCCGGGTTCTCGTCCGCACGGCAAACGGTCTCCTTGATGGTGAATTTCAGGGCCTGGACGGTTTTGGCCAAAGGATCCTGCAAAGACATTCGGTTCGGAGGTCAGACGCGCCTGCAAAGTGGGACATGGATACAGCCCACCCCCACTGCGTGGCATGAGCTTGGGTCCCGTCTGGAGAAGCCGGAAACTGCCAAGCCTTGATCTGGGTGTAGGGAAATACCTGGGGATTCTAGGAGTGGAAACTGAAGAGGGCGGGGTTTTGGAAGGGGCGGGACCTCAGCAGGGTACAATGCCAGAGAGCCCACCTGCCCAGGCGGCCCTTCTCTCCAGGGAAACCGATCGCTATTGTCTGGAGACGACAATATTGTTCTAATACTGGGAGATCCCCAGGCCCCACCTGGAGTCTGTAGCAACCCGAACTGCAGTGTTAGAAGAGCCAAGTAACAAATATATATATACACTGCAAAAACCTTTTTTATAAATTAATGTGTTCTATTTGTTAACTAACATCTTATAAAGTGCATTGTGTGCTATTATAGTATCCTAAATCAGGTATATATATATATTCATTATGTGCAATAAACAATAACAATCAGCAGGGCTTTTTTTGTAGAAAAAGCCCAGCGGGAACTCATTAGCATATCAGGCCATACCCTGACAGCACAGCTCATTAGCATATTAGGCCACACCCCATGTTGCCAGAAGTGTGGTCATTCAGCCACACCCACCTTTTGCTTCTTATTCTGTTTACCTTGTTTGTTGTCAAAACCCAGGGCTTTTTTTTTTTGTAGCAGGAACTCCTTTGCATGTTAGGCCACACACCCCTAATGTAGCCAATCCTAATAAGTTTCTGCTACTGGGTGTGGCCTGTTATGCTAATGAGTTCCTGCTGGGCGTGGCCAACTCAGGAGCCAGCCGGAACTCTGTTCCTGTGTGTTCCTGCCCTGACAATCAGTTTATTCGGTGTGAAAGCTACCAGTCAATTTACATCATTATTTTCAAAGTCAGACCCCAACGGGAGTTTCCAGAGTTATACGCCCGCTTCTCCTTGCTTGAAGCCTTCCAAAGGGGTGGAAAGCTTTCTTTTATAGTGACATCGATGTTTGTCGCTGGCCCTGCAATTGGCACACTAAGCCGCTGAAGTTCATAGGCAGAGCGGCCTTAAGAAAGAAACCTTAATTCTGGGAACTCCCGTTGGGGTTTGACTTTGAAAATAATGATGTAAATCGACTGGTAGTTTTCATACTGAATGAACTGATGGTTATTGTTTATTGCATGTAATGCATATATACACACCTGTTTTAGGATATTATAATAGCACACAATGCACTTTATAAGATGTTAGTTAACAAATGGAACACATTAATTTATTAAAAAAGAGGTTTTTGCAGTGTATATATTTGTTACTTGACCCACCTGGAGGTTGGCGACTCTATCTGGCTGGGTGCCCCTGAGAGCCACACAGGGGCAGCGAGAAATTCAGCTATGCGAATGCAGGGGAAGGGGAACTCCACCTGATGGGTTTCTGCCTGTTGTGATGCTCTTAAAGGGTACCTTGGGAAAAGACTGGTGGGCTTCAAGCTGGATTGTTTGTTTCTTTACTTGATTCATCTCCCACCCTTTCTCCTCAGGGGAGACCCAAAACAGCTTACGTCATTCATTTTGTCCCCACAACCAACCTGTAAAGTAGATCAGACTGAGAGAGCGTGACTGGCCCAAGGCCGCCCAGCAAGCTTCGATGGCGGAGCAGGGATTTGAACCTGAGTCTTCCGGATCCTAGTGCAACAGTCCAGGTCCCAGGAACCCAGGGAAGTCCAGAAACACACTGGGAAGCCCCCTGCAGAGTTTGCTAGACTGAGAACAAGCAGGAGGCCTGATCCAGCCCTGCCTGCATTAAGAACAGTCTGGAGAATGATGCCCAGTCGTTTTAACAGAGGCTTAATGGGTAGAGCTGGGCGGTTAAAAGTTTTCATGCCTTGGAGCTGCATAAAACCACCGAGTCCATAACATCACATTAAGCGTCTACTAAAGGGACAGTGTTCTGTGCGCCTTGGTGTTTAGTCATGCTGGCCACATGACCACAGAAACGTCTTCGGGCAGCGCTGGCTCTTCGGCTTTGAAACGGAGATGAGCACCGCAACCCTAGAGTCGGATTCGACTGGCTTTCGAGCAAGGGAACTTTTACCTTTAAAGGGACTACTAGGGCATTCTTTCTCCAGGCCTGTTGGCAACCCTGTGGCTAAAGCATAAAGCGAAAAAGGGGAGGGGGGTTTAGACGCTCCTTTCTGGAGCTGGATGGTTTCAGGCTGCCCCTGGCTCAAAGGCAAGGGAAGGCAGAACAATTCGTAAAAATAATTGATTGTTACGGTTCAAGTACCGTTTTTTAGAGTTTCAGCTGTGAAGTTGAAGTTCCTTCTTTATAATAGCCTGGTATACAATGGAATGCCAGCAGGTGATCTCACAAAACTGGAGACTCCTCCCTTAGGAACAAACAAGTGACCGCTTTTCTTTGGAAAGATAGAACGGGTGTGGTTCTAGGTCATGCGGAACCCTGGCCTACCCTTGAACGGCCACCGTCCCTGGCTTCTGGCTGATGGATTCTTTGCTTTTCTGGGTCAGGACTGGGCCCTTACATGGCCCAGGGCAGACTAAAGCCAGCAAGAGTGGGAGGAGGAGGAGGAGGAGGAGGAAGAGGAGAAGAAGGAGAAGGAGAAGAGGAGGAGGAGGAGGAGAAGAAGAAGAGGAGGAGGAGGAAGAGGAGAAGAAGGAGAAGGAGAAGAGGAGGAGGAGGAAGAGGAGAAGAAGGAGAAGGAGAAGAGGAGGAGGAGGAGGAGGAGAAGAAGGAGGAGGAGAAGAGGAGGAGGAGGAAGAGGAGAAGAAGGAGGAGGAGAAGAGGAGGAGGAGGAGGAGAAGAAGGAGGAGGAGGAGGAGAAGGAGAAGAGAAGGAGGAGGAGGAGAAGAGGAGAAGAAGGAGAAGGAGAAGA
Source organism: Gekko gecko (assembly GCA_029375565.1). Taxonomy (NCBI): domain Eukaryota; kingdom Metazoa; phylum Chordata; class Lepidosauria; order Squamata; family Gekkonidae; genus Gekko; species Gekko gecko. The sequence goes on from JAPDNY010000011.1 coordinate 104,197,066, forward strand.
GGAGGAGGAGGAGGAAGAGGAGGAGAAGGAGAAGAGGAGGAGGAAGAGGAGAAGAAGGAGGAGGAGGAGAAGAGGAGGAGGAGGAGGAGGAGAAGAGGAGGAGGAGGAGGAGGAGGAGGAAGAGGAGAAGAAGGAGAAGGAGAAGAGGAGGAGGAAGAGGAGAAGAAGGAGAAGGAGAAGAGGAGGAGGAGGAAGAGGAGAAGAAGGAGAAGGAGAAGGAGAAGAGGAGGAGGAGGAGGAAGTGGAGAAGAAGAAGAAGAGGAGGAGGAGGAAGAGGAGAAGAAGAGAGGAAAAGGAAAGAGGAGAAGAGGAGGAGGAGGAGGAAGAGGAAGAGGAGAAGAAGGAGGAGAAGGAGAAGAGGAGGAGGAGAAGAAGAGGAGGAGGAGGAGGAGATTGGATTTATACCCTGCCCTTCACTTGGAGGCAAGGGACCCATGTCCTGTCTCTCCCTGTGCAGGGCATCAGGAGTCCCAGGAAAACCAAGAAGAAGAAGAGGAGGAGGAGATTGGATTTGTACCCCGCCCTTCACTCGGAGTCTCAGAGCGGCTTCCAATCTCCTTTCCCTTTCCCTCCCCACAACAGACACCCCGCGAGGTAGGTGGGGCTGAGAGAGCCCTGACAGAAACTGCTCTTTTTCAAGGGCAGCTCTGAGAGAACTACGGCTTGCCCAAGGTCATCCAGCAGCTGCAAGTGGAGGCGTGGGGAATCAAACCCGGTTCTCCCGGATTAGAGTCCGCGTACTTAACCACAACACCAAGAGGAGAGGAAAAGGAAGTTGCTGGTGGATCGTCATCCTCCTCCTCCTCCTCCTCCTCCTCCTCTGTACCCATGGAACCACCCCTCATTCCCAACGGAGCTACTCACCCAGTCAGGCTGGGGCTCCGCTTCTATGAGCTGGAAGGCGTTCTCTGAGCCCAGCTCCTGGTTGTAGGTGGCAACAGCTGAAGCCACAACCTGCTCATAGCTGAGGGGGGGCCTCGTGGGACCTGCCGTGACGGCCCCCACCAGCAGCACCAGTGCCCAGCAGTTCTGCATCTTGGCTTTAGCGGGTGACACCTAACGTCTAAAACTCAGCCTCACGCCTGCTTTTTTTATACCCTTTTCCCGGGGGGGGGGAGGCCTGGCTCCTGGTGGGCTAACGTCTCGTTGGCTGTGGAAACACCCGCTGTTGGCCAATCGGCCCAGCCGGGAGAGCAGTTGGATGTGGGGAGAGGAACTGCTGAAATCCTGGGCTTCGCTTGCAAAACAGTCCAGGTGGGGAGGCTGGGGGGGTGGGGGGGCTTTGAGCGAGGAAAGGCTGGTGCAAGAGGGGAGGCTTTTTCCTTCTGGATCGGGGACTCATCCGACATTAGGGCTTCTGCATATCTGGACGACACCCAATGCAGTATTAAGAAGAACAGAGAACCTCCGCAAAGGAAAGCCCGATTGAGAAGACGTTTATATCACTCTGTTGTTGTTGTTCAGTCGCACAGTCGACTCCGACTCTTCGCGACCCCATGGACCAGATCACGCCAGGCCCTCCTGTCTTCCGCTGTCCGCTGAAGTTTGCTCGATTTCATGTTCGTTGCATCGATGACACTGTCTAACCATCTCATCCTTTGCCGTCCCCTTCTTCTTTGACCTTCAATCTTTCCCAGCATCAGGGTCTTCTCCAGGGAGGGCTCCCTTCTCATTGGGTGGCCAAAGTATTTGAGCTTCAGCTTCAGGATCTGGCCTTCCAGGGAACAGTCAGGGTTGATTTCTTTTAGGATTGACTGATCTGATCTCCTTGCAGTCCAAGGGACTCTCAAGAGTCTTCTCCAGCACCATAGTTCAAAAGAATCTATTCTTTGGCACTCGGCCTTCCTTATAGTCCAACTCTCGCAGCCATACATTACTACAGGGAATACCATTGCTTTGACCATGCGGACTTTTGTTGGCAGGGTGATGTCTCTGCTTTTTATCATGCTGTTTAGGTTTGCCATCGCTTTCCTCCCCAGGAGCAGGCGTCTTTTAATTTCATGACTGCAGTCACCATCTGCAGTGATCTGGGATCCTAGGAACGTGAAGTCTGTCACCACTTCTACGACTTCCCCTTCTATTTGCCAAGGAGTGATGGGGCCAGATGCCATGATCTTAGTTTTTTTGATGTTGAGCTTCAAGCCCACTTTTGCGCTCTCCTCTTTCACTCTGAGCAAGAGGCTCTTTAGGTCCTCTTCACTTTCTGCCATCAGAGTGGTATCACTCTAGAAGGGTCATAATAACAAGGATGGTTCAAGCAGTGGCGGATTAACCATTAGGCAGACTAGGCACATGCTTAGGGCACCAGGGCCAAAGGGGGCACCGCAAAGTTGGGGAAAGGGTGGAAAAGGTGGAAAAAAGAATGAAGATTTGTAAAAAGAAATTAAAAATTGATAAAACTAGTGCAAATTGATCATGATGCACCCTAGGGTTGTCTTCTATTTTTTGTTGCCGAGGTGCAGCGTCACGGGCTATGTTTAAAAGCAAAATGCGTGTATTTAAAAGTAAAATGACGGAGCCAAATTCAGTTGTCATGACAGTCATTTCAATGAGGGGGGGCACCAAGACTGGTCAGTGCTTAGGGCAGCAGTGAGCCTTCATCCGCCCCTGAGTTCAGGGTTTGTTAAAGGACAAGAAAAGGCATCAATCGACGGGTCCGTCTCCTAAGTGCTATTGATTCAGTGGGATAAAGCGTGGCTTGCTAAGGACACAAGCCGCTGCGAAGTCTTCCCTTGAAGTCTTTGTGCCGGGGGTTGGACTAAATGACCCTGGAGGTCCCTTCCAAGTCGACGATTCTCTGGTTCTAAGCAAGGCCCCCCTCTGAGCTGTGGAGTCTTGTGAGCAAAAATTCCACTCTGGACTTCCAGGGTCATCTAGTCCAACCCCCGGCACAAAGACTTCAAGGGGACAGCTCTGACAGAACTATGGCTTACCCAAGGTCATCCAGCAGCTGCAAGTGGAGGAGTGGGGAATCAAACCCCATTCTCTCAGATTAGAGTCGCCCCACTTAACCACGACACCAAACTGGCCCCTTTGGAGGGTCTGGCCCTCGTTGCAGCCAGCCTGGCTTCTTTAGGACCTGGAGGGCTAGGCGATTTTGGGATCCCGATCTTAATGCTCTCCGGGGGACATGTGGGGAAAGGCGGTCCCTTAGGTAAGTAGGTCCCTGGCCATATAGGGCTTTAAAGGTAAGCACCAGCACCTTGAACCGAATCTGGTATTTAAAGCATTTATTAGCCATCTTTCTTCCATACAGAGCTCACGGCAGCGTACAAAATAGATAGAATGCAGAACATACAAAACCAAAATTTAAAACGACAGTTCAGGACAGCTGGTAAACTTCACCAAATGTGGTCCTAAATAAAACCATCTTCAGCCGCCTCCTAAGGATCGAAAGTTGGGGGCGGCAGGTGCACCTCCATGGGGAGGTTGTTCCATAATTGTGGGGCTGCTACTGAAAAGGCCCTGTTTCGTGTATCCACCAACTGAGCTTCTTGGACTGATGGGACGGTCAGGAGAGTCTCTCTCTGTGGCCTTAATTCCTGGGCATGGACATCTGGGAGAAGACAACCCTTCAGATACCCCGGTCCAATGTTCCCTCTAAGCTGTGGAGCCTTGTGAGCAAAAATTCTACTTTGTGAGCTACCAGCATTAAAGTTGTGAGCGAGCCATTTGGCTGCTGCATCAATTAATCTGCTCTGGAGCCATCCTTCCTGAGCGAAGACAAACGTGTGTGCTGGAGGCTAAAAAACTGTGAGCTAACTCACACTAACTCAGCTTAGAGGGAACACTGCGGCCCGGTCCCGAGCCATGTAGGGTTTAGAGGTCAAAACCGACCCCTTGAATTGGGCTTGGGAGCAGATCGGTAGCCAGTGTAATTGCTGTAATATTGGCATGGCCATCTCCTAATAGCTAGCCACAACAAGCACTCTAGCTGCAGCATTTTGCACTAGCTGCGGCTTCCAAACACTCTCCAAGGGTAGGCCTAAGTACAGCGCATTGCAGTAGTCTAGCTTAGCTGTAACATAGAATCATAGAGTTGGAAGGGACCTCCAGGGTCATCTAAGTCCAACCCCCTGCACAATGCAGGAAATTCACAAATAACTCTCCCTCCACACCCACAGTGGCCGCCGTAACAAAGGCATGGATCACAGTGGCCAGATCTGACTGATCCAGGAATGGACGCAGCTGATGTCCCAGCTGAAACTGAGCAAAAGCTCTCTGGAACCACCACAGCCACCTGGTTTTCACAAACGGCGAACCTGGCAGGGAAGAATAAACAGTCATCCAGGTTTTTAAAAAGGCTGCCCAGGTGTGGTGAAACTTAAAAGGGTCCCCCTTCAGTGATGTCGTTTTGGGGGAAGTAAACTGGCCATGGTGGCTCAGAGGTTAAGATGCTGAGTTGCAGACCAGAAGGTTGGTAGTTCGGTCTGTAGTTCAGCAGTTCGAGACCTGAGTGCTGCGTGACAGAGTGAGTTCCCGTCTCTGGCCCCAGCTCCTGCCAACCTAGCAGTTCGAAAGCAAAGAAACTGCAAGTAGATAAATAGGTACCGCTTTGGTGGGAAGGTAATAGCATTCTGTGCACCTTGGCGTTTAGTCATGCCGGCCACATGACCACGGAAACGTCTTCGGACAGTGCTGGCTCTTCGGCTTGGAAACGGATATGATCATCGCCCCTTAGAGTCGGATTCGACTGGCTGTTGAGCAAGGTACACCTTTACCCTTTACCTTTAAACTGGTCAGAGTGAAATTGGCCAGACTTGCACCTAAGCTTCTCTGTTTCAGGGGAAACCAGAAGAGGAGGAGGAGGAGGCTAGTGAAAGGAAAGTTGGGGGGCGTTTGCTGTGCTAAGGGGTGGGGGGCTACCCACTTCCAAGGTGTTTCCACCAACCTCGTGACGGGATGGCCTCTGAATCTAATCCCAGGGCAACCTGAGCCTAGCAGTTGGGGTGGGACCCTGGGAAGTTGGGTTACCTGCTCTTGGTTGGGAAATACTTGGAGCTTTTTGGGGGGTGGAACCTGAGGCGGGCAGGATTTGGGGAGGGGAGAGCCTTCAGTGGGTTACAGTGCCACAAAGTGTAGTGGTTAAGTGACCTTGGGCAAGCCGTAGTTCTGACAAGAGCTGCTCTTGAAAAAGAGCAGTTTCTGTCAGAGCTCTCTCAGCACCACAGACCTCACAGGGTGTCTGTTGTGGGGAAGGGAAGGGAAAGGAGTTTGTAAGCCGCTCTGAGGACTCCTTTGGGTAGTGAAGGGCGGGGTAGAAATCCAATCTCTTCTCTTCTCTTCCAAAGCAGCCATTTTCTCCTGGGGAACTGATCTCTGTCACCTGGCGACGCGTTCAGCTGTAATCCCATGAGATCTCCAGCCGCCACTTGGAGTTTGGGAACCCTACTGGGAAGAGCTGTCTTCCACATTCCCTGGCTGGCAGCGGCACTTAAAACAGGACAAGCCCATCGTGTTCACTGAGAGCAGAGGAGATCCCGAGGTTAGTGTTCAAGGCCTGGGAAACCCAGGAGACCTTTGGGGGCTGAGTCACGGCTCACGAGCGTGGCCCCCGGAGGGGTTAATCGTTGGGGTCTGGATTTCAGTTTGATCAGGGGGAACCTCTTGTGTAAGGTGCCCACCACAGGCTCTGCTGCCAGTTTGGCCACGTCGGCAGAAGCGTCGCAGAAGGGGAAGCTACGCCGGCCGCCGGGTCCTTTGTTGACCTTGGTGGGATGGTTAGGAAAGGTTCCCCCAGGCTTCCTTGCAGGGGCTGGCCGTGTCGGTCCGCGGTAGAAAAGCAAGACTAGAGTTCCGGAGCACCTTAAAGACCAACAAGATTTTTCGTCAGAAACGGGGGCTACGCCATCTGAAGACTGTGGATCCTGGGTTCGATGCAGTTGGGAAGCAGTTTTTCTTCTTTCCTGCTTCCCCACAGCAGCATTTTGCGACTTCACAGAGAGTGACTAAAATGTGGAATTTGCTGGCAGAGGATGTAGGGATGGCTGAGGGAATAAACAGCTTCGAAAAGGGATTAGAGAGATTCATGGAGGAGAAGTCTATCAGTGGCTACCAGCCGTGGTGACTGAGGGGAACCTCCACATTAAAAGGCACTGATCCTTTGAATCCCAGAGCCAGGAGGCAACATCAGGGGAAGGCCTCGGCCTCTCTGCCCTGCCGTTGGACCTCCAGAGGAACTGTTTGGCCCCTGTGTGAGACAGGATGCTGGACTAGATGGACCCTCCCTGGTCTGACCCAGCAGGGCTCTTCTAGTGTTCTTATCATGAGAAGACCTTGGCCACTCTGCCCTGTTTTCAGCCCTCCGGAGGAACTGGTTGGCCACTGTATGAGGAGGGATGCTGGACTAGATGGACCCTCCCTGGTCTGACCCAGCAGGGCTCTTCTGGTGTTCTTATCATGAGAAGACATTGGCCACTCTGCCCTGTTTTCAGCCCTCCGGAGGAACTGGTTGGCCACTGTATGAGGAGGGATGCTGGACTAGATGGACCCTCCCTGGTCTGACCCAGCAGGGCTCTTCTGATGTCCTTCTCAGGGGAAAGCCTCGGCCTCTCTGTCCTGTCGTTGGACCTCCAGAGGAACTGGTTGGCCCCTGTGTGAGAAAGGATACTGGACTAGATGGACCCTCCCTGGTCTGACCCAGCAGGGCTCTTCTGGTGTTCTTATCATGAGAAGACGTTGGCTATTCTGCCCTGTTTTCAGCCCTCCGGAGGAACTGGTTGGCCACTGTATGAGGAGGGATGCTGGACTAGATGGACCCTCCCTGGTCTGACCCAGCAGGGCTCTTCTGATGTCCTTCTCAGGGGAAGGCCTCGGCCTCTCTGTCCTGTTGGCCCTCCAGAGGAACTAGTTGGGCGCTGTGTGGGACAGGATGCTGGACTAGATGGACCCTCCCTGGTCTGACCCAGCAGGGCTCTTCTGGTGTTCTTATCATGAGAAGACCTTGGCCGCTCTGCCCTGTTTTCAGCCCTCCAGAGGAACTGGCTGGCTACTGTGTGAGGAGGGATGCTGGACTAGAGGGATCGTCCCTGGTCTGATCCAGCAGGGCTCTTCTGATGTTCTTATGAAGGCCTCGGCCTCTCTGTCTTGTTCCTGGTTGGCCACTGTGTGAGGAACTGGCTGGCCACTATGTGAGACGAGAGGCTGGACTAAAGGGACCCTCTCTGGTCTGAGCCAGCAGGGCTCTTCTGAGGTTCTTCTCAGGGGAATGCATCGGCCTCCCTGCCCTGTTGTGGGCCCTGCAGAGGAACTGCCTGGCCCCTGTGTGAGAAAAGGATGTTGGACTAGGTGGACCGTCACTGGTCTGACCCAGCAGGGCTCTTCTGAGGTTCTTACGTTCTCATGACTGTTACACTGCAGGACACAGGGCAGGGACCGCAGACCCAATCTCTACTCTCAAGTACGTAAATACGTAAAGGGACAGTCATCTTATGGAGCCCTTATCTTGGGTGAAATTCTGTGCCCACTCGGAAAGGAGAAGAGGGGTGAAACAAGTCTCCCTGCATGCCGTGGATCACAATTTAGACACTGGAATTAAAATGACAAATGATTCGAATGCCGTGTCCAGTGCCAGCCGCAGTGGCTCGTCCGTCTGTTTCAAGAACAAGCACAAGCTCCAGTCCCCCTCGTCCAAGTCCAGCTGTCAAACCCTTTGACTCACCCTCGCACGCAGGGCCCGTTCTCCAGCCAAGGCCCACCGGTGACTGCTTTGGGAATGCCAGTGCATGGCACGGGCATGCCAATTTGTTGTAGTGGTTAGGAGCACGGACTCTAGTCTGGGAGAACCGGGTTTGATCCCCCACTCCTCCACAGGCAGCTGCTGGTGTGACCTTGGGCCAGTCACAAGCTCTCTCAGAGCTGTTCTCTCAGGAGTAGTTCTCGAGAGAGCTCTCTCAGCCCTGTCTAACTCACAGAGTGTCTGTTGTGGGAAGGAGGAGGAGGAGGAGGAGGAGGAGGAGGAGGAGGAGGAGAAGAAGAAGAAGAAGAAGAAGAAGAAGAAGAAGAGGAGGAGGAGGAGGAGGAGGAGGAGGAGATTGGATTTATACCCCTCCTTTCACTTGGAGTCCCAGAGCAGCTTACAAACTCCTTTCCTTTCCCCTCCCCACAACAGACACCAAGTGAGCAATGTTCTCTCTAAGCTGAGTCAGTGTGAGCTGGCTCACAGTTTTTAGCCTCCGGCTCCCACTTTTTTGTCTTAGCTCAGGAAGGGATGGCTCCAGAGTGAACTAATTTATGCAGCAGCCAAATCGCTCGCTCACAACTTTGGTACCATTCGCTCACAAAATAGAATTTTTGCTCACAAGACCCCACAGCTTACAGGGAGCACTGCCTGTGAGGTAGGTGGGGCTGAGAGAGCTCTGAGATAAATGGCTCTTTTTCAAGGACAGCTCTGGCAGAACTACGGCTTGCCCAAGGTCATCCAGCAGGTGCGAGTGGAGGAGTGGGGAATCAGACCCGGTTCTCCCAGATTAGAGTCCGTGCACTCAACCACTACACCAAACTGAAAGGGATTGCAAGCTTCTCTGAGACTCCTTCACTCACTAGGGGGGTATAGATCCAATTTCTTCTTCTCATTCTTATTCTCCTCCTCCTCCTCTCTCAGCCACTGCTAGCGCTGGCACACTTTGCCTCTTGGCCTCAGGCTATGCTACCTGGTGGGTCCCGGCTGGATTTCTGCGCACCGTGCTAGGACCAGGCCTGCAGAGACGCTACAAGAGTCTAAGGATTACCTGACTTGGTGCAGAGAGAGTCCCTTGAGCAAGCCCTGCTTCTGGGCCAGGGTCTGTCCTGCAAGGTTCCCACCCCCGACCAACTGCCTCCCCCTTTCCCAACAAGGCGACCCCCTCCCTGGGCCACCCTGTGGGCCGTTTCGCAAGCAGAGCCCGGGATTTCGACTCCACAACCAACTGATCTTTCTCTCCCCACATCCAACTGATATCCCACCTTTGCAGATTGGCCAACCACTGGCGTTTCCTGCGGAGGGCAGAGAGAGGGACACATAAGCCACAAGATGTTGATGGCGGGGGGACACTCACTGGGAGGAAATCCCTACCCGGCGGAGGTGGGCTAACAAAAGAGCCAAAGCTTCCCCCCTCCCCACAGAGACACTTGAGACGAGCCAAGACGGAGAACTTCTGGGCCATTCTTAAAAAAAAAAAAAAAATAACAATTTTCAAATTTTACAACGTGAAACTGCTAATCACAAAAGTTTGGCATTGCTTCTTGCGTACAGACCGTCTTAAAGCCTAAAGCAATATCTTTCTTACATTCAAGTTCAAATAAGCTTAAAAGCACATTAAAAAATAAATCATTTTCTGATATGGAGCAGAGGTCCATCAGGGGCTACGAGCCACAAGGTATAGATTGGGACTCTCAGTCTGGGGCAAGGGATGCTCTGTATTCTTGGTGCTGGGTGGGCAACAATGGGAGGGCTTCTGGTGTCCTGGCCCCACTGCTGGACCTCCTGATGGCCCCTGGTATTTTTGGCCGCTGTGTGACAGAGTGTTGGACTAGATGGGCCGTTGGCCTGATCCAGCATTGGCTTCTCTTATGTTCTTATGGATAAACATATGGAGCAGAGGTCCATCAGTGGCTATTAGCCACAAGGGATAGATAGGAGCTCTCAGTCTGGGGCAAGGGATGCTCTGTATTCTTGGTGCTTGGGGAGGGGCAAGAGTAGGAGGGCTTCTAGTGTCCTGGCCCCACTGCTGGACCTCCTGATGGCCCCTGGTATTTCTGGCCACTGTGTGACACAGAGTGTTGGACTGGATGGGCCGTTGGCCTGATCCAACATTGGCTTCTCTTATGTTCTTATGGATAAACATATGGAGCAGAGGTCCATCAGTGGCTATTAGCCACAAGGTATAGGTAGGGACTCTCAGTATGGGGCAAGGGATGCTCTGTTTTCTTGGTGCTTGAGGGGGCAAGAGTGGGAGGGCTTCTGGTGCCTGTCTAGTGTCCATAAGAACATACGAGAAGCCAATGTTGGATCGGGCCAATGGCCCATCCACTCCAACACTCTGTGTCACACAGTGGCCAGAAATACCAGGTGCCATCAGGAGGTCCAATAGTGGGGCCAGGACACTAGAAGCCCTCCCAATGTTGAACCCCCCCTCAAGCACCAGGAATACAGAGCCTCACTCGTCCCATGGCAGCTTCATATGTTCATATAAGGGAAAGTATCTCTGATCAGGAGCCATCAGGGACAGAGTGGTCCCCATGGGGCTGGTATAGAGTTGCCTGCTCTAGCTTGGGAAATTCCTGGAGATTTGGCTTGGGAGGGCAGAATTTGAACACAGCACATGAAGCTACATTACACTGAATCAGAGGATCAGTCCATCAGAGTTAGTATTGTTTACTCAGACTGGCAGTGGCTTTCCAGGGTCTCAGGCAGAGGTCCTTCACGTCACCTACCACCTATTCTTATTTAACTGGAGGTGCCAGGGATTGAACCTGGGACCTCCTGCATGCCAAGCAGATGCTCTACCACTGAGCCACAGACCCTCTCCAGCTCTCCAGGGTCCCAGGCAGAGGTCTTCCCCATCACCTCCTGCCTGGCCCCTTTAACTGAAGGTGCCAGGGATTAAACCTGGGACCTCCTGCATGCCAAGCAGAGGCTCTGCCACTGAGCCACAGTCCCTTCCCTAAATCTGAGGAGGGAAGGGAGGCTAGCAGTGCTGTGATGCCATGGAGTCCATCCACTGAAGCAGCCATTTCCTCCAGGGGAACTAACCTCCGCAGAGTGGACATCAGTCACTATCCCAGGGAATCTCCAGTCCCCACCTGGAGGTTGGCAAGACTCATTCTCTGGTGCTCTGTAACTGAGATTAGTATGGATTTGGATGCCCCAGGCTTTTCCTTCAAGCCAGCTTATTAAAGCCCTGGGGTATGTATTAATTAAAGTACCAAAATACCTATCATTATCTCAAGAGGAAGGAGAACCTTTAAGAACATAACATAAGAACATAAGAGAAGCCAATGTTGAATCAGGCCAATGGCCCATCTAGTCCAACACTCTATCACACAGCGGCCAAAAATACCAGGTGCCATCAGGAGGTCCAGCAGTGGGGCCAGGACACCAGAAGCCCTCCCACTGGTGCCCTCCAGCACCAAGAACAGAGTGCATCACCTGCCCCAGACCGAGAGCTCCCATCTATACCCTGTGGCTAACAGCCACTGATGGACTTCTGCTCCATATGCTTATCTAATTCCCTCTTGAAACTGTCCATGCTTGTAGCTGCCACCACCTCCTGGGGCAGTGAATTCCATGTGTTAATCACTCTTTGGGTGAAGAAGGACGTCTTTTTATCTGTTCTAACCCGACTGTTCAGCAATTTCATTCATTTCCACGGGGGTGGGGGACACCTTCACTGCCTCCCCCTGCCCAGGGTTACGGAGAGCCCCAATTAGACAAAATCCATTCAGGGTGAATGATTCTTGCACTGTGCACAATGAACGTATTTCTTCCAGTCGGTGCTCTCTAGTTAACTATAATAAATTTGTTTAGAATACGTGCAATGAAGCCCTGCGTATCATGTGTCTTTGCTGAACCTGGGGGGGCGGGGTTTCAAGGTTTGGCTCCACCCCTTCCCCAGATTTCCACCCACCCATTCCGAAATGGAAAAAGTGTACTCCCCTGCCTGCTTCTGTTTGCCCTCCTCTTCTTTCCTGGTGTGATAAGCCATTCTTTTATCGTTTCTCTGCCGTAGAGGACGGCTAAAAATAGTCATTGTGGTTTATTATCTTTCTACCCTACTGGGTTGGGGGGGAGTTAATAAGGGTGACTTTATCTTATGTTAGGCATGTTGTTCCTAGTTTTTAATGTGGCTCGGTTTATTTTTGGTTTATTGTGTTTCTAATGACCGGATTATAAAAACATTATACGGTCGCCACCTTTAGAGCGTATCACCAAGGATGTAGGGTTACCAACCTGCAAACAGGGTCTGGAGTTCCTCGGAACTGCAATTTCTCTCCAGACTGCAGAGTTCAATTTCCCTGGAGAAAAATGCAAGACTCCAGGAGTACCTTGAGGAATCAGAAAATCTGTGGTATAAATGGGCAGTTTTCTCAGTGGAGGGTGGTAAGCAGTGGGGTACCGCAGGGATCAGTGCTCGGTCCGATGCTTTTTAACTTGTTCATTAATGATTTGGAGTTGGGAGTAAGCAGTGGCTAAATTTGTGGGTGACATGAAGTTGTTCAGGGTGGTGAAAACCAGAGAGGATTGTGAGGCACTCCAAAGGGATCTGTCGAGGATGGGCGAGTGGGCGTCAACGTGGCAAATGGGGTTCAGTGTGGCCAAGTGCAAAGTGATGCACATTGGAGCCCAAAATCCTAAATATAAATACACGTTGATGGGGTCTGAACTGGCAGAGACTGACCAAGAGAGAGATCTTGGAGTCGTAGTGGATAACTCAATGGAAATGTCTAGACAGTGTGTAGCTGCAATAAAAAAGGCCAACGCTATGCTGGGGATTATTAGGAAGGGAATTGAAAACAAATCAGCCAGTATCATAATGCCCCTGTATAAATCATTGGTGCGACCTCATTTGGAATACTGTGTACAGTTCTGGTCACCACACCTCAGAAAGGATATTATAGCTTTGGAAAAAGTGCAGAGAAGGGCAACTAGAATGATAAAAGGGTTGGAACACTTTCCCTACGAAGAAAGGTTAAAATGCTTGGGGCTCTTTAGCTTGGGGAAACGACAGCTGAGGGGTGACATGATCGAGGTTTATAAGATTATGCATGGGACAGAGCAGGTCGAGAAAGAAGGACTTTTCTCCCTTTCACACAGTACAAGAACTCGTGGGCACTCCGTGAAATTGCTGAGCAGTCGGGTTAGAACGGATAAAAGGAAGTCCTTCTTCACCCAAAGAGTGATTAACGCATGGAATTCACAGCCACAGGAGGTGGTGGAGGCTACAAGCATGGACGGCTTCAAGAGGGAAGCTATAGACAGACTAACTTGGCAACTCCTCTTGATCTAGCGGGAGAAAAATTACAACTTCGGAGGGGCAAACTTTTTGGCATTATACCCTGTCAAAATCCCTCCCCAAACCCCACCTTCCCCAGCCTCCACCCCCGAAATCTCCAGGAATTTCCCAGCCTGGAGTTGGCAACACTATGTGAGGAGGTAAAGTAAGTCCTGGCTCCAAGAAGAGTCTGTGGCTCAGTGGTAGAGCACCTGCTTGGCATGCACAATGCCCTGGGTTCAATTTGTGCCAATCCTCCAGCCACAAGTCCAGGTAGTAAACAATGACCCAAAAGGTATGAAGCTTTCATTACTCACAAAGGACATGATTCCCACTTACAGAGAACTAGAACTCCCCCCCCCCCCGCCCGGGGGAAATTAGGGAAGCCAAGGGCACGGCAGCGGGAGCAGAGCCACAATACTGACAAGTGATGATTTTGTGTGTCACCCGATTCTGTGGACTTGGACGGTTCCCGAAAGGCTGGTAGAAAAAGCCCAGCAGGAACGCATTAGCATAACAGGCCACACCCAGCAGCAGAAACTCATTAGCATATCAGGCCACACCCCTGACAGCACAGTCTATTAGCATATTAGGCCACACACCCCATGTCACCAGAAGTGTGGCCATCCAGCCACACCCACCTTTTGCTTCTTATTCTGTTTGCCTTGTTTGTTGTCAAAACCCCAGGGGGGTTTTGTAGCAGGAACTCCTTTGCATGTTAGGCCACACACCCCTAGTGTAGCCAACCCGAATGAGTTTCTGCTGTTGGGTGTGGCCTGTTATACTAATGAGTTCCTGCTGGGCGTGGCCAACTCGGGAGCCAGCCGGAACTCCGTTCCTGTGCGTTCCTGCCCAAAATAGCCCTGTGTCTCTGGGACTCTACTCAGTAACTGCAAAATGAGTCCAGCGATTGAGAAGGAAAACAGAACTCTTGAGGGTCGGAAGGGAAGGACTTTCTGCTGTCTCTCAGCCTCCAACTACAGAAGAGGACTCTACGGCAGGGGTGTCGAACTCATTGGTTATACCAGGTGCCATCAGGAGGTCCAGCAGTGGGGCCAGGACACCAGAAGCCCCCTCCCACTGCTGCCCCCTCCAGCACCAAGAATAGAGTGCATCACCTGCCCCAGACTGAGAGTTCCCATCTATACCCTGTGGCTCATAGCCACTGATGGACTTCTGCTCCATATGTCTATCTAATTCCCTCTTGAAACTGTCCATGCTTGTAGCTGCCACCACCTCCTGCGGCAGTGAATTCCATATGTTAATCACTCTTTGGGTGAAGAAGTATTTCCTTTTATCTCCAGCCGGAGTGGGCCAGTACATAAGGAGCCAGGAGGAAATGACCATGCTCACGAAAGCTCATACTTCAGCTGAAACTTTATGAGTCCTAAAGGTGCCACTGCTTTGTCCTACTTTATTCTACCGCTTTGGACCAACAGGGCTACCCACCTGGATGTATGAAAAGGGGACGTTACCTTTTCCTTAGGTACCGCTATAAACGGGAAGATTCCCACACTGAAAACCAGAACTCATAGAATCTTAGAATCACAGAGTTGGAAGGGGCCATACAGAGGCCATCTAGTCCAACCGCCCGGTCAGCACAGGATCAGCCTAGACCATCCCTGACAACAAGTGTTTGTCCAGCCGCTGCTTAACCAGTGAGGGGGAGTTCACCACGTCCCTAGGCAGCAGATTCCACTGTTACACAGCTCTTAGGGTAAAAAAGTTTCTCCTAAGATCTGGCCAGTACCTTCCCGCCCATAATTTCAACCCGTTCTTGCGAGTCCTCTCCTCTGCTGCCCACAGGAACAGCTCCCTGCTCTCCTCTTAAGTGACAGCCCTTCAAAGACTTCAAGAGAGCCATCCTCTCCCCCCTCCGCCTCCTCTTCTCCAGACTGGACATTCCCAAGAAGTCCCCCAGCCTTTCCTCGTAGGTCTTCTTGGTCTCCAGGCCCCCAATCATCCTCGTCACTCTCCTCTGCACCCACTCCATCCTGCCCACGCCCCTTTGTGAAGTGAGGCCTCCAGAACTGCAAACATCAGCAGGAAGAAAAAAACACGGGAGGTCAATTTGCGGCAGATTTTCTTAGCCAGATCTGGCCAACAGAACCAGAACACCAGGGCTGGCATCTCCCTCAGCAGCCAATCTCCAGCCAACTGGGCCACGGTCCACCTCCCCTGAAACCGCTTCCTTCTTCCCGGGAATCAAACCTTGCTTGCTTTTCGCAGCACAGCCGTGCCCTCTTATCTCAAAGAGGGAAACCACATCTGAAGTGAGGAAGGAGGCCGTTTCCTTGAGTGTGGACCTCTCCAGTCAAGAGCCGGGGGCGGAGGTGGCCTTTCGCCTCCTGGAAGCCACGCTCCACCTGGAGTGGGCCAGGACGTCCAGGGCCAGTATCTGAGGAAGTGACCGTACACACTAAAGCTCATACCGTGAATGAAACTTTGTTGGTCTTAGCTTTGTTGGCCCCTCAAGCCCCTGGACTCAGGCTGGAGGGGCCAAAGGTTTGATTCAATCTAAGGCACCGTCATGTCTTTATGTGATCTGCCGGCGAAGCAGATGCTCCGTCACGGAGGCACGGCCCTCTCGCCTGTAATGACACAGGTCCCTCGAACGAAGTGTAAAGAACTTTGCTTCCCTTAAAATTCTGCTCCGACTCAAAGTTTGGTTCAGGCTTCGAATGCGGCCTGCTTGTGAGTTCAACAGAGCTCGAAACGGTCTTGCGGAGAAAGAGCAGGGTGACCTTGTGAGGCGCTGGTAACACCAGCTGCAGAAAGGAGGTTCAGAAATCTGGTACCGACTTTCCAGTTAGCCACATTCTTTTCAGTTAGGCCACATTCTTTTCAGTTAGGCCATGACCTGTGAGAAAGGGGCCATGCCCAGCTGCGGACTGGCATTGTTCCTTCCTCCCAGGTCAAACCACCATTTACATCACCTCTTCATTCACTGGCCCAACACTTTGGCTATGTGTTATCACTAAGAGGCCTTATTGGCCCATAGGCCTGGAACCACGACAGTCCCTTTACCCATAAGAACATGAGATTCTTGTCTGTCCTCAGCTTGATGGTGGCTACTCAAGTGGCTATTCCATAAGGAAGGCCGAGAGCCGAAGAATAGATTCTTTCGAATTATGGTGCTGGAGAAGACTCTTGAGAGTCCCTTGGATGGCAAGGAGATTGAATCAGTCAATCCTAAAAGAAATCAACCCCTGACTGTCCCCTGGAAGGCCAGAGACTGAAGCTGAAGCTCAAATATTTTGGCCACCAAGTGAGAAGGGAGCCCTCGCTGGAGAAGACCCTGATGCTGGGAAAGACTGAAGGTCAAAGAAGAAGGGGACGGCAAAGGATGAGATGATGAGACAGTGTCATCGAGGCAACGAACATGGAATTAAGCAAACTCCAGAGCATAACGGAAGACAGGAGGGCCTGGCGTGATGTGGTCCGTGGGGTTGTGAAGAGTCGGACTAGACTGTGCAACTGAACAACAACAACAACAACTTGAGACCTAGCCATGTAAACGCCTTCTTCTTCATTTTCGGCCATCTCGGATAACTGCTTGCATGGGCCATGTAGCTCTGTCCTGCTGGGACTCGAGAGTAGAGCCGCTTTAAACTACTGGAACTTTAATCTCAGAATGGGTAATACCTTGTAACTTGGGACGAATCTATTACAGTTTAGTTAGCCTTTAAATCTCTAGTTTTGTTGGCAACACTGGGAGGGCTTCTGGAGTTCTGACCCCACTGCTGGACCTCCTGATGGCACCTGGTATTTTTGGCCACTATGTGACAGAGCGTTGGACTAAATGGGCCATCGACCTGATTCAACATTGGCTTCTCTGATGTTCTTATGGATGAACATATGGAGCAGAGGTCCATCCGTGGTTGTTAGCCACAAGGTATAGATAGGGACTCTGGGGCAAGGGATGCTCTGTATTCTTGGTGCTTGGAGGGGGGTCAACAGTGGGAGGGCTTCTAGTGTCTTGGTCCCACTGCTGGACCTCCTGATGGTGCCTGGTATTTTTGGCCACTGTGTGACACAGAGTGTTGGACTAGATGGGCCATTGGCCTGATCCAACAGTGGCTTCTCTGATGTTCTTATGTCTGGGGCAAGGGATGCTCTGTATTCTTGATGCTTGGGGGGAGTCAACAGTGGGAGGGCTTCTAGTGTCCTGGCCCCACTGCTGGACCTCCTGATGGCCCCTGGTATTTTTGGCCACTGTGTGACACAGAGTGTTGGACTGGATGGGCCGTTGGCCTGATTCAACATGGGCTTCTCTGATGTTCTTATAAGAGGGAATTGGATAAGCGTATGGAGCAGAGGTCCACCGGTGGCTATTAGCCACAAGGCATAGATAGGAACTCTCAGTCTGGGGCAAGGGATGCTCTGTATTCTTGGTGCTTGGGGAAGGGGGCAACAGTGGGAGGGCTTCTAGTGTCCTAGCCCCACTGCTGGACCTCCTAATGGCCCCTGGTATTTTTGGCCACTGTGTGACACAGAGTGTTGGACTGGATGGGCCATTGGCCTGATTCAACATTGGCTTCTCTGATGTTCTTATGTTTTACCCTCACAGGCTTTTGTTCCTGTTTAAAGTATTCTTGCACATTAATAAAAACATATATTTTAATTTTCTTTTGTGGTTATTTACTTTCACAGTCCTCAATCTAAATCCAGAGCCTAGACTGGCAGGCCACCTACCAGCAGTGTTCCCTCTAAGCTGAGCTAGTGTGAGCCAGCTCACAGTTTTTTAGCCTCCAGCTCACACGTTTTTGTCTTTGCTCAGGAAGGAGGGCTCCAGAGCAGACTAATTGATGCAGCAGCCAAATCACTCGCTCACAAATTTAATGCCAGTTGCTCACAAAGTAGAATTTTTGCTCACAAGACTGCACAGTTTATAGGGAGTATTGCCTACCAGTATAACTCCTTTTATGAGCCTACTTTGCAGGGTGGACTTTCTGATTTAGACCCAGAAGGGTTAGAGGCTTTGACCTTTGGTTTCCGACTGTTGGGTTAGTTAAAGGGACTGGTGGCAGACTATTGGACAGGTGTGTGAACAGTCACACTCCAGGGTTTTGTAATTTTGGGGTGCAGCCCCGTACTGAAAGGCATTTGGCCTGGGCTGGGCTAAGTGACCCTTTGATACCAACCACACATCATGTCTGCACCAGTTTCCAGTGAACATAACATAAGAACAAAAGAGAAGCCAATGTTGGATCGGACCAGTGTCCCATTCTGTCCAACGCTCTGTCCCACAGTGGCCGGAAATACCAGGGGCCATAATAATAATGCTACAGATCTGCAGCCAAAAGGTGAGGTTATCATTTCACTTGAGATGACAACATAGCTTGAACTGGGCAATGCCACAGAGGTTGGGCTCGGAGCTGCCAGCCAGGGTGCCGGCCCAGAAAAGGGTGGGCGCGCCTTCCTTTGGGGTGACAAAATACCTTGAGTGGGACTCCTGCCAAACACTTTTCTTTTTACCCCACCCCCAAAAGATGGACGACATTAGCAGGAAGGGGGAAAAACATGGGCGGTCCAGTTACGGTACATTTGCTTAGCCAAACCTGGCCGAAACCAAATTCCAGGGCTGTTATCTCCAATTTACAGCCAGCACGGCCACAATCCGCCTCACCTTAAACCGCTTCCTTCTTCCCAGGAATCAAACTCTTGCTTGCTTTTCTCAGCAGAGCTCTCTCACTTATCTTGGAGAGAGAAACCAGATCTGAAGGGAGGAAGGAGGCCGTTTCCTTGGCCGTGGACCTCTCCAGTCAAGAGCCAGGGGCGGAGGTGGCCTTTCGCTTCCCAGAAGCCATGCTCCACCTGGAGTGGGCCAATACGTCCAGGGCCAACATCTGAGGAAGTGCGCATGCACACGGAAATTCATACTTCGACTGAAACTTTTTGGTCTGATTCAGTATAAGGCAGCTTCATGTCTTTCTGTGATCTGCAGGCAAAGCAGATGCTCCGTCACGGAGAAGAAGAAGAAGAAGAAGAAGAAGAAGAAGAAGAAGAAGAAGAAGAAGAAGAAGAAGAAGAAGAAGAAGAAGAAGAAGAAGAAGAAGAAGAAGAAGAAGAAGAAGAAGAAGGAGGAGGAGGAGGAGGAGGAGAGAGGAGGAGGAGGAGGAGGAGGAGGAGGAGGAGATTGGATTTATATCCCGCCCTTTGCTGTAGTGGTTAGGTGCGCGGACTCTAATCTAGGAGAACCGGGTTTGATTCCCCACTCCTCCACTTGCACCTGCTGGATGACCTTGGGCAAGCCACAGTTCTCTCAGAGCTGTTCTTGAAAAAGAGCAGTTTCTGTCAGAGCTCTCTCAGCCCTGCCTACCTCACAGGGTGTCTGTTGTGGGGAGGGGAAGGGAAAGGAGTTTGTAAGCCGCTCTGAGACTCCAAGAGAAGGGCAGGGGATAAATCCAATCTCTTCTCTTCTTCTTCTCTTTACTCGAAGTCTCAGAGTGGCTTACAGTCTCCCTTCCCCTCCCCACAACAGACACCCTGTGAGGTAGGTGGGGCTGAGAGAGCTCTGAGAGAACTGCTCTTGAGAGAACGGCTCCAAGAGAACTTGTGACTGGCCCAAGGTCACACCAGCAGCTGCAATTGGCGGAGGAGTGAAGAATCAAACCCGGTTCTCCCAGATCAGAGTCCGCGCACTTAACCACTACACCAAACTGAAGGCATGGTGCTCTCGCTTGTAATGACACAGACGCCTGGAACCAACTACGTATCACATCTGATCCACTTTCCAATGTGATAATGCCTCAGAGGTGCAGCAGTGTGGCCCCCAAAATTCCATGAACTGGGCAATGCTACAGAGGCTGGGCTTGGACCTGGCAGTCGGGAGTTCCAGCCCAGAAATGGGTGGGCGCGCACCTTCCTTGGGGAGATAAAATACCATGAATGGGTCCTGCCAAACGCTTTTCTTTTGGCCCAGGAAAATATGGACATTAGCAGGAAGACAGATCCAAGTAGCCAGCCGTGTTGGTCTGAAACAGTCGAACAAAGTTAGAGTCCCGTGGCTCCTTTAAGACCAACAAAGGTTCATTCAAGGTGTTGTGTATTAGAATGTGAATCCATGCTATACATTCCCATGTCAAGCTTGATTCTGAATGTGGCTCTTAATCCGTCGCATTACCATTGGTCGGTTTCTGAGAAACCTCTGTCAATATCCAATCACTGTGTGAAAAATGTATCAAAGAGGGAACGGTCCTGATTGGCCTTTATCCCTGCATTGTTATTGGCTCTTATCTTGTTATGGGTGTGGCTTTGAAAGCCCGGGACAGTTTTAAAAGGGAGCTGTGCTCCATTTGCGTGTGGTGTGTTCCTGAGTTGGAGTTTGCTATTAAATAAAGTTGAAATCACTTCTTGCTGAAATCCTGTTGTTGCGTGGCCTACTTAACTCAAGGTGTGAGCTTTCGTGTGCAAGGCCTACTTTTTCAAATGTGCTGGAATGGTAGGTGAGGCTCAAACTTATAGACAGGGACTTAACAGGAAATTAACCTGGAACATGATGGTGTTTAAGATATGCAAAGTCGGAACTAAATAACAAGCTAAGGTCAACAGTTGTAAAGCAATAAACACGTCAAAATAGCAGATCAAAATCCATTCATAAAGAATACAGCGACCCAACAGGTAGCCGCGAATGTCCTCCTGTTTCGGTTTCCTCGTTCTCAAGAATCACTGTGATTTTGCAACCAATATTTTCAAAAAAACTTCACAGGGAAAACTGTTAGAGGGTTTCCTTCTGAATGGAACACACCGATGGAGCCTACATTGGTTGGCCCACCAGACTCCAGTGAATTCTGAAAACCTCTGTGGGACTATTTAAATTTTAAAGACCTCCCCAGGACTCAACAGGGATATTGGTTTCTTATCTCATTACGTGTGCTAACTCATTCAGTTCTCACATATGTATTCTCAACAAGAACATAACAGAAGCCAATGTTGAATCAGGCCAGTGGCCCATCTAGTCCAACACCCTGTCACACAGCGGCCAAAAATACCATGTGCTATCAGGAGGTCCAGCAGTGGGGCCAGGACACTAGCAGCCCTCCCACTGCTGCCCCTCCAGCACCAAGAATAGAGTGCATCACCTGCCCCAGACTGAGAATTCCCATCTATACCCTGTGGCTAATAGCCACTGATGGACTTCTGCTCCATATGTTTATCTAATTCCCTCTTGAAACTGTCCATGCTTGCAGCTGCCACCACCTCCTGTGGCAGTGAATTCCATGTGTTAATCACTCTTTGGGTGAAGAAGTATTTCTGTTTCCGAAGTATTTCCGAAGTGGCTTACATCATTCTCTATCCCTCCATTTTATCCTCAGCTGCAACAACCCTGTGAAGTAGGTTAGAACAAGAGTGTATCACAGGTCCATGGTGACCAGACAAGCTTCCTTGGCACAGTAGGGATTCGAACCTGGGTCTCCCAGATCTTAGTCCTACACTCTAACTACTGCACTCTAACCACTACACTACACTGTCTCTGAATGCCAGGTGCTGGAGGGGAACTTTGCTTTCCAAAGCATTCAACCGGCCCCTGTGAAGATGGACTTTTGGGTTCACTTCTGATGGGCAAGGAAGTGCTGATAAAGTAGTGGGTGTCTACTGCCACCTTGAGGCAACATCTTGTAATGGCAACTTCACAGCCTTTAAAAGGCTCCCACTTTATAAGCAGGGCTATTTTGGGGCAGGAAGGCACAGGAACCCAGTTCCAGCTGGCTCCCAAGTTGGCCACCCAGCAGGAACTCATTAGCATAACAGGCCACACCCAACAGCAGGCACTCATTTGGATCAGCTGCATTAGGGGCGTGTGGCCTAACATGCAAAGGAGTTCCTGCTACAAAAAAAGCCCCAGGTTTTGACAACAAACAAGGTAAACAGGATAAGAAGCAAAAGGTGGGTGTGGCTGGATGACCACACTCCTGGTAACATGGGGATGTGGCCTAATATGCCAATGAGCTGTGCTGTCAGGGGTGTGGCCTAATAGGCTAATGAGTTTCTGCTGTTGGGTGTGGCCGATTATGCTAATGAGTTCCTGCTGGGCTTTTTCTACAAAAAGAGCCCTGGAATGTACCGTAACGCCATTTATTTTTATTGTCTTTTTTAACCATTTATCCTGCAGCGTTCTCCCCAGTGGGGACCCAGGGTGGCTTACTTTCTTCTCGTTTCCTCCATTTTATCGTCACAACAGCCCTGCGAGGTTAGGTTAGGCCCAGAGAGCGTGATTGGCCAAAGGTCACCCAGCGAGAGCAGGGATTTGCACCTGGATCTTCCAACTCCCAGTCAGATGCTCTAACCACATTACCACACCGGCTCTCAAATTTAACCCTCCACTAGGCGTTCCATGCGCCTCGGTGTTTAGTCATGCCAGCCACATGACCACGGAAACGTCTTCGGACAGCGCTGGCTCTTCGGCTTTGAAACGGAGATGAGCACCGCAACCCTAGAGTCGGATTCAACTGGCTTTCAAGCAAGGGAAACCTTTACCCTTACTAGGGGTTGCTTTATACTGCTTCATATGGGTTCTGCCCCAGGCTAAGCCCCCAAAGCAACATCTGGTCATGTTCTTTATCCTATAGCGATAACCATTTCTAATGGTTTTGGGGTTTTTTACAAAACAACTTCTGTAAAAGAAATTGGTTAGGATGCAGCGTTTGCATTTTTTTGCACAGAACATAAGATAACCCTTCAAAATATAACAAATAAGATAACCATTCGAAATATAACAATGCATTCAATAATTACACTCAACCATTTCCGAGCTGAACATATCCAGTAGTTTGCAATGCTCCCTCTCAGCTGTGGGGTCTTGTGAGCAAAAATTCTACTTGGTGAGCTCCTGGCATTAAAGTTGTGAGCGCGCGATTTGGCTGCTAAATAGATCGTTTTGTTCCGGAGCCGTCCTTCCTGAACCGAGACAAAAATGTGTGAGCTGGAGGCTAAAAAACTGTGAGCTAGCTCACACTAACTCAGCTTAGAGGGAACACTGCTTATGGGTGAGAACAAACATGCAAAGTTCAGTGGCGACATTTGTTGTGGGGTTGTCAGGGGTGATGCTTCTAATGACTTGTGGCCCATCCTTATGGGGAAAGTTCATATACAGAGACTCACCCGTAACTACTTCAGGCTGTTCTCACTCAAAACTACAGGATTAGTGAGAACTTATACCTCCAAATCAATGGCATACCCACAGGAACCCGCAGAGCTCTACGGTATGCCAATATTTTCATGGTGGATCGAGAACCGTGTTTTCTGAACTCCTACCCATTGGTACCTGTCTTTTGAGAGCCAGTTTGGTGTAGTAGTTAAGTGCGTGGACTCTAATTTGGGAGAACTGGGTTTGATTCCTGAGTCCTCCACTTGCACCTGCTAGATGACCTTGGGCAAGCCATTGTTCTGGCACAAACTGTTCTTGAAAAAGAGCAGTTTCTGTCAGAGCTCTCTCAGCCCCACCTACCTCACAGGGTGTCTGTTGTCGGGAGGGGAAGAGAAAGGAGTTTGTAAGCCGCTCTGAGACTCCCTTGGGTAGTGAAGGGCGGGGTATAAATCCAATCTCTTTTCTGCTTCTTTTCTTTATTTGAGATTAATTGATGACATTTTTATTGACCCTACCCATGGCAAAGAAGCCCTTGAGAGATTCCATCAGGCTTTCCACATGTCAAGTCCTGGAATGCAATCAATCTCACAACGCTCCTGTAGCTCCAAGATTTGTTTATTAAGAGAAAGAAAGAATCCAAGCATGGGCAACTTTCGTGTCGGAACTGGCTCCCAGGTGTCAGTCCCGACAATATACTGGGAATGGGAAATCCCCAAACGCTGCTTAGCCAATCAATGCATCCACTTAGCCCGCCAAATGTTTGCTCTGCCCATACCACTGCTCCCAACACCCGCATACTGATGGTTACACTGTCTAGAAGCTGCTTAAACTACCAGGGGACGTAACACAATGAGATCACATCCTTCCCAAGGTAAACCTTCCGGGAGGCTTCTGCATGAGAACCGTTACTCGCTGGCACTACTATGCAAAGCCGACATTCACTTTCCCCCCACCCCAGTAGACAGGGGCGGATTAAGTCTCACTGGTGCCCTAAGCACTGACCAATCTTGCTGCCCCCCTCCTTTCCACATGGACCCAGTCCATTTTAGTTGTTGACCTGTCTGACCAGATATACAATGCAGGTCGTAGCCTATGACACTCCACCTTGCCAACAAAAAATAGAAGATAATCCTAGGGTGCACCATGATCAATTTGCACTAGCTTTCTAAAAGAAGAACAAAAAATTTTACAAATCTTTTTTTCTTTCTTTTCACCCTTTCCTCAACTTTGTGGTGCCCCATTTGGCCCTGGTGCCCTAAGGCACGTGCTTAGTCTGCTTAATGATAAATTTGCCACTGCCAGTAGACAGTAGAGATGCTGAACAGTGAGGAAGGCAAGCCGGGGAAAATGATTTTTATGATTGAAATGGACAAGTTGACAAGAAAACTTCACGGAAAAGAGGATGAAGAATTTTTAGCAGATTGGAAAGACTTTAAAGATCATTTAGAACTTAATTGGGATGTAAAAAATAGATTGCTCTGTTTTGATAATTATTAAGAATAGAAGTGTTGTAAGAAAAGGAATTGTAATAGAAAAGTTACCTAATAGTGAAAAATAGAAAAGAAAAATATTGAAAGTTAAGATTTGATTATCGAATATGAATTGAATGTAAGAAAATATTGATAGAAATGTTAATGGGGGTGGAACATCGCTGGAAGCCGGGGGGGGGATAAAAATTTCTAGAAAAGGATATGTTAAGAATTGGTTGTTAAATATGGAACATGTTATTATATCCTGTTAATAAATTTTCTTTAAAAAAAAAAAAAAAGGAAGGCAAGCCGGGGAAGAAATATAGAAAAATACATATGAGTGTGAAACTATATTGTGTAAGCAAAATAAAGCATTGGCAAGCGAGGCCTTGAGCTTGACAACCCGAGTTCCACCCCGCCATCAATCGAACGATGAATTACTCCGCACAAGAAATAAAACTTCCTGGACACTGCAGCACCAATACACAAGGGACGCATAAGTACCACATTATACGGAAGAAGACAGATCGGCAAACGTGCCTACATGCCGCCCCCCATCGACCACCCAACCACATTGAACAATCAATCGTCATTAGCCAAGCCCTGCGCTGTAGCCTCATCCGCTCCAACCCTTCAGGCAGAGATACTGACTTGAAAGATCCGCGGCAGGTGTTTTTGCAACGACAATGTCCTCCTGACATGGCGAGAAAGATGTTTGGAAAGGCCAGAATGATGCCCAGGGACATTGGTTGCTGTAGATTTTCTGGGTTGTGTGGCCGAGGTCTTGGCATTGTAGGACCTGATGTTTCGCCAGTAGCTGTGACTGGCATCCTCAGAGGTATGACACGGAAAGATGGAGTACTCTCTGTGTCAAGGTGAGAAGAAAAATGGTAGGCAGGTAATTTATATCTACCCTGGAAGGTGGGGTAGGGCTGAGTCATCATCTTGTAGTAGTTCTCCAGGCTGTGAATGTGCTAATGGAGGAGCTTTCCTGAGGAGGTTCTTTTGTCTATGGATTGTTTCCTGGGGAGGTTCTTTTGTGTGTGGAATGGCTACTGAAACTCTAATCTTATCTGTAGTGCTATTGCCAGCTGTAGAGCATTTTGTGTTTTTCAGGACAGGAAACTGTGCTCCATTTATTTTTAAACTCTCTTCTTTCCTGTTGAAATTGTGTTTTATGTTTATGAATTTCAATGGCTTCCCTGTGTAATCTGACGTGATAATTGGAAGTGTTGTCCAGCCTTTCAGTGTCTTGGAACCAAATGCTGTGTCCTGTTTGGGTTAGGCTGTGTTCGGCCACTGCTGATTTTTCAGGTTGGCCAAGTCTGCAGTGTCTTTCGTGTTCTTTTACTCTTGTCTGAATGCTACGCTGTGTGGTCCCGATGTAAACCTGTCCACAACTGCATGGTATGCGGTAGATTCCTGCAGAAGTGAGGGGGTCCCTTCTGTCTTTTGTCAATCGTAGCATCTGCTGTATTTTTCTGGTGGGTCTGAATACTGTTCGTAGGTTGTGTTTTTTCATAAGTTTTCCCATCTGATCTGTGATTCCTTTGATATACGGCAAAAACACTTTTCCTGTGGGAGACTGTTTTTCCTCAGTTGTTTGTTCTACCTTTGGTTTAATCACTCTTCTGATTCCATTCTTAGGGTACCCAGGGACAGCTTGCTACAAGAGAAGTCCAAGGAAAATGACAACAGAAGAGCACTGGTGGTCACCTACAGCTCACAACCCAAGCCAGTTCAACACATTATTAATGACCTACAACCCATGCTAGATAGTGACGCTTCCCTCACACAGGCACTGGGGGCCCGACCTTTTCTTGCGCACAGGCAGCCTGCTAACCTAAAACAACTTCTCACCTGCAACGACCAACTCCTTAACAGTAACATGGACTCTGGTACCAAGGCCTGCAACCAACCAAAATGCCAGCTTTGGTCTCATAGAGACCCTAGCAACACCATCACTGGACCCAGAGACATCAGCCGGACCGTCTCAGGTTCCTATTCCTTCTCATCCCCTCATGTGATTGATGCCATTACCAATGTTCTCTCTAAGCTATTTTTTGGCAATGCTCCTGCAGAGTGCAGGGGGTTGGACTCGATGACCTGCAAGGTCCCTTCCAACTCTTAACATTCTATAATTCTAAGCTGTGGAGTCTCATGAGCAAAAATTCCACTTTGTGAGCTACCGGCATTAAAGTCGTGAGCGAGCGATTTGGCTGCTGCATAAACGAGTTTGCTCTGGAGCCCTCCTTCCTGAGCTAAGGCGAAAATGTGTGAGCCGGAGGCTAAAAAACTGTAAGCTAGCTCACACTAACTCAGCTTAGAGGGAACAGTGGCCATCACATGTCAGCAATGCCCTTCCCCCCTTCTATATCGGACAAATTTTACTGTGGTTACTTGGTGCATAAGAACATAAGAAGAACATGGCATCCCGTCTCACACAGGGGCCAGCCAGTTCCTCTGGAGGGCCAGCAACAGGGCATGGAGGCCGAGGCCTTCCCCTGATGAGAACCTCAGAAGAGCCCTGCTGGGTCAGACCAGGGAGGGTCCCTCTAGTCCAGCCTCCTGTCCCACACAGCAGGCCAACCAGTTCCTCTGCAGGGCCAGCAACAGGGCAGAGAGGCCGAGGCCTCCCCCTGATAAGAACGTCAGAAGAGCCCTGCTGGGTCAGACCAGGGAGGGTCCATCCAGCCCAGCATCCTTTTCTCACACAGTGGTCAGCCAGTTCCTCTGGAGGGCCAACAACAGGGCATGGAGGCCGAGGCCTTCCCCTGATGTTGCCTCCTGGCTCTGGGATTCAGAGGATTAGCGCCCCTGATTGTGGAGGTGCCCCTCAGTCACCAGGGCTGGTAGCCACTGATAAGACTCCATGAATCCCTCTAATCCCCTTTTCAAGCTATTTATTCCTGTGACCATCACGACATCCTCTGCAGTGAGTTCCACATTCTAATCACTCTCTGTGTAAAGTGGTATTTCCTTTTGTCAGTCCTAAACCTACGGCCCATCAGCTTCCTTGGATGCCCACAAGTTCAAGTGTTTTGGGAGAGAAAGAAAAAGTTCTCTTTGTCAACTCTCTCCAACCCGCTTTCTGAAAAACTTTTTGGTCACCTGGGAAAATTGGTGGGTACCATAGCATGAGGATTGCCAACTCTGGGCTGGAAAAATTCCTTGAGATTTGGGGGTGGAACCTGGGGAGGGTGGGAGCGAATGCCCTCCAGTTCGCCCTTTAGAGTTGCCAGGTCCCTTACCTTTTTCAGGGGGATGGGAGTTGGTCCTGTCCCAGGACATTTGCCCATGTGCACAGTGTGCGTGCAGAGCGCTGACATCACTCTAGGCATGCCAACAGTGGACACTCTAGCATTCCGCTTGAAAACTCTATGATACCATAGAGTTTTCAGGCCAAATGCCAGAGCATCCCCCGGCGATGTGCCCAGCACGATGATGTCGCCTCTGGGTGACATCATCACGCCGGGCATGTCAGCCAGATCCAGGCACTTTGGGGGTGGGGTTCCCCCCACCGTCTGGATCCGGGCCAGTGGGTCAGGGGCCCAGTAGTGGTTAAGTGTGCAGACTCTAATCTGGGAGAACCAGGTTTGATTCCCCACTCCTCCACATGCAGCTGCTGGTGTGACCTTGGGTCAGTCACAAGTTCTCTCAGAGCTGTTCTCTCAAGGGCAGTCCTCAAAAGAGCTCTCTCAGCCCCTCCTACTTCACAGGTTGTCTGTTGCAGGGACGGGGAGGGAAAGGAGTTTGTAAGCCACTCTGAGACTCCAAGTGAAGGGCAGGGTATAAATCCAATCTTCTTCTTCTTCTTCTCTTCTTCTTTTTCTTCTTTGAGCGGGCAACCCCCCCCCGCCCAGGGACATGGCAGCCCTACCACCTTCCAAAGCAGCCATTTTTTCCAAGGAAATGATTGTCTGTGGCCTGGAGATTAGTTGTAGTTGGCACTGCTAACCTCCAGGCGGTTGAAATCAAACAAAACCAAAGAGCAGCACACAGGGAGTACGCCAAAGAACAATAAACTGTGCTTAACAAACAACAACAACAAAAAATCAAACATTAAACAAATATATCAAAATGTAATATAGGGGACACCGTCCAATACAGTTCAAATACTGTGATGAAATTAGATGTAGCAAGCCATATTGTCCCTCCAAAAGTTACTGGTATTTTAAGAAATCTGGGACCATGCCTAATTGGTTGTTGAAGGCTTTCACGACTGGAGTTCATCAGTTGCTGTAGATTTTTCCAGGTTGTGTGGCCGTGGTCTTGGCATTGTAGGACCTGTGGTTTCGCCAGTAGCTGTGACTGGCATCCTCAGAGGTATAACACAGAAAGATGGAGGACTCTCTGTGTCAAGGTCAAGGTGACAACCTTTAAGCCCAACAAAGGTTTATTCAAGGCGTGAGCTTCCGTGTGCATTTACACTTTTTCAAATTCACTGGAATGGCAGGTAAGGTTCAAACTTATACACAGGGGCTGAATAGCAAATCAGCATGTAACACGATGAAAATGTCTTAAGATATGCCAAGACAAAACTAAATAACAAGCTAAGGTTATAAGGTCAACAGTTGTAAGGCAATAAATATGTCAAAATAAGACTGAGACTCCCCATTCCGCTCCTCTCAGGTGCCGAGGTCACTTAACAGCATTTCTCTCTGTTTTTTGAGATGGGTGCAGTGTTATGTCAAACATTCCAATATTCCTTGTTATACCTCTGGGGATGCCAGTCACAGCTACTCGCAAAACGTGAGGTCCTACAATGCCAAGACCACAGCCTCACAACCCGGGAAAATCTACAGCAGCTAACAAACTCCAGCCGTGAAAGCCTTCGACAACATATTCCTTGTTTTACATTCAGTATTAATAATAATAATACCTTTCAATTTATTTAATCGCCCAATCCGGCAGAGCTGCTGGCTCTGAGCAATAATTACAGTTACTCATGTAGACAGTGGAATAACAATAATTCATAGGGGATGAGGGAGGACACAACATATAAATCTTTTTAAATTGCACACATTTGCAGCCGGCGGGACATGTTCAGCTGAGGGTCGGACATATTCCAGAGACATTTCAGAGGTGTTCGGAGGTGTTCAGATGGCTCGGCTGGATGACGTCAGTTGTTCTTCCAGGACTTCTTCAAGTCGTGGTGCCGCACTGCCACCGTCTGGCCGGGTCGACCCATCACAGGCTTCGAGGCCGCAGATTTCTCTCTTAAGCTTTCGAGCTCACGAGCTGGACATTCCGATTTGCCGGCTAACAGATCCCCTACTCTACTACACTATTCTGAAAAAGAAATACACTAAAATACAGAGGATGTATAGTCCTTCTAGGGTTGTTTTTTAAAAATGTATTGTTATTTTCCAAGCACAAGAAACAATTACAGGCTTCACGAATGGAAAGGAAAATCCTTCTATTAAACCCTTTTCCTTTAATTATTACAGGCAGTCCAAACCCATTGTTTTGGCGAATCACAATCATCTGGACATTGATATTTCTTTTGCTATAGGCTTGGAAAGTGTGTCAAAGGTGTATCATTTAGCGTGTGTAAAAACACCCCATGTCGTATCAGCTGCGCTTCTATTTTTGCAAGTAAAATCTCTTTCTTTAGTTGCTGTAGATTTTCCGGGCTGTGTGGCTGTGTCTTGGCATTGTAGGACCTGACGTTTTGCCAGCAGCTGTGACTGGCATCCTCAGAGGTCCAACACAGAAAGATGGAGTACTCTCTGTGTCAAGGTGAGAAGAAGAAAAATGGTAGACAGGTAATTTATATCTACCCTGGAAGGTGGGGTAGGGCTGAGTCTACCCTGGGTAGATATAAATTACTTGCAGAGTAGATATAAATCACCTGCCTCCCATTTTTCCTCTTCTCACCTTGACATAGAGAGTCCTCCGTCTTTCTGTGTTATACCTCTGAGGATGCCAGCCACAGCCAATGTTCCCTATAAGCTGTGGAGTCTTGTGAGCAGAAATTCTACTTTGTGAGTGACTGGCATTACAGTTGTGAACTAGTGATTTGGCTACTGCATGAATTAGTTAGTTCTGGAGCCATCCTTCCTGACCTAAGGCAAAAATGTGCAAGCCAGAGGCTAAAAAACTGTGAGCTAGCTCACACTAACTCAAGAGGGAACACTGCTCATAGCTACTGGCGAAACCTCAGGTCCTACAATGCCAAGACCAGGGCCACACAACCCCGGGAAATCTACAGCAACCAATAGAACTCCTGCGGTGAAAGCCTTGGACAACCGTATTAAAAATTTCTTTCCCCTCTTACCATTGGAATCAGACCATCTTTGCCATTTGTTTGAAGGGCACTTCCCCCTTACCCCGGACCAACGTTCCCTCTAAGCTGTGGAGTCTTGCCAGCAAAAATTCTACTTTGTGAGCTCCTGGCATTAAAGTTGTGAGCGAGCGATTTGGCCGCTGCATAAATCAGTTTGCTTTGGAGCCCTCCTTCCCGAGCGAGGACAAAACTCTGTGAGCCGGAGGCTAAAAAAACGGTGAGATAACTCACACTAACTCAACTTAGAGGGAACACTGCCCGGGACACGTGGAGCGTCGCTGTGCTTCCAAGGCCAATGTGGGGCTTTTTTTGCAGTTTTACATTTAACCCCTTGGCTTTTGGCTGGTTTGGTTTTTTTTTCCACATTTAAACCCCCCCCGCCTGCCCTGCAGCCGAAGCGCGCGATCCAAAAGTCCGGGGCGCGCGGGCCTGGCTCTGCGGCGTGCAACCTCCAGGGCTCGCGGGCTCCAGCAGAGGGCAGCGGCCGCTGCGGGCCGCGGAAATGCAGCCGGCGGTCCCTCCTCCTCCTCCGCCTCCTCCTCCTCCCGGCGTGCGGAGGCAGGCGGAGCCAGCGGGCCGGCCGAGCTTTGTGGCTCCGGGAAGGCGGGCGAGCGGGCGCGCCGGCGGGACTGGACGGGTAAGGGCGCCGCTCGTTGGCGGGGCGGGCGAGGCGGGCCGCGATCCAGGGCGGGGGGACGCCGGGCGCTGCGCAGCCCCCGCAGCAAGCAGGCGGCCGGGCGGGGCGGGCGCAATTGCGCGCGGTGGGTGCGCGGTGCCTTTCCCCGCGGAGGGAGTCCGGCCGGAGCGGAGCGGAGCGGGGCGGGGGAGCGGCCTGGCGGGGCCTGGTTCGGCCTGGCCGGGGAGGGAGCCGCGCAGCAGCCCGATCCGCCGCCCGCCTCCTCCTCCTGCACGGTTGGATATGGGGGGGGACGCGCAGAGGATCGCGTCCTCCGAGCTGCGCAGCGTGGCGCGGGTCCTTCCCTCTCCACCGCCACCGCCGCCGCCGGGAGGAAAGCGGCCACGCGGGGGTCGTCGAGCCCCCCACCCCGGATCGGGGGTCTCCCACCTCCCCGGATTCGGGGTCTCCGGAGCCGCCTTTCTTGCGCGGAGGTGGCGCGGCGGCCGCCTCGGTTGCCCATCCCGTCCGGGGCCCTCCTGCAGCAGGGAGCAGGCCGCGCGGAGACGAGCCTCGTGCGCCCCGCGGCGGGAGCGCAGCCCGGCTGGGGGTGGAGGTGGTGGGGGGTGTCCGTCGGGCGCCTGTAGATCTTTTGGATCCCGGGCCCGGACAGAAAACCCAGCCGCCCGGGGGCGGGGGGGGGGCCTGCAACCTTCAGGTGTGGGGTGGGTGGGCTGCTTGCAGAGGGCTCTGGGCAGGGGCGGGTGAAGGCGCCCCTAAGCAGCACTGACCAGTCTTGGTGCTTTCCACCCTCCTTTCCACACTGACCCCGGTCCGTTTGAATTTGGCTCCATGGTTTTACTTGGAAACACACGCATTTTACTTTGAAACACAGCCTAGAACAGGGCACCTCGCCAACAAAAAACAGAAGATAATCCCCAGGGTGCACCGTGATCAGTTTGCACTCGTTTTATCCATTTTATTTTATTTTTACAAATCTTCATTTGTTGTTGTTGTTTATTCTTTTCACCCTTTTCCCAACTTTGCGGTGCCCCCTTTGGCCCTGGTGCCCTAAGCACATGCCTAGTCTGTTTAATGGTTTATCTGCCACTGGCTCTGGGGAGGAGCAGGCCAGCCCCACAGCAGGGGGTGACTTTCCAAGCCGCTTGCATGCCCCCCCCCCAAAGCACCCAGAATAAGTATTTGTTTCTTTTATTTCTGTCCCAAGTTTCTCCCCCAAGTGGTAACCGGCACGGTTCTCCTCTCCCTGGTTTGTGCCTCACAACAACCCGGCAAGGTAGGTTAGGCAGAGGGGGGGGACTGTCCCAAGCAGTGCTCCCTCTAAGCTGAGTCACTGTGAGCTAGCTCACAGTTTTTTCGCCTCCGGCTCGCACATTTTTGTCTCGGCTCAGGAGGGGTGGCTCCAGAGCAAACTAATGTATGCAGTAGCCAACTCACTTGCTCACAACTTTGACACCAGTAGCTCACAAAGTAGAATTTTTGCTCACAAGACTCCACAGCTTAGAGGAAGCGTTGCCCCCAAGGTCACCCAGCGAACTTCGGTGGCAGAGTGGGAGATTCGAACCTGGATCTCCCAGATGCTAGAATGGCGCTCGAATCACTAGCCCAATAGGAGCCCTGTGGGACCGGAAGGCCACCAAGATGTTTATTCCGGCATAAACCTTTGTGACTAGATCCCCCTTGGTTGGATCATGCATGAAGTTTACTTTTTTATTATTTGGTAACACTGGACCTCACCTCTCTCGCCAGCAGGGACCCAAAGTGGCTCACATCGTTCTCCATTTTTCTCCTCACGACAGCCTTGTGAGGTAGGCTAGGTTGAGAGAGTCTGACTCGCCCAAGGTCACCCAGCGAGCTTCCACAATGGCCCGAGTGGAGATTCAGAGCCAAGTCTCCCTGATATGAGTCTGATGCTCTTAACCGCTACACCACACTGATCCTCATGGTGGATATAGGTCCTTGCTGGGTAAATACCCTGCCTGGTGCATCTGACAAAGCAGGCTGTCGTCTGTGATGTCTGATTCCAGAATAAAATCTTGTCCGTAGATAATACTTCTCTGTATTGTTGCTACAGCAAAGGGGCAGGCAATCCTGCTGTAAATCTCTGAATCCCAGATCCAGGAGGCGACTTCAGGGGAAGGCCTCGGCCTCCCTGCCCTGTTGTTGGCCCTCCAGAGGAACTGGCTGGCCCCTGTGTGAGACGGGAGGCTGGACTGGATGGACCCTCCCTGGTCTGACCCAGCAGGGCTCTCCTGTTGTTCTTCTCAGGGGAAGGCCTCGGCCTCTCTGCCCTGTTGCTGGCCCTCCAGAGGAACTGGCTGGCCCCTGTGTGAGACGAGGAGGCTGGACTGGATGGACCCTCCCTGGTCTGACCCAGCAGGGCTGTTCTGATGTCTCTTATCAGGGGAAGGCCTTGGCCTCTCTGCCCTGTTGCTGGCCCTCCAGAGGAACTGGCTGGCCCCTGGGTGAGACGGGAGGCTGGACTGGATGGACCCTCCCTGGTCTGACCCAGCAGGGCTCTCCTGTTGTTCTTCTCAGGGGAAGGCCTCAGCCTCTCTGCCCTGTTGCTGGCCCTCCAGAGGAATTGGCTGGCCCCTGTGTGAGACGGGAGGCTGGCCTAGATGGACCCTCCCTGGTCGGACCCAGCAGGGCTCTTCTGGGGTTCTTCTCAGGGGAAGGCCTCGGCCTCTCTGCCCTGTTGCTGGCCCTCCAGAGGAACTGGCTGGCCCCTGTGTGAGACGGGAGGCTGGACTGGATGGACCTTCCCTGGTGTGACCCAGCAGGGCTCTTCTGAGGTTCTTATCAGGGGAAGGCCTCGGCCTCCATGCCCTGTTGCTGGCCCTCCAGAGGAACTGGCTGGCCCCTGTGTGAGAGACGGGAGGCTGGACTGGATGGACCCTCACTGGTCTGACCCAGCAGGGCTCTTCTGAGGTTCTTATCAGGGGAAGGCCTCGGCCTCCATGCCCTGTTGCTGGCCCTCCAGAGGAACTGGCTGGCCCCTGTGTGAGACGGGAGGCTGGACTGGATGGACCTTCCCTGGTCTGACCCAGCAGGGCTTTTCTGAGGTTCTTATCAGGGGAAGGCCTCGGCCTCCATGCCCTGTTGCTGGCCCTCCAGAGGAACTGGCTGGCCCCTGTGTGAGACGGGAGGCTGGACTGGATGGACTCTCCCTGGTCTGACCCAGCAGGGCTCTTCTGGTGTCCTTCTCAGGGGAAGGCCTCGGCCTCTCTGCCCTGTTTTTGGCCCTCCAGAGGAACTGGCTGGCCCCTGTATGAGACGGGAGGCTGGACTGGATGGACCCTCCCTGGTCTGACCCAGCAGGGCTCTTCTGGTGTCCTTCTCAGGGGAAGGCCTTGGCCTCTCTGCCCTGTTTTTGGCCCTCCAGAGGAACTGGCTGGCCCCTGTGTGAGACGGGAGGCTGGACTGGATGGACCTTCCCTGGTCTGACCCAGCAGGGCTTTTCTGAGGTTCTTATCAGGGGAAGGCCTCGGCCTCCATGCCCTGTTGCTGGCCCTCCAGAGGAACTGGCTGGCCCCTGTGTGAGACGGGAGGCTGGACTGGATGGACCCTCACTGGTCTTACCCAGCAGGGCTCTTCTGAGGTTCTTCTCAGGGGAAGGCCTTGGCCTCTCTGCCCTGTTGCTGGCCCTCCAGAGGAACTGGCTGGCCCCTGTGTGAAACGGGAGGCTGGACTGGAGGGACCCTCCCTGGTCTGTCCCAGCAGGGCTCTTCTGAGGTTCTTCTCAGGGGAAGGCCTTGGCCTCCCTGCCCTGTTGCTGGCCCTCCAGAGGAACTGGCTGGCCCCTGTGTGAGACGGGAGGCTGGACTGGATGGACCTTCCCTGGTGTGACCCAGCAGGGCTCTTCTGAGGTTCTTATCAGGGGAAGGCCTCGGCCTCCATGCCCTGTTGCTGGCCCTCCAGAGGAACTGGCTGGCCCCTGTGTGAGACGGGAGGCTGGACTAGATGGACCCTCACTGGTCCGTCTGACCCAGCAGGGCTCTTCTGATCTTTATTATTATCAGGGAGTGAGTGAATCAAAATTTGCACATGCACAGAATTCATTTGCAAAACCAAGGGCCTACTAAATGGAGAAAGGCAGCATTCGTACTGTGTGGAAACTTGAGTTGCATTTGTCACCAAGTAGTCTGGATTGGACATGGGACGCTCTATGCGCTGATGACACGCTCTGCCACCTAGCGCATGAAACCTGCCCTATATTGAGGCAGAACCTTAGGCTATCAAGGGCAGTCTTGTTTACTCTGATGGGCAGTAGCCCTTGACACGTGATCCGTTGACACGTTCAACCAATATGTGTGGGGCAGGAGCATAGCCTCTGCACCCAGAGGAAGTCTGTGCCCGCGCAATCCTTCCACACAACCAGGAATACTACTTTTTGAGCATTCCTAGTTATGGGGATGAAAACCATATGCATCCATTTCTTCTGTGCTCATGGCCCCACTGCTGGACCTCCTGATGGCACCTGGTATTTTTGGCCACTGTGTGACAGAGTGTTGGACTAGATGGGCCATTGCCCTGATCCAACACTGGCTTCTCTTATGTTCTTATGGATAAACATACGGAGCAGAGGTCCATCAGCGGCTATTAGCCACAAGGTATAGGTAGGAACTCTCGGTCTGGGGCAAGTGATGCTCTGTATTCTTGGTGCTTGGGAGGGGCAGCAACAGTGGGAGGGCTTCTAGTTTCCTGGCCCCACTGCTGGACCTCCTGATGGCACATGGTATTTCTGCCACTGTGTGACACAGAGTGTTGGACTGGATGGGCCATTGGCCTGATCCAACATGGGCTTCTCTTATGTTCTTATAAGAAGGAATTGGATAAACATACGGAGCAGAGGTCCATCAGTGGCTATGAGCCACAGGGTATAGATAGGAACTCTCGGTCTGGGGCAAGGGATGCTCTGTCTTCCTGGTGCTGGGGGGGGGCAACAGTGGGAGGGCTTCTAGTGTCCTGGCCCCACTGCTGGACCTCCCGATGGCACCTGGTATTTTTGGCCACTGTGTGACTCAGAGTCTTGGACTAGATGGGCCATTGCCCTGATTCAGCATTGGCTTCTCTTATGTTCTTATGAGCTAGTGATTATTTATATATTTAGTATATTTCTGTGACTCCTCTTCAGAGTCCCGCTCTGTGGAGTTTGGGGTTAAGACCCACTGAATATATGGGTGGCTCACGTATAAAGGCCTACTGGCTCTCCAGGGTTTCAAGCTGAGGTCTTTCACATCACCTCCTGCCTGGTCCTTTCAACCGGCGATGCCGGGGATTGAACATGAGACCTTCTGCGTGCAAAGCAGATGCGCTGCCACTGAGCCACGGCCTTACCCCAGTGGCACATCTGTCCACCCCCCCCCAAGAATGGAGTAAGATCGAAAGTCATCAGGATTTAGACTAGTGTTGGACAAGACAGTCCTAACTATGTGATACTTGGCAGTAAGTTTCGCCGCGTTTAGTGGGTCTGGTTTCCTAGTAAACGGGTTTTACGGTGACGGCCTTAAACCTGGAGGCAGGTTTTCCTTTCTGGAATGCGAATGTAAAAGTTGCACAGTTTAGAAGGCAGAGTGTGATTTTGAAACCGAAGCTTGTTGCTTCTTCTCTGGGGATGACCGGGGTTTGCACAGAAGTGGTTTGCGAGAGGCCCAAAGTGGCATTGTGGAAATGCCCAGAATTGGGGCAGGCGCTGAATCCACAGGCGCGGGCCGGCCGTTCCCAGCAGTCCTGTTCACGTAGAGGCAGGCTTCAGTCAGAGTCTGTGTGCTGTGATGTTATGGATGTGGAGATGCAAGGACGGTGACTTTCCACCTGCTGAGTCCCAGAGACCCAGTTTGGTGTAGTGGTTAAGTGCGCGGACTCTAATCTGGGAGAACCGGGTTTGATTCCCCACTCCTCCGCTTGCAGCTGCTGGATGACCTTGGGTCAGTCACAAGTTCTCTCAGAGCTGTTCTCTCAAGGGCAGTCCTCAAGAGAGCTCTCTCAGTCCCACCTACCTCACAGGGTGTCTGTTGTGGGGAAGGGAAGGGACAGAGTTTGTAAGCTGCTTTGAGATTCCGAGTGAAAGGTGGGGTATAAATCCAATCTCCTCTTCTACTACTCTTTCCTGGGTTTGGTGGGGTTTTTTGCTGCATTGTGATTTTAGATTAAAAAAAAAACTTTTGTAAACTGCTTTCAGTCCTTTGCAGGAGAAAAACAGGATATAAATATTTAAACAAATAAATATTACCTAAATCAGGAAATAAATAGTACCTTTCCCCAGGATGATGTAGTGGTTAGTGTTGGGCTACGACCTGGGGAGACGCAGGTTCCGATTCCCCCTCCGCCGTGGAAGCTTGCTGGGTGCCCTTGGGCTGGTCACATGCTTTCAGCCTAACCTACCTCGCAGGGATGGCGTGAGAGCAGAATGGAGGAGAGAAGAATGATGTAAACCTCTCTGGCTCCCCATTGGGGAAAAAGATGTGGTACAAATGAAGTAACTAAAAATCTAAGAACATAAGAGAAGCCAATGTTGGATCAGGCCAATGGCCCATCCATTCCAACACTCTGGGTCACACAGTGGCTAAAAATACCAGGGGCCATCAGGAGGTCCAGCAGTGGGGCCAGGACACCGGAAGCCCTCCCACTGTTGACCCCCCCCAAGCACCAGGAATACAGAGCATCCCTTGCCCCAGAGTCCCTATCTATACCTTGTGGCTAATAGCCACTGATGGACCTCTGCTCCAGATGCTTATCCAATTCCCTCTTGAAGCTGTTCATGCTTGTAGCCTCCACCACCTCCTGCGGCAGTGAATTCCATATGTTAATCGCTCTTTGGGTGAAGAAGGACTTCCTTTTATCCGTTCTAGCCCGACTGCTCAGCAATTTCACGGAGTGCCCCACGAGTTCTTCTCTTGTGAGAAAGGGAGAAAAGAACCTCTTTCTCGTCCGGCTCTATCCCAGGCATAATCTTGTAAACCTGATCATGTCCAGTGTTCCCTCTAAGCTGAGTTGGTGTGAGCTAGTTCACAGTTTTTTAGCCTCCGGCTCACAGATTTTTGTCTTCGCTCAGGAAGGATGGCTCCAGAGCAAACTAATTGATGCAGCAGCCAAATCCCTCACTCACAACTTTAATGCCAGTAGCTCACCAAGTAGAATTTTTGCTCACAAGACTCCACAGCTTAGAGGGAGCATTAATTCATGTCACCCCTCTATCATGTCACATCAACCATAGATAGGGGGTAGGAGGTGCTCCCATGGGATATGGTCCATTATCGGGCTCTCCGGCATGCGCATTGTTGGATTCTCACGCAGCCCCCTTGTGCATTTGGGGGAAACTTATGTGCTTTAATGGATCACACCTAAAATTTGTGGAACATAGGTTGGTTACCTCTTAATGGTCGAGAGGAGTGAGGTTAGTGCGACACCTTGGATTTCCCTTTTTGTTTTTAGCACATTGCAATGTAATTTTGCGCATTGCAATGTAATTTTGAGCTGCGGTGGCTCAAGTGGTTAAGATGCTGAACTGCAGGCTGTGGAAGGTCAGTAGTTCAGCAGTTCAAGACCCGAGTGTGCCGCATGACGGAGTGAGCTCCCGTCTCTGGCCCCAGCTCCTGCCAACCTTGCAGTTTGAAAGCAAGAAATTGCAAGTAGATAAATAGGTACCACTTCGGTGGGAAGGTAGCAGTGTTCCCTGCGCCTTGGCATCTAGTCATGCCAGCCACGTGACCACGGAAATGTCTTCGGACAGCACTGGCTCTTCGGCTTGGGAACGGAGATGAGCACCGCAACCCTAGAGTCGGATTCGACTGGCTTTCGAGCAGGGGAACCTTTACTTTACTAATGTAATTTTATGGTGTGTTTCAGCGAATGGAAATCCTTCGCCGTTTGGTCATAAAATAGTCTGCAATACTTCCAGGGTAGGCTTGGCTGACAAATAGTGGCTCGGGGTGAAAGCACCCGTGATCCTGGTGCCTGAGCAGAAATTTGAACCTCTGAGCACTTAGAACTAGGATCTGGGAGACCCTAGGTTCGAATCTCCGCTCATGCCATCAAAGCTCAGTGGCTGACCTCGGGCCATCCTCCCTCTAGGCTACCTCACAGGGTTGGTGTGAGGATAAAATGGAGGACAGCAGAGCAGTGGTGAATTTCTTTGGGTCCTCATTGTGGAGAAAGGCAGGCTATCCGTCATGTAAAATAAAATAAGGTTTATTTGGTTTTGTTGTTGAGGCCTCCTTGGCGCCGGTGTTCCCTCTAAGCTGAGTTTGCGTGAGCTAGCTCACAGTTTTTTAGCCTCCGGCTCACACCTTTTTGCCTCGGCTCGGGAAGGAGAGCTCCAGAGACCAGAGCAAACTAATTTGTGCAGTGGCCAAATCGCTCGCTCACAACTTTAATCCCAGTAGCTGACAAAGTAGAATTTTTGCTCACAAGCAGTATTCCCCCTAAGCTGAGTTAGTGTGAGCTAGCTCACAGGTTTTTAGCCTCCGGCTCACACATTTCTGCCTTCGCTCAGGAAGGGGTGGCTCCAGAGCAGACGAATTTCTGCAGCGGCCAAATCACCAGCTCACAACTTTAATGCCAAGTAGCTCACAAAGTGGAATTTTTCTCAAAAGAATCCACAGCTTAGAAGAAGCATTCAACTGGCACCTTTCTAAGTTAAAAAATAGGCACAAGTGAGGGGGTGGTGTTCCCGTATCGAATCCTCCGGCATGTGACTCCTCCAATCCTAGACACTTCCCCTAAATTCTCGGATGCATCGGTTTGTTGACTTGGTTGTTCTTTCAACCCTGTAGGAGTAGATTTTAATTGTGTGTGGCAAAGGCCATTAGAACACGGGTCTAAAGAAAAAAAATTGATTCCAAAAGGAAAGATTAAAAATAGTTAACAAGAGACGACGCCAGCCATCAGACAGACTTCGTCCTACCCAGACAGTTATAAACGTTATTGTTAAAAGACACACAATAAAAACAGATAACAAAACTACAGATTTTTGCATTTGGACACCATTTTCGCACCTATTTTCTCGGCGGCCAGAGATTATAGACCTGTTGTGTGCGTATCAGATGGGTCTGCATGCACAAGACAGAATCGTATTTTCTCCTCAGCTGTGGGTGCAGTCAGATTGGCTAAAACATCCACCAAAAATTTATATAACCTCCCTGTCTGGCAGCCCAGGGTTGCGTTACCGAAGCAGCAAAAGACCAGTTTACTTAAGGCAATGGAGCAATTGTATGGCTGTGCTGTGATTCACACTCGGCACTTCTGAGTCAGTTTGGTGTCGTGGTTCAGTGCGCGGACTCTAGTCTGGGAGAACCGGGTTTGATTCCCCACTCCTCCACTTGCACCTGCTGGATGACCTTGGGCAAGCCGTAGTTCTGCCAGAGCTGTTCTTGAAAAAGAGTAGTTTCTGTCAAGAGCTCTCTCAGCCCCACCTACCTCACAGGGTGTCTGTTATGGGGAGGGGAAGGGAAGGGAGTTTGTAAACCGCTCTGAGACTCCTTTGGGCAGTGAAGGGCGGGGTATAAATCCAATCTCTTCTTCTTCTTCTACTTCCCAGGGTGTCTGTTGTGGGGAGGGGAAGGGAAAGGAGTTTGTATTGTAAGCCGCTCTGAGACGCCTTTGGGCAGTGAAGGGCGGGGTATAAATCCAGTCTTTCTTCTTCTATCTCAGGCCCTCAACTGCTCTGTCCCTTGCCAGTTTCTTGTTGGCCAGTGTGCTGGATTCAATGGGGTCGTTTTGTGGTCTGCTCAGGTTTTGCTCATGTTTGCTTCTTCTTTGTTTCCAGGGCTCTTTGGGAAGAGGCTTTTTGACTGCGGGAGAGGCCTCTGATCCATGCCGCTGATCAGATCCAGGTGGTTTTGGGTCTCCGGGCGGGAACGATTTTGAGCCCTTCGAGTCGCCACCGGGGTTGCGTGACCCGCTGTTCTGGCTTCTGCTTCCTTCGGCGCCTCTCGGCTCCCGGACCCCAATGTTTTCCCCGGAGGCGGAGAGGGAGCGAGACAAATGGGGACCGCGTTTTGACTCTCCCCCTCCACCTCGGCGGCGGCCTCGCAGGCCAATGCGACCGGCCGGAAGAGGAAGGCCAACTTCTCCAACGACGAGACGGAGACCCTGGTCTGGAACGTTGTGCGCCACTTCAGCGCCCTGTATGGCTCGGAGTCCTTCCGGGCTCACCCCGTCCGCCGGAAGCAGCTCTGGACGCAGATCCAGAGCCGGGTCAACTTCCTGGGCTACACGGAGCGCTCCATCGATGACCTCAAGCACAAGTGGCGAGATTTGCGCCTGGACGTCAAGAAGAAGATAACCGCCAAGAAGCCCCTTCCGCTCCACCGGCCGGGGCCCCCCCACAAGCCCCGCCTCACCCCGCTCGAGAAGATGGTGGCCTCCACCTTTCTGCAGCCCACCCATGACTCCGAGCCGGAGATAGTCCTGGACCCAGGTGAGGGGCGGAAGAAGCTTCTGGGTGGCCCCTAACGCTATACGCTTCCATGCGCACACCGAACAATGCACTTTCACTACACTTTTCAGTGCTCTTTGCAGCTGGATTCTACTGTGTGAAATGGCAGAGTCCCTTCGCAAGTGATCACTAAAGTGCATTGAACGTGGATTGAAATTGCGTTATCCGGCACATGTGAATGCCGGAACGATGCACTTTCACTACACTTTTTAGTGCACTTTGCAGCTGGATTCTACTGTGTGAAATGGCAGAGTCCCCTTGCAAGTGGTCACTAAAGTGCGCTGAACGTGGATCGAAAGTGCGTTATCCGGCACATGTGAATGCCGGAACGATGCAGTTTCACTACACTTTTCAGTGCACTTTGCAGCTGGATTCTACTGTGTGAAATGGCAGAGTCCCCTCGCAAGTGGTCACTAAAGTGCACTGAATGTGGATCGAAAGTGCGTTATCCGGCACATGTGAATGCCGGAACGATGCAGTTTCACTACACTTTTCAGTGCACTTTGCAGCTGGATTCTACTGTGTGAAATGGCAGAGTCCCCTCGCAAGTGGTCACTAAAGTGCGCTGAACGTGGATCGAAAGTGCGTTATCCGGCACATGTGAATGCCGGAACGATGCAGTTTCACTACACTTTTCAGTGCACTTTGCAGCTGGATTCTACTGTGTGAAATGGCAGAGTCCCCTTGCAAGTGGTCACTAAAGTGCGCTGAACGTGGATCGAAAGTGCGTTATCCGGCACATGTGAATGCCGGAACGATGCAGTTTCACTACACTTTTCAGTGCACTTTGCAGCTGGATTCTACTGTGTGAAATGGCAGAGTCCCCTCGCAAGTGGTCACTAAAGTGCACTGAATGTGGATCGAAAGTGCGTTATCCGGCACATGTGAATGCCGGAATGATGCACTTTCAACACACTTTTCAGTGCACTTTGCAGCTGGGTTCTACTGTGTGAAATGGCAAAGTCCCCTTGCAAGTGCTCACTAAAGTGCATTGAACGTGGATCGAAAGTGCGTTATCTGGCACATGTGAATGCTGGAACTATGCACTTTCGCTACATTTTTCAGTGCACTTTGCAGCTGGATTCTACTGTGTGAAATGGCAAAGTCCCTCGCAAGTGGTCACTAAAGTGCATTGAACGTGAATCGAAAGTGCATTATCCAGCACATGTGAATGCAAAGGCTCCTTTCGCGCACTTCAGATAATGCACTTCCAGTACACTTTAGTGATTTTTGGAAGCGGATTTCCCTGTGTGAAAACCCACTGACAGACAATCCCTTTAGTGCCTCGGCAGTGCATTATCCAGTGTGTGTGAAAGCAGTATAAGTGCGGGGGCAGCTGTGGATTTATTTATTTATTAAATTTCTATCCCACCCTCCTCGCAAGCAGGCTCAGGTCGGTTTACATCAATCTTAGTAAAGGTAAAAGTTTCCCTTGCTCGAAAGCCAGTCGAATACGACTCTAGGGCTGCGGTGCTCATTTCCGTTTCCAAGCCGAAGAGCCAGCGCTGTCCGAAGACATGTGGCTGTGCATGACTGAACGCCAAGGTGCACGGAACTCCTTCAATCTTAGCACCGTACAATCAAAAACAACTTTAAAATAACATTAAAACAGAATAAGGGGGTGCAACCGATATCATGCTGCGGGGGAGAGGTTAGCGGATCACTCTGTCTTCCAGGTCTTTCTCTTCCTGATTGTCGTCCTCGGACAGGTCCTCGCAGGTTCTGAAGGTTTTGAGATGGGCGGCCATGGATTTCTCCAGCAGAGGCCCAGGGCATTCTGGGGCTGGAAGATGGCCACTCCCAAACGACTGCTCCTTCCCAGCGATCAATGCGGGGCATTCATGGGGTGGGTTGGGGGCTGTGTTCCCTCTAAGCTGAGCTAGTGTGAGCTAGTTCACAGTTTTTTAGCCTCTGGCTCACACATTTTTGTCTTAGCTCGGGAAAGTTTATAAGATTATGAATGGGATTGAGCAGGATGAGAAAGAAGTCCTTTTCTCCCTTTCTCACAATACAAGAATTCGTGGGCACTCCATGAAATTACTGAGCAGTCGGGTTAGAACAGATAAAAGGAAATACTTCTTCACCCAAAGAGTGATTAACACATGGAATTCACTGCCACAGGAGGTGGTGGCAGCTACAAGCATGGACAGTTTCAAGAGGGAATTAGATAAACATCTGGAGCAGAAGTCCATCAGTGGCTATTAGCCACAGGGTACAGATGGGAACTCTCAGTCTGGGGCAGGTGATGCACTCTATTCTTGGTGCTGGAGGGGGCAGCAGTGGGAGGGGCTTCTAGTGTCCTGGCCCCACTGCTGGACCTCCTGAGGGCACCTGGTATATTTTGGCCGCTGTGTGACAGAGAGTTGGACTAGATGGGCCATTAGCCTGATTCAACATTGGCTTCTCTTATGTTCTTATGCTATGGTCAGGCCTCACCTGGAGTCCTGTGTCCAGTTTTGGGCACCACACTCTAGGAAGGATGTCGACAAGCTTGGGCG
Source organism: Gekko gecko (assembly GCA_029375565.1). Classification (NCBI taxonomy): domain Eukaryota; kingdom Metazoa; phylum Chordata; class Lepidosauria; order Squamata; family Gekkonidae; genus Gekko; species Gekko gecko. Next base: position 104,241,461 of record JAPDNY010000011.1, read on the forward strand.
TGTCCAGAAGAGGGTGACCAGGATGGTGAGAGGGTTGGAATCCAAGTCTTAGGAGGAAAGGCTGAAAGAGTTGGGTCTGTTTAGCCTGGGAAAGGGAAGGCTTAGAGGGGACATGATTGCAGTCTTCAAGTATTTGAAGGGCTGTCATGTAGAAGATGGAGCAGATCTATTCTCTCTCGCTCCGGATTGCAAGGCTGGATCTAATGGGTGGAAGTTACAAGGGAGTCGTCACCAGCTAAATATCAGGAGAAACTTCCTCACTGTCAGAGTGGTTGAGCAGTGGAACAGACTGCCTCGGGAGGTGGTGGATGCTCCTTCCCTGGGCGTTTTCAAGCGGAGGCTGGACGACCATCTTTCGGGTATGTTGTAGGTACGTAGGGCTCTCTTTCGGCTTTGCTCCTGCAGAGTGCAGGGGGTTGGACTAGATGACCTGCAAGGTCCCTTCCAACTCTAACATTCTATGATTTTATACTTAGAGCATCACGAACGTTTGTGTCAGGAACGGAGGGGAAGGTCTGAAGTCATTATACTCAGTTCATACATTGGCTGACAAGGGCAAGCCAATGGGCGGACACCTGTGTGCGTGGGGGAAAGCAGCGGTTGAGTTCCCAGCAGGGAAAAGCGGAGCAGCTTGAGCCGGCGTTCAAGGACACTACCTAGATAACGGGCACAGGGTGTGGAGACAAGCAGGCAGCTTACACACCCCACACATTCCATCCCATGGCCACATTAGCTGACATTAAGCACTGTCTTTTTCCTCAGGAAAAAGAGATGGTGCCGGAGGGGGTGAGGTGGGGGTCATAACTCAAAGGCAGGGCCCCTGCTTGACATGCAGAAGGTCCCAGGTTCAATCCCCAGCAGCATCTCCACTTAAAGGGACCAGGAAGGGGGTGATGGGAAAGACCTCCCCGCCCCCTGAGACCCTTGAGAACCCCTTCCGGTCTGAGCAGACGGTGCTGACGGATAGACCCGTGGACAGATTCAGTGGCTTCACGTGTCGGTGTAGTGGTTAAGTGCGTGGGGTCTAATCTGGGGGGACCGGTTTTGATTCCCCACTCTTCCACTTGCAGTTGTTGGATGACCTTGGGCAAGCCATAGTTCTCTCAGAGCTGTTCCCTCAAGGGCTGTCCTCGAGAGAGCTCTCTCAGCCCCGCCTACCTCACAGGGTGTCTGTTATAGGGAGGGGAAGGAATTGTAAGCTGCTCTGAGACTCCCAAGTAAAGGGCAGGGCATAAATCCAATCTCTTCTTCTAATGCTCAGAAAATAAGAGAACAGAAGAATAGAAGAGAAGCCAATGTTGGATCAGGCCAATGGCCCATCTAGTCCAACACTCTGTATCCCACAGTGGCCAGAAATACCGGGTGCCATCAGGAGGTCCAGCAGTGGGACCAGAACACCAGAAGCCCTCCCACTGCTGCCCCCCCCCCACCCCAAACACCAAAAATAGAGTGCATCACCTGTCCCAGACAAATGATGGGGGAGTCTCTGCTGCATTCATCGCTATGTCCTCCCAGATATGTTCTACTACCAGTAGTACTTTGCTCTAGCGCAGGATTATTATTATTATTGTACGGCATTGTGTGTAGAATAAGAAGGTGAGCCGAAGATTTTCTGGCAGCCAGTAGCTCTTTTAGTATTATGCACCACTAGTGAACATAAGAACATAAGAGAGAAGCCAGTGTTGGGTCAGGCCAATGGCCCATCCAGTCCAACACTCTGTCACACAGCGGCCAAAATATACCAGGGGCCATCAGGAGGTCCAGCAGTGGGGCCAGGACACCAGAAGCCCTCCCACTTCTGCCCCCCCCCCAGCACCAAGAATAGAGTGCATCACGTGCCCCAGACCGAGAGTTCCTACCTATACCTTGTGGCTACTAGCCGCTGATGGACTTCTGCTCCATATGTTTATCTGATTCCCTCTTGAAACTGTCCATGCTCGTAGCTGCCACCACCTCCTTGTTTTTTAGGCGTTTCAGAGGTGGTTTGCCATTGCCTGCCTCTGTGACACGACCCTGGTATTCCTTGGAGGTCGCCCTTCCAAATACTAGCGGAGGACAACCCTGCTTAGCTTCCGAGATCTGACAGGATTGGTCTAGCCTGGGTTCCAATGCAGGAACTTTCCACCAACACAAGAAGCTCTTGTCCGGCGGAAAACAGTCTATAGATGCTTGACAGTTCCTTGTCCGATGCTTGAGGAAGAGTCCTCCTAACGCTGATGGTGGTTTTCTCCTGCAGAGATTTTCTTCCCGGGAGCATCCAAGCAGTCCTTCCTGCCCATGCAGCCCGGCGCCAGCCACCCCAGCATCTACATCGACACCAACGGACAGCCCTCCTCTCTGCCCGCCATGGAAGGCTCCACAGTCCCACGGCTGGCCGGCCAGAGCCCCGACCCGTCTGTGGTTTGTGACTACAGCAGAGGCGAAGGACAGAGCAGTTCAGGTAAGGGTGACGATGCACGGCCACCATGGCGTATCCTGCAAATAACGGTAGCGTCTGCCCACCCCTGCCGCTTGGGAGCGTGTGCCCACCTACGGTGCTTGGGGAGGGAAATCCTGGGAGGAGAGAGGGGATTCCGTGGGCTTCTCTGTTCTGAGCTCTTTGGGCCAGATAATTGCGTCCCTTTGTCTGGCACTTTCGGGACTCGGAACAGGAAAGTAACGATTCGGTCAGGTCACCGTGCTGGTCTGAAGCAACGGAACAAGTTTGAGCAGCACCTTTTAAGACCAACAAAATTTTATTTACAGTATAAGCCTTCACGTGCGTGCACATGTTTTCAGATCCATTGTTTCAGGTGGGCAGTGTCAAACGTCGCTCTGCTCAGTTTGCCATGGATGCTAAACCATTATAGAGGCTTATAAGATTATGTATGGGATGGAGCAGGTTGAGAAAGAAGTACTTTTCTCCCTTTCTCACAATACAAGAACTTGTGGATACTCTATGAAATTGCTGAGCCGTTGGGTTAGAACAGATAAAAGGAAATACTTCTTCACCCAAAGAGTGATGAACACTTGGAATTCACTGCCACAGGAGGTGGTGGCAGCTACAAGCACGGACAGCTTCAAGAGGGAATTAGATAAACATATGGAGCAGAAGTCCATCAGTGGCTATTGGCCACAAGGTATAGATAGGAACTCTGAGTCTGGGGCAAGTGATGCACTCTATTCTTGGTGCTGGGGGGGGCAGCGGTGGGAGGGCTTCTAGTGTCCTGGCCCCACTGCTGGACCTCCTGAGAGCACCTGAAGAAGAAGAAGAGTTTGGATTTATACCCCGCCCTTCACTGCCCAAAGGCGTCTCAGAGTGGCTTACAAACTCCTTTCCCTTCCCCTCCCCACAACAGACACCCTGTGAGGTAGGTGGGGCTGAGAGAACTCTAACACAGACTGTCCTTGAGAGAACAGCTGTGCCAGAGCTTGTGACTGACCCAAGGTCACATCAGCAGCTGCAAGTGGAGGAGTGGGGAATCAAATCCGGTTCTCCCAGATAAGAGTCCGTGCACTTAACCACTACACCGAACTGGCTCCGAACCACTACACCTGGTGTTTTTGGCCACTGTGTGACAGTGTTGGACTAGATGGGCCATTGGCCTGATTCAACATTGGCTTCTCTTATGTTCTTATGCTGGGGGGGGGTGAATTCCTGATGGGGGGAGTGAGTGCAGAGCATGTGACCGCACTATCGTAGAGGCTGTAACTCTTCCGAAGAAGCCTTCCTCTCCCAGAGGAATGTCCTTGAAACTTTTGGTGCCAGCTTGCTTCTGTAGATAATGGGATGGTATATTTCCCAGGGGAAAGGGGGTAGAGGTGCTCTGGCAAGGCACAGAGTGGATGTGATGTATGAGTGAGCATTGGGAGGGGTCACTTTTGAATTACGTATACCCAGGGCTATTTTTGGGCCGGAACGCACAGGAACAGCGTTCCTGCTGGCTCCCGAGTTGGCCACGTCCTGCAGGAACTCATTAGCATAATAGGCCACACCCAACAACAGAAACTCATTAGGGGTGTGTGGTCCAACATGCAAAGGAGTTCTGCTGCAAAAAAGCCCTGGGTTTTTGACAACAAACAAGGTAAACGGAATAAGAAGCAAAAGGTGGGTGTGGCTGTATGACCACACTTCTGGCAACATGGGGTGTGTGGCCTAATATGCTAATGAGGTGTGCTGTCAGGGGTGTGGCCTAATATGCTAATGAATTTCTGCTGTTGGGTGTGACCTGTTATGCTAATGAGTTCCTGCTGGACTTTTTCTACAAAAACCCTGCGTATATCGGTACCCACCAAAATCTTCAGATCTGACGCAATACTGTTACGACCTGGATCTTGCTTATAACTCAATAAACATATCGCTGCCAAAGAGAGCATCGTCGGGAGTAACTCGACCAGGAGTCTGACAGACAGCGTCTGTCAGTCTGAAGCAAGAGAACAAAGTTTGAGTCCCTGGTGGCACCTTTAAGACCAGCAAATTCTGGGTAGAAGCTTTTGTGTGCATGCAACACTTCATCAGAACTCAAACCTCGTTCAGCGGGAAAGTAAAGAAGAGATTGGTCTAGCAGACAAGAGTTGAGAGGAATCCATATCGAATAAGTAAACTCCCAGTTCCTGAGATTGGGGGATGGAGAAAAAGAGGGTTACTACCATGGTTGTGTGAAAGACCACTTCGTGACTGAAGCCGGATATAAGCAAGGAATTATTTTTTTCTTCCGTAACTCTTTATTTATTGACACTTTTTCTTTTTATAATATACATAGGCATCTTTAAAATAACGCAAACAATGACAAAAACACAAGCATAGTAAAGCACTGACTGCCTGTGATTTTGGAAGTTCCCCTCAGTCATCATGGCCAGCAGCCACTGGTAGGCCTATTCTCCATGAATCCGTCTAATCCCCTTCTAAAGCTGTCTTCGCCGGTGGCCATCCCCAATGCTCCCTCTAAGCTGTGGAGTCTTGTGAGCAAATATCCTCCTTTAATGCTGCTGGCATTAAAGTTGTGAGCGACCGATTTGGCTACTGCATAAAATAGTTTTGCTCTGGAGACATCCTTCCTGAGCTAAGGCAAAAATCTGTGAGCTGGAGGCTAAAAAACTGTGAGCCAGCTCACGCTAACTCAGCTTAGAGGGAACACTGGCCATCGCTACATCCTCTGGCAGCGAAGTCCACACTTGAATCACTCTGGGTGTAAAGGAGTATTTCCAGTTCCGAGCGGGGGATTAGACTGGATGGACTCTAGGGTCCCTTTACACTTTGAGGTTCTAGGAATGATAGACTTTCCCAGGAATCCGTATTTTGTCTTACTGGGTGAGTTGTTCTTAGAAAAGGGCAGTTTCTGTCAGAGCTCTCTCAGCCCCACCTGCCTCCCAGGGTGTCTGTTGTGGGGAGGGGAAGGGAAAGGAGTTTGTAAGCTGCTCTGAGACTCCCTTGGGTACTGAAGGGCGGGGTATGAATCCAGTCTCCTCCTCCTCCTCCTCCTCCTCCTCCTCCTCCTCCTCTTCTTCTTCTCCTCCTTCTCCTCCTCCTCCTCCTTCTCCTCCTTCTTCTTCTTGTGCTGGTCTGCATTGAGTTTTATTCCTTCTCTTCTGTTTCAGCTGAGTCCGGGACGGAGCTGCGGACCCCCGAGATGTCGACAGTCTCTCCTCCTCTGAGAAACGAATCCCTGGTTTCCTACGCATCCCTGTCTGAGGAGGAGGAACGCGACACTCCGGAGGCGGAGGGCGGGCTGGGCCTGCAGCCCGGCCTGGAGTCGCAGCTGTCCGCCGAGGAAGACGGGAAAGCGCCTGGCCGACAAGCCATGCTGATCCGCCGCTGCAACTCACAGGGGTCGGTGACCTCCCTGCCAGAGGATTCCGTCAATCCCGTGGACGCCCATTCCGACTGGGGCCAAGAGGGGACCTCCGACGTCCCGGCCTTGGGGCGAGCGGTGGGCCCCATGCAGCCGGAGGAGGAGGAGGAGGAAGAGGAAGCGGCTAACCAGAGCGTGGAGATGGGCTCCTTTCCCCGGGTCCTGATGGGGCCTGCGTGGGAGAAGCCAGACGAAGAGCAGCAGCGGTCGAGGTCCCCGCTCCACGTCGGGGCCCTCACAGAGGAGTCGCTGCCCTCTTCCGAGTCTCCCCAGGCCGACCGGGTGCCGCCGTCCCAGCCTCTGCCGCGGAAAATGGGTTGCTCGCGCCTGCGGGAAGGCAGGCGGGACGCGTGGAGGACTAATCTCCACAGCCTGATGGACATGGAGGACCAGTGGGACCAGCTGTACCACCAGGAGCTGGCCATGTGGCAAGAGGAGCGGGCCCAGCAGCGGGAGGAGCGGGCCCGGGATAGGGAGCTCCAGTTCCGCCTGCTCGGAATCCTCACCGACATCCGCGACGAGCTGAGATACTTGCGGCAGGAGAGGACGGCCTCCCGGCAGGAGAGGGCTTCCCAGACCGTCGCATCGCCCGCCACGCCGGCAGCCGCCGCCTCGCCTCCGCAGCCTGAGGCTGTCGCCGCAGAGACTTCGGCCGATCCCGTCCCCCTCTTCTTCCCCCTCAAAAGCGAAGAGGGCCATTCTGGGGCACCCCCGGTTAGTGCTGGCCGGGGCGAGGCAGCTGCGGCTACGAGAAGCCCTCGCGGCGTTCCCCGTCGAGGAAGGGGCCGCCCCCGTGGCTCTACGTCCAGACACAGGCGGTTATTTATGACTAACAGCTAGGACGGGCGGGCCTTTGCGTGCTCCAAACCAATAGATATGGACTCTTGTGTGCGTTTGTGTGTGTGTGTATGAAGCCTCAGAATTTCCTCCACGGGAGGGGTACACAGAGGCCCGAGAGAGAGTGTGTGTGCGATGGCAGTGGATGTGACCTTATGAAGTGTATTTCACACTGTGTGACAAAGAGACATTGGGGCACGTGTCTTCTCTGGGAAAGGCGGCCACGGACAATCAAACCCGGGTGCTCAGTTCTGCAGGGACGCACGTGGGCAACTGTGACGACGCGGATGCGGTGGAAGGACTGTGCCACTGGCTTGCGCCCTCGGCCACATCCAATGCCTTACTTCCGGTGGGGCTGTGCAGGACGGGACACGAGCCCCCGTGGCCGCACTGTCGTGCGATGGACTCGCCTGTAATTGAATGTAAATCCTAAAATGTTTGGGGGCGGCAGGACAGCCCACAGTGCTGACGCACGGCGGGTTAACACCAAGGCCCCCTTCTGATGTGATGCTCTGTGGCACAGGTCTGGGCCTCCGTCTGGGTTTGCACATTCCCGCCAGGGCAGGTGTGTGGCCAGAAGGGTGTGTGAAGGAGAGCCATCCTTGTGCTTAACAGAAATACAAACCACAAGGGTAGACCATCAGAAAACTCACAAATTTCGCACGTTACCGGTAGACATCAGTCTATTGCAACATAAATTATAGTAAGTCGATTGCTGAAGTAGAATTGGTGGTCACAATTCAAAACCACAAGTCGCAAATACAAGCATTTTAAGAAGAGAAAAGATATGACAATTCATAGGTAGAAAAAGAACTCATCCTTTCAGTTATAATAGTGTCCAAAAGACCTCAAAGTCCACAAACAAGACAGAGGCTGTCCCATACCACAAAGGGACTTCTGCAGCCGAAAAACGTCCTTCCTAGGTATGCCAGACGTTTCAAAGTCGTCTTCCTCAGTTATGCAGCTGAAAAATGGAACCGGATTTCCACCGTAATCTAGGCACGGCTCATGTCTCAAATGGAAATCTGTGGTGTCTACTGGTAACTTGTGAAATTTGTGAGTTTTTTGATGGTCTACCCTTGCGGTTTGTATTTCCGAATATCGCATACGCTTGGAGTCCCTATTGCTTGGCTCATACCTGTGCATAAGGCATGTGTGCGTGGCCGTGCACGAGGGAGAATGCGATGCCTGTTGGTGCGAGGAGGACTGCTACTCTTGATCAGAGGGGGGATGGAGGGTTCTTAGTTGCTGTTGGTCAGACATTTTATGCAAATCATTTAATGGACAAATTTGCATATATATATCTATAAACTTTTTTTAAAAAAAAAAAAGCAAACCAGAGTGTGAGTTTCAGCGCTGGCTCTGTTGTGTGTGTGTGTGTGTGTGTGTGAAGTGCTGTTAAGTCACGTCCGACTTGCAGCGACCCTGTGAATGAGAGACCTCGGAAATGTGATCTTGTTAGCGGCCATTCTTAGGCTTTGCAAACGGAGGGCCCTCGTGGCTTCCTGGATGGAGTCCAGCCATCTCCTGTTGGGTCTTCCTCATTCCCTGCCGCCTTCAACTTTTCATAGAATCCTAGAATCACAGAGTCAGAAGGGGCCATACAGAGGCCATCTAGTCCAACCCCCTGCTCAATGCAGGATCAGACTTGAGAGCATCCCTGACCAGGGTTTGTCCAGCCGCTGCTTGAAGACCGCTGTGGGGAGGGGGAGCTCACCACCTCCCCAGGGAACCGATTCCACTGTTGCACAACTCTTAACGATACAAAAGTATTTCCTAAGATCCAGCCGGTACCTTCCCGCCCTTAGTTCAAACTCATTCTTGCGAGTCCTATCCTCTGCTGCCAACAGGAACACCTCCCTGCCCTCCTCTAAGTGTAAAGGTAAACATTTCCCTTGCTCAAAAGTTAGTCAAATCCAACTCTAGGGATGCGGTGCTCATCTCCGTTTCCAAGCCGAAGAGCCAGCGCTGTCCGAAGACGTTTCTGTGGTCATGTGGCTGGCACGACTAAATGCTGAGGTGCACGGAACACAGTTACCTTCTCACCAAAGCGGTATCTATTTATCTACATGCTATTTCTTGCTTTTGAACTGCTAGGTTGGCAGGAGCTGGGGCCAGGGACGGGAGCTCACTCCGTCACGCAGCACTCGGGTCTTGGAACTGCTGAACTACAGACCTTCTGGTCTGCAGCTCAGCGTCTTAACCTCTGAGCCACCACGGCCCCTTTTTCCTCTAAGTGACACAGCCCTTCAAATACATCCTGTCCCCCCCCTCAAACTCCTCTTCTCCAGACTGAACATTCCCAAGAAGTCCCTCAGCCTTTCCTTCTTGGTCTCCAGGCCCCCGATCGTCCTCGTTGCTCTCCTCTGCACCCGCTCCCTTCTGCCCACATCCTTTTGGAAGTGAGGCCTCCAGAACTGCACACAATACCCCAGGTGTGACCTGGCCAACGCAGTGTACAGCCGGACTATCACATCTTGCGTTTTGGATTTCCGGGACCCATTAGCTGTCTCTTTCAATAGCAGGCACCCGTCTGATAATAGATGCTAAAAGGGGATTTACCCAGGAAGCCTGTTTCCCTTGCTCAAAAGCCAGTCAAATCCGACTCCCTTTCTCACAATACTTTTCTCCCTTTCTCACAATACAAGAACTTGTGGGGCACTCCATGAAATTGCTGAGCAGTCGGGTTAGGACAGATAAAAGGAAGTACTTCTTCACCCAAAGAGTGATTAACACATGGAATTCACTGCCACAGGAGGTGGTGGCAGTTACAAGCATGGACAGTTTCAAGAGGGAATTAGATAAACATCTGGAGCAGAGGTCCATCAGTGGCTATTAGCCACAGGGTATAGATGGGAACTCTCAGTCTGGGGCAGGTGATGCCCTCTATTCTTGGTGCTGGAGGGGGCAGCAGTGGGAGGGCTTCTAGTGTCCTGGCCCCACTGCTGGACCTCCTGGTGGCCCCTGGTATATTTTGGCCGTTGTGTGACAGAGTGTTGGACTAGATGGGCCATTGGCCTGATTCAACGTTGGCTTCTCTTATGTCCTTATGACTCTAGGGGGCAGTGCGCATCACCAAGCTGAAGAGCCAGCGCTGTCCGAAGACTTTCTCTGTGGTCATATGGCCGGCATGACTAAACGCCAAGGCGCACGGAATGCTGTTACCTTCCCGATGAAGCGGTACCTATTTATCTACTTGCAATTTCTTTCTTGCTTTCGAACTGCTAGGTTGGCAGGAGCTGGGGCCAGAGACGGGAGCTCATTCTGTCATGCGACACTCGTGTCTCGAACTGCCAAACAACAGACCTTCCAGTCTGCAGCTCAGCATCCTAACCTCTGGGCCTCTTGCGGCCCCCTCGTCAGGGACACAGAAAGTCTCATAGAGATGCATCCAGGGATTGTAGCTGCTGCCAACAGGTGACTGTTTGGGAGATGGCAGAAAATACATATATGGGACCATCCCACCTCCCCTTCCCTGTCCATTTCTGTCTCTGTGTTCTTTAATTTTTGATGCCTGATGTCTGTGGCCCCACTGTCTGCACATGCAAAAGCAATGCCCGTAATCCTCCTAAGGTTTTGAAGAAATTGTAATTTATTTATTTTTTTGCAAACATGGGGCAATGCCCTGCTTATGCAAAACCCTAAATTGTTGGAGGTCTACAGAATTATGCACGGGATAGAGAAGGTAGAGTAAGAGGTCCTTTTCTCCCTTTCTCACAATACCAGAACTTGTGGGCACTCAAGGAAATTAATGAGCAGTCGGGTTAGAACAGATGAAAGGAAGTCCTCCTTCTCTCAAAGAGTAATTAGCCCGTGGAATTCACTGCCACAGGAAGCGGTGGCAGCTACAAGCATAGACAGCTTCTAGGGGGGATTGGGAAAAACATGGAGCAGAGGTCCATCCATGGCTATTAGCCACACGGTATAGATGGTTAAGATGCTGAGCTGCAGACCGGAAGGTCGGTAGTTCAGCAGTTCGAGACCCGAGTGCCACGTGATGGAGTGAGCTCACGTCTCTGGCCCCAGCTCCCACCAACCTAGTGGTTCGAAAGCAAGAAACTGCAAGTAGATAAATAGGTACCACTTCGGTGGGAAGGTAACAGTGTTCCGTGCACCTCGGTGTCTAGTCATGCCGGCCACGTGACCACGGAAACGTCTTCGGACAGTGCTGGCTCTTCGGCTTGGAAACGGAGATGAGCACTGCAGCCCTAGAATTGGATTCAACTGGGATTACAACTGATCCCCAGGCAAGAGAGATCTGTTCACCTGGAAAAAATGGCCACTTTGGAAGGTGGACTTTACGGCATTAGACCTCAGTGAAATCCTCCCCTCCCCATACCCCGTCTTCTTCACACTCCAGCCTCAACATCTCCCAGGTATTTCCCAACCTGGAGCTGGCAATCCTATGGGCACACATTTCCCTCTCAGAAAACCCCCAAATGGGATTGGTTTCAACATCTGTCTGATCCGAGTACCTGGTGAAAACCAGGTCTTCCCGCCAAAAACCTGCCTGTGTCATGGCACCGGATGAGACACAAAACAGTGATTTTTGTGAGACACAAAACAGCCCTCGTGATTTATTTTTTTGGCGCCATTTCTTGAATCGATTCCTGGCCCAGCTTGGCAAGGCTTCACTATGCTTAGTTTTAAAAAAGAACACCCCTCCGTGAACCCCATCGCGGGGCAAATGCCGCCGGACGCAACGACTTTTTGATGGTGGAATTACCTCAGCTGCAACAAGGGACTCTTTATCTTTTAACAGAGGCGGTTTCTAAACCAGCAGTTATCCAGGGTCGAGCTGAGGAAAGAAGATACCTCACGGTAGCGACCCGCTTCCCCACCAAAGCTCCCCAAATTCAGTCCTTGCTCACGGCTCATTTGTGTACACGTGAAGCAAAAAACGAACGCTCTACCACCAATGCTCCCTCTTTAAGCTGTGGGGTCTTGTGAGCAAAAATTCTACTTCGTGAGCTACCGGCTTTAAAGTTCTGAGTGAGCGATTTGGCCGCTGCGTAAATTAGTTTGCTCTGGAGCCCTCCCTTCCTGAGCGGAGACAGAAACGTGTGATCCAGAGGCTAAAAAACTGTGAGCTAGCTCACGCTAACTCAGCGTAGAGGGAACACTGTCTACCATGCTGTCTGCCCTTTTCTCTTGGCACTTGAGAACTGGCCTGAATCCCAAAAGCAACGCCAACACAAAAGCTTGCCACCAGACTTTGGAAGACCATATCCTCCTTCGGCCTATATTTACACACCGTTGACTTTAGAACAATTCTCCCTTAGGGCAATTGCTGTTTTCCTGTGAACGCCTGCCAACTTGGCCACAATTAGTTTCAAGAAGGCAGCCATGTTGGTCGGCAGTAAGAGAGCTCGCTTCGACTCCACCTTAGAGGCCAACAAGGCTTTTGAGAGCCAGTTTGGTGTCGTGGTTAAGATGCTGAACTGCAGGCTGTGGAAGGTCAGTAGTTCAGCAGTTCGAGACCCGGGTGCCGCATGATGGAGTGATCTCCCGTCTCTAGCTCCTGCCAACCTAGCAGTTCGAAAGCAAGAAATTGCAAGTAGATAAATAGGTACCACTTTGGTGGGAAGGTAACAGCGTTCCGTGCGCCTTGGTGTTTAGTCATGCCGGCCACATGACCACGGAAACGTCTTCGGACAGCGCTGGCTCTTCGGCTTTGAAACGGAGATGAGCACCGCAACCCCAGAGTCGGATTCGACTGGCTTTCGAGCAAGGGAACCTTTACCTTTACCTTGGTGTCGTGGTTAAGTGCGTGGACTCTAATCTGGGAGAACCGGGTTCGATTCCCCCACTCCTCCACTTGCACCTGGCTGGATGACCTTGGGCAAGCCGTAGTTCTGACAAGAGCTGTTCTTGAAAAAGAGCCGTTTCTGTCTGAGCTCTCTCTCATCCCCACCTCCCTCACAGGGTGTCCGTTGTGGGAAGGGGAAGGGAAAAGAGTTTGTAAGCCGCTCTGAGATACCTTTGGGTAGTAAAGGGCGGGGTATAAATCCAATCTGTTATTCTCTTCTTGAGTCAGAGCTCTTGTAGCTGGTGAAGGGCGCTCTGGCTCTCAGAAGCTAACACCCCCAAAATCTTGTAGGTCCGCAAGATGCTGCTGGACCCCAAGTTAGCTCTTGCTGCGACTGTTATTTCGCCGCAGGTGTTCCTGCAGCCTCAGCCGAACAAACCACAAACAAAACAGGGCAGGCTGACCCAAAGAAGTGCCAAAGCGGAATATCTTTTTTTTGCAAGTTATTTCTGCTCAAGGTGTGAAAAGCTGTGTTGATTCATAAGCACCTGAAGTCTTTAGGAGGCAATGTAATGGCTAGCCACAGATGGGAGAGAATGTAATGCAAGGCCAATGTAAGAAGGGCCCTGCAGGGTCAGCCCAGCGGTCCATCTAGTTCTTCTTCACCCAAAGAGTGATTGACACACGGAATTCACTGCCACAGGAGGTGGTGGCGGCTACAAGCATGGGCGGCTTCAAGAGGGAACTGGATAAACATATAGAACAGAGATCCATCAGTGGCTGTTAGCCACAAGGTATAGAGAGGGACTTTGGGGCAAGTGACGCTCTGTATTCTTGGTGCTTTGGGGGGGGGCAACAGTGGCAGAACTTCTATTGTCCTGGCCGCATTGATGGATCTTTTGATGGCACCTGGTATTTTTGGCCACTGTGTGACAGAGTGTTGGACTGGATGGGCCACTGGCTTCTCTTATGTTCTTATGTTTTAGTCTAGCCTCCCGTCTCACACAGCACCCAACCAGTTCCTCTGGAGGGCCAACAACAGGGCAGAGAGGCCAAGGCCTTCCCCTGATAAGAACCTCAGAAGAGCCCTGCTGGGTCAGACCAGGGAGGATCCATCCAGTCCAGCCTCCCGTCTCACACAGGGGCCAGCCAGACCCTCTGGAGGGCCAGCAACAGGGCAGAGAGGCCGAGGCCTTCCCCTGATAAGAACCTCAGAAGAGCCCTGCTGGGTGAGACCAGGGAGGATCCATCCAGTCCAGCCTCCCGTCTCACACAGGGGCCAGGCAGACCCTCTGGAGGGCCAGCAACAGGGCAGAGAGGCCGAGGCCTTCCGCTGATAAGAACACCAGAAGAGCCCTGCTGGGTCAGACCAGGGAGGGTCCAGCCAGTCCAGCCTCCCGTCTCACACAGGGGCCAACCAGTTCCTCTGGAGGGCCAACAACAGGGCAGAGAGGCCAAGGCCTTCCCCTGATAAGAACACCAGAAGAGCCCTGCTGGGTCAGACCAGGGAGGGTCCATCTAGTCCAGCCTCCTGTCTCACACAGTGGCCAACCAATTCCCCTGAAGGACCAGCAACAGGGCAGAGAGGCCGAGGCCTTCCCCTGAGAAGAACCTCAGAAGAGCCCTGCTGGGTCAGACCAGGGAGGGTCCATCCAGTCCAGCCTCCCCTCTCACACAGGGGCCAACCAGTTCTTCTGGAGGGCCAAGAACAGGGCATGGAGGCCGAGGCCTTCCCCTGTTGAGAACATCAGAAGAGCCCTGCTGGGTCAGACCAGGGAGGGTCCATCCAGTCCAGCCTCCCGTCTCACACGGGGGCCAGCCAGTTCCTCTGGAGAGCCAACAAGCAGGGACTATGGGACAAAGTCTTCTCCTGATGTTTCTTCCCAGCATGGGTTTGTGGAGGTTCTCTTGAAGGACCTCTCTTCCACGACTTCCCTACATCCACTGGCAATGAGCTCCCACTAATTACTGAAAGAATAAAGTTTCTGAGGGTAGCCGTGTTGATCTGCAGTGAAAAAGAGTCGAGTCCAACCGCGCCTCTGAGACCAGCAAGATTTTCGGGAGTCATGAACTTTCGAGAGTCAAAGCTCTCGTCGTCAGACACAAGTAGAATAAAGAGGAGCTCTCTTTTCTGTGTCCTCCTGAATCTGTGGCCCCACGAGGTTTATTGAGTGTCCCAAATTGGAAGACTGTCCCAAACTGCACATCATAAGTAATTTTATGAAAGGGGATTGGATCAACATATGGAGCAGATTTCTCCATTAGTGGCTTGGCCACAAGGTGAAGATGGAACACCCTGTCTGGGGCAGAGATGCTTGGGGGGCAATGGGGGGGGCCTTCTGGAGTTCTGGCCTTGTTCGTGGACCTCCTGATGGCCCCTGGTATTTTTGGCCACTGTGTGACACAGTGTTAGACTGGATGGGCCATTGGCCTGATCCAACATGGCTTCTCTCATGTTCTTATGTCTGGGGCAAGTAATGCTCTGTACCCTTGGTGCTTGGAGGGGGGCAACAGTGGGAGGGTTTCTGGAGTTCTGGCCCCACTGCTGGACCTCCTGATGGCACCTGGTATTTTTGGCCACTGTGTGACACAGAGTGTTGGACTGGATGGACCATTGGCCTTATCCAACACTGGCTTCTCTTATGTTCTTATGTCTGGGGCAGGGATGCTCTGGATTCTTGGTGCTTGGGGGGGCAACAGGGGGAGGGCTTCTGGAGTTCTGGCCCTGCTGGTGGACCTCCTGATGGCCCCTGGGTTTTGGCCACTGTGTGACACAGAGCGTTGGACTGGGTGGGCCACTGGCCTGATCCAACATGGCTTCTCTCATGTTCTTATGTTCTAAACCTCCATCACGGCTCATCTCCCCCACCACCAAGGCTGAGATACTCGCAAAGTCAAAAAGTCTCGGACACAGTGAAGTCTCTCACACGAGTTTACTGTAGACTTTCTTAATTCAACTTGTTGAACAGATACGCTTGAAACAGACCTCTCTGAATTTTATACTTGGAAGGAGGCGGCCCGCACAGATTCCTTCCCCAGAGATTTCTAGACAAAAGGGATAGCCACATATATAAGACATATGTAACTCCTATCCAGCACTGCCAGAGAGTAATAACACTTCAAGTGCCCGTAAACATGAGAAACAACCTCCCGCTGCCCGGCCTGTGCTGAGTATGTACCCACAGACCTAGCCACGGAGGCTTCAGAGTATGTTTTTCCCTAAAGTTCTCGTCTTTTGCTTTGCACGCGGCCACCCCCAAGCCTGGGCAAGCCTTGCTCGGCATCCCCCTCCGATCCTCTGTCACCAGCCCCATCTGTATGCCCTCCTGCATGCCAGCGTGCCACCCTGCCCGGCCCCTCCCTCTCTCACACACTCTAACGTGTATTTTCGAGTGTACCCTTGTGGCTGAAACCCTTGGCACATTTGGCGCACTGGAACGGCTGCTCGCCGGCGTGACTCCGGAGGTGTCCTATCAGACGAGCCTTGTTGGCGAACTCCTTCCCGCACGCCACACACCCGCAAGACTTCGGGAGGCTTTGGCGATAAGGGATGGGCGTCTGCTGCCTGCGACCGTTCTTTTCGCTTCCCCCTAGTTTCCCCACCTTTCCTCCCAGAGGGATGTGCCGTTTGTAGCCGGCGGGGAGGGGAGGTCTTTTGCCCACGAGTCTTCCGTGGGCCGACTCGTCCCTTCCTGATTGTAGAGAGGTGGCAGAGGCTCCTGCCCCAGGTAAATTCTCTCTATCAAGCAGAAACAACTCTTGGACTGACTTCTCATCCCACATTGGGGACAGCTGGAAAAATCCCCCCTCGTCCTGTGTCGCTGCAGGTGGCGGTGACATCCGCTCCTGAAATTGGACAGGCTCCCGCACAGACGGCACATGAACCTCACCCCTTGGTGCCACGCCTGGTGGTCAGGAAAGTAGGCCTTCGTCAGGGTCTTGCCGCATTCGGAACATTGGCAGAAGTCCTTCTCTCCCTGCCTTCCCGGTTCCGCAGAAACGGGCGGCACGCTGAAGTCCTCTCGCCGCCTACTGCGAAGCGCCCGTTCTCCCGAATGAACCCGACGGCGTTTCTCAAAGTGGTCTTTGGCACCCAAGCCTCCTCCGTGGGCTCTCATGTGCCTGACCAGCTGCCTTTTGAAAACAAACCTCTTCCCGCACTCCTGGCACTTGTGCAACTTCTTCATTATGCCAACCAGAGCGTGGCCGCCCGAGCCGCTCGCGGGCCTCGTGCTTTTGTCGAGCTCTGCGGCGCTCCGGCGCGCCTCCGCTTTGTGGCTCTGCCGATGCTTGAAGAGGCTGTACCTACTGCTGAAACTCTTCTTGCAGTCGGCGCAAGCCCACCTAGCAGGCGGCCTGTCCGACGGAGGGCTGGAGCGGTTCCTACTGTGCTTGGGGGCCGATCTGTTCCGCGCCCGTTTGTCACCCGTCGTCTCGTGTCCTGGGGAGGTCAGACGACGCCTGTGTTTCTGCAGCTGGTCTTTATAGCAGTATCGGTAATGCGCCTCCAGGTTCTCTTCTAATCTGAACTGCCCCCCACAGCGATGGCACGAAAAGGGCTTCTCTCCCTTCCGCTTGCCTTCCCAGGGCGGCCTTTCGTCTTCCGGTGAATCCGTCCCGCCGTTCTTCGTGCTCCTCTCAAACCGGGACGCAAAGTGGAGCAGGAGGGAAAACCTGCAGACGCAACTCTCCCCACACGCGGAAGACACACACAGCGCTTCGTCGAAGTGGCTTTCCTCGTGCACCGCGAGGTCGCTCCGGTACATAAAAGCGGCGTTGCACTGTGCACACAGACAGACCTCCTCCTTCTCATGGCTTTTCTGGTGCTGCAGGAAGCGGAGATACCAGCGGAAAGTCTCCCCACAGTCTGCACAGAAATGCGACCTCTCCTCCGCTCGGGTCCCCGGGCACGCGTCCAGGCCATCAGCTCCCCCACTGTCTGGGCATGCGCCCCTGTGGAGTCTCTGATGCCTCTTCAGATGCCAGCAGCTGGGAAAGCAAACGCCACACACGGGGCAGGCATGGGCTGGCTTCCGCAAGCTGACCATCTGATGGATGGCAAGCAGCCCTTTTAACCGGAACCGATCGCCGCACTCCTGACATTGGTAGGGCTTTGGTGCAGTGGCTGCATCCTGGGAACGCGTGGGGCTGGCCGGCCCACCTGTGGCCTTCTCCAGGCGTGGCATGCACTCATCTCTCCGTGGGCTTCCCGGATGCGTGAATGGCACGCGCGAGTCCCCGGGGGTTCCCCCCAGACTGCCATATCGAGCTTTCCCTTCCTCAGATCTGCCGTCAACAATCTTGGGAGGCTCCACGGTCTCGGTGTAACGTTCAGGGTGTATCTGCCCAAGTCCTCCATCTGCTGGATTCAAAAGAAGATGAAATTATTATCAATCGAGGCAACAGGACAGAGGATACACAAGCTAGCAAGACATTGTGGAGGAGTGGGATGAGAATACATCTCGTTTGGTTAAGCATCCCAGCCCGGCCGGGCTTTATTTTATGTATAAGCCACCCTGAGCCGGACGCTGTGGTGGCTCAAGTGGTTAAGATGCTGAACTGCAGGCTGTGGAAGGTCAGTAGTTCAGCAGTTCAAGACTCGGGTGCCGCAAGATGAGTGAGCCCCGTCTCTAGTTCCAGCTCCTGCCAATCTAGCAGTTCGAAAGCAAGAAATTGCAAGTAGATAAATAGGTACCACTTCGTGGAAGGTAACAGTGTTCCGTGCGCCTTGGTGTTTAGTCATGCCGGCCACATGACCACGGAAACGTCTTCGGACAGCGCTGGCTCTTCGGCTTTGAAACGGAGATGAGCACCGCAACCCTAGAGTCGGATTCGACTGGCTTTCGAGCAAGGGAACCTTTACCTTTACCTTTACACCCTGAGCCGGCCTTGGCTGGGAGGGTGGGTTAAAAATCCAATAAATTAATTGATTGATTGATTGAGTCCCAGGAATTTTAGAACAGAACAGACTCTCCCAAACCTCAAGGCATGGTGAAGGTTTTATCTGTGCTGGTGGATTTTGAATGGCTAAAGGGGCGAAGGTGGGGAGAGTCCAGAATAGGTACGAAGAAGAAGAAGAAGAAGAGGTTGGATTTATACCCCGCCCTTCACTACCCGAAGGAGTCTCACAACGGCTTACAATCCCTTTCCCTTCCCCTCCCCACAACAGACACCCTGGGAGGTAGGTGGGGCTGAGAGATGGGCTGCTCTGGAGAGAACAGCTCTGAGAGAACTTGTGACTGACCCAAGGTCACACCAGCAGCTGCATGTGGAGGAGGGGGGGAAATCAAACCCGGTTCTCCCAGATTGGAGTCCGCGCACTTAACTGCTACACCAAGCTGGTAGAAGAAGAGATTGGATGTATACCCTGCCCTTCACTACTGGAAGGAGGCTCAGAGTGGCTTACAAACTCTTTTCCTTTCCCCTCCCCACAACAGACACCCTGTGAGGTAGGCGGGGCTGAGAGAGCTCTCTTGAGAATTGTCCTTGAGAGAACAGCTCTGAGAGAACTTGTGACTGATCCAAGGTCACACCAGCAGCTGCATGTGGAGGACGGGGGGAAATCAAACCCGGTTCTCTCCAGATTAGAGTTGGTAGGTGGGGCTGAGAGAGCTCTTTCTAGAACTGCCCATTCAAGGACAGCTCTTGTCAGAACTATGGCTTGCCCAAGGTCATCCAGCAGCTGCAAGTGGAGGAGTGGGGAATCAAACCCAGTTCTCCCAGGTTAGAGTCCGCACACTGAACCACTACACCAAACTGGCTCTCCAGAGACCTGGTAGACCTCCAGAGAACAGGTCTATTCTCCCCTTTCCACTGTATTGGTAAACCTGGCCTCTGGAGAACAGGTCTACCCACCACTTTCCACTATTTTTGTGGGCCTGGCCTCCAAAGAAAAGGTCTACCCACCTCAGTCCACTATATTGGTAGACCTGGCCTTGGACCATCAACTTGTGCTGAGCCTTAGAACACATACCAGGACGGCGGCAGGATGGGGGGGGACTTTTGCAGTCTATTTTGTTTGTTTTTTTAGTGAAACATGACAAATTTCCAGGTCAAGTATAAAAGAGGTGGAACAATCACTGTCAGAATCCTGCCTAACCCAACAAACAGGAAGTTGCTTAAATGTTATCAAACTGCCCAAATGACTTATCTATTCAAATATTTACATCCCCTTTCTACTGGGAAGCAAGGCAGCTTACAAATCATACTGAAACGCATAATAGTGTGCATTAAAAAAAATTGATTTTTTTTTTACTGCTCCATTATAACCTGTGGGGACCATTATAGTCAATGGGCCCCATAGGCCATAATGGAGAACTGATCCAGGGGATCTGGGGCTCGGGGGGGGGACTGTTTTTGGAAGTAAACGCAACAAATTTGCAGCATAGCTGCTGGCGCCTCTCCTCAAAAGAGCCCCCGAGTTTCAAAACGATTGGACCAGGGGGTCCAGTTCTATGAGCCCCAGAAGGAGGTGCCCCCATCCAATGGTTTCCAAAGGCGGGAGAAATGCTTGTGAGCTGAAAGCTAACATGCCCAAGTAGGCAGCTAAAATGTTGTGCGCCGGCACCCCATAGCCCAGATTAGACAGCACACTGAATTGGCACAAAAAGAGTTTCTCCCGCTCGATCTTGCCTTCCCGGTGCAGCTTTTCGTCTTCCGGCGAATCCGTCCCACCATTCTCTGTGCTCTTCTCAAGCCAAGGTGCCAAATGGAGCAGGAGGGAAAGCCTGCAGACGCAATTCTCCCCACACCCAGAAGACACGCACGAGGCTTCGTCAAAGTGGCTCTCCTCGTGCACCGCGAGGTCGCTCCGGTACATAAAAACGGCGTTGCACTGTGCACACAGACAGGCCTCCTCCTCCTCGTGGCTCTTCTGGTGCTGCAGGAAGCGGAGATACCAGCGGAAGTCCTTCCCACAGTCTGCACAGAAATGCGACCTCTCCTCCGCTCGGGTCCCCGGGCACGCGTCCAGGCACGCGTCCAGGCAATCAACTCCCCCGCTGTCTGGGCATGCGCCCTTGTGGAGCCTCTGATGCCTCTTCAGGTGCCAGCCACTGGGAAAGCAAATACCACACACGGGGCAGGCATGGGACGGCTTCCGCGAGGTGACCATCCGGTGGACGGCAAGCAGCCCTTTTAACCGGAACCGATCGCCACACTCCTGACATTTATAGGGCTTTGGTGCTGTGGCTGCATCCTGGGAACGCGTGGGGCTGGCCGGCCCACCTGTGGCCTTTTCCAGGTGTGGCATGCACTCATCTCTCCGTGGGCTTCCCGGATGCGTGAATGGCACGCGCGAGTCCCCAGGGGTTCCCCCCAGATTGCCACATTGAGCCTTCTCTTCCTCAGATCTGCCGTCGACAACCTTGGGAGGTTCCGGGGTCTCGGTATAACGTTTAGAGTGTATCTGCCCAAGTCCTTCATCTGCTGGATTTAAAAGAATACAAAATTATTATCAACCTAGGCAACAGGACAGAGGATACACAAGCCAGCAAGACAGTGTGGAGGAGATGAATGAGGATACAAACTGTTTGGTTAAGCATAACTCTCCTCCTCCTAGCCCATTCACACTTTATTCTCAGGAATTTTAGAACAGATTAGACCAGGTGTCAAACCTACAGTTTGGGGGTCGGAAGCAGCCCGCCCAGGGCTTTATTTTGGTGTAGTGGTTAAGTAAAGGTAAAGGTAAAGGTTCCCTTGCTCGAAAGCCAGTAGAATCCGACTCTACGTTTGCGGTGCTCATCTCCGTTTCAAAGCGAAGAGCCAGCGCTGTCCGAAGACATTTCCGTGGTCATGTGGCCAGCATGACTAAACACCAAAGCGCACGGAATGCTGTTACCTTCCCACCGAAGTGGTACCTATTTATCTACTTGCAATTTCTTGCTTTCAAACTGCTAGGTTGGCAGGAGCTAGGGCCGGAGACGGGAGCTCACTCCGTCTTGCGGCACCCGGGTCTTGAACTGCTGAACGACTGACCTTCCACAGCCTGCAGTTCAGCGTCTTAACCACTTGAGCCACCGCAGTTAAGTGCGCGGACTCTAATCTGGGAGAACCGGGTTTGATTCTCCACTCCTCCACTTGCACCTGCTGATGTGACCTTGGGTCAGTCACAAGCTCTGGCACAGCTGTTCTTGAAAAAGAGCTGTTTCTGTCAGAGCTCTCTCAGCCTCACCAACCTCACAGGGTGTCTGTTGTGGGTAGAGGAGGGGAAAGGAGTTTGTAAGCCGCTCTGAGACTCCCTTGGGTAGTGAAGGGCAGGGTATAAATCCAATCTCTTCTTCTCTCCTTCTTCGATTTACAAAAATAACAGTTGTCACGTAGCTAAAACCATCTAAAAACATATCAAAACGTAAAGTGCTAGCTGGTTGTGAACTAATACATTAGCGATGGCGGTAACAGTTACTTTCCACCAGTTCTCGATCTTTATCGACTGGCACAGGCTATGATGGTGGAGTCGGACACCTCTTTTGTGATGATATTGGTGGTGGTGGTGGCGGCCTGGCGGTCGAGCTCCGTCTTGCAGGCCATGCGGAACTGTAAAAGGTTCCACAGGGCCCTGATCTCTTCCGGGAGCTCATTCCACCTGTACGGAGCCACCACCGAGAAGGCCCTGGCCCTGGTTGTGGCCAGTCTGATGTCTTTAGGGCCTGGGAGAGTCAGTTGGTTTTGTGACCCTGAACGCAGTGCTCGCTGGGGTACGTATGGGGAAAGGCGGTCCCTCGGGTATGTCGGCCCCTGACCATATAGGGCTTTAAAGATAAGAACCAGCACCTTGAAATGAACTCGGTATGCTATGGCTCTCTTCTCCACAAACCCCGCTCCCTCTCCTGCCTGCACTCACCCTTCTGAAGAAGACCAGGGCTGCCATCTTCCCAGCTTAAAACATCAGCAGTCTTGCAATATTTTATTTAACAGTGCCTGATCACTGACACCTCTTGCTCTGAAAGTGCATCAACATTCCTGTGCTGTTGCAATCTTGAGTCTGCTGTTCAGGTGTGTATCTGTCAGCTGCAAACCTACTTTTGATTTATTGACGTTCCCTGCAGAAATCTCATGCCCAGAGTTCTGAGTCCAGGACCCAGAGGAAAACGTGAAATGGCTGAGCGATTGAGAGAGCCTTGGCGAAGCAAGTTATGATGCAGCTGCAGCAGCAGAACTGGAAGCAGGAGATGGCCAGTTCCAGTGTGGGTCTGACGGAAGCCCTCTGGGGGGCTGATTTGGCCCCCGGGCCACAGGTTTGACATCCCTGGCATAGAGGCACTGATAAGCCCCTCTTCCAGGAAACTGTCTGCTCCCCTTTTAAGGCCCACAGAAGGAACAGCTGTCTGGGGGCAACCAGCCAGCCCCTGTGGGGGAAGAGGAACTAGAAAGGCCATCGGTTCGATCCAGCCCCCTATATTCTCAAGCAAGAAACTGACTCACAAAACTTAACACCCACACCAATGTTCCCTCTAAACTGAGTTAGTGTGAGCCAGCTCACAGTTTTTTAGCCTCCAGCTCACAGATTTTTGTCTCCGCTCAGGAAGGAGGGCTCCAGAGCAAACTAATTCATGTTGTTGTTCAGTCGCACAGTCGAGTCCGACTCTTCGCGACCCCATGGACCAGATTATGCCAGGCCCTCCTGTCTTCCGCTGTCTGCTGAAGTTTGCTCAATTTCATGTCCGTTGCATGAAATTTATGCGGCAGCCAAATCGCTCGCTCACCACTTTGACGCCAGGGGCTCACAAAGCAGAATTTTTGCTCACCAGACTCCACAGCTTAGAGGGAACGTTGACCCACACCCCATTTTAAAAAATCCCATATTCTTGTATGCAGCACAAATGGTCGCCCGCGGAGCTCCTTTTGGCAATGGCAGCCTGCAAACGGGCGCTCTCACTCTTGGCGCAGCTGGGTAGATTCTGGCTCCCGTTCCCGGACCCAAATCCCCTTTTTTAAATTTTCACTCACTTGCTGAAGAATCACCAGCTCCGGGTCCCTGGCTTTCGGCACCACTCTGCAGCTTCCCTTGTTTGAACCACGCTACAACGTCGGCGCTGGTCACCGGATTTCCTGCTCACAGAGCAAAAGAGAAGACAGTGTGGAGAAGAACGCAAAAAATGGAAAAGCGGGAGGGGGAAGACGACCCCCACACCCTTTCACATCCCCATTCTGAACTGGCCGTTATCCATCGTTGGCCTGGTTCCGAGTAAATTCCGAGAAGGCATACCAGGACCAGTGTTCCCTCTAAGCTAAGTTCCCTACACATTCCCCCAAGGGCACTTCGGTCTGGGGGCCGACATCTCCTGGAAATTCCGGGCCCCAGAGATGTGAGGCTGGCTGCCACAAGAGCCAGGGCTTTTTCGGTGGCGGCTCCTACCTGGTGGAAGGAGCCCCCAGAGGAGATCCGGGCCCTGCGGGACCTCGTCCAGTTCCGCAGGGCCTGCAAGACGGAGCTCTTCCGCCAGGCTTTTGAGTAGGAGCCGCCACTGCCGCTATTCCACCTTCGATATCCCACCTCGATAACCCGTGCCATCGCACTCACCGTCATCTTGGTTTTAAACGTTGTGTTGATGCTGTATTGTCTGTATTGTTTGATTTTATAATTTTATCTGTTGATATTGTTTTACGTTGTTCCAATTGGCATTCATGCCCATTGTTAGCCGCCCTGAGCCTTCGGGTAGGGCGGGATACAAATCGAAACAAACAAATAAATAAATAAATAAGCTGAGTCAGTGTGAGCTAGCTCACAGTTTTTTTAGCTTCTGGCTCACACGTTTGTGGTCTTCGCTCAGGAAGGAGGGCTCCAGAGCAAACTAAATTATGCAGCAGCCAAACTGCTCGCTCACAACTTGAACGCCAGGCGCTCACAAAGCAGAATTTTTGCTCACAAGGCTCCACGGCTTAGAGGGAGCATTGGCTACTGGGGAAGAAGAAGAAGAGTTTGGATTTATACCCTGCCCTTCACTGCCCAAAGGTGTCTCAGAGCGGCTTACAAACTCCTTTCCCTTCCCCTCCCCACAACAGACACCCTGGGAGGTAGAAGAAGAAGAGATTGGATTTATACCCCGCCCTTCACTACCCAAAGGTGTCTCAGAGCGGCTTACAAACTCCTTTCCCTTCCCCTCCCCACAACAGACACCCTGTGAGGTAGGCAGGGCTGAGAGAACTCTGACAGAAACTGCTCTTTTTCAGAGAACAGCTGTGCCAGAGCTTGTGACTGACCCAAGGTCACATCCAGCAGCTGCAAGTGGAGGAGTTGGGGAATCAAACCTGGTTCTCCCAGATAAGAGTCCGCGCACTTAACCACGACACCAAACTGGGAGACCCTTGAAATGGCTGACCTCTTTTCTCCAAGGTCAGGGACAGATGGTGAGGCACGGGGAAACTGTCTCCTCACGACACCCGCTAGAATGTGGGGTCCCTCAAGGGGCGGTGTTCTCCCCCAACGTTCTTTAATATCTATCTGCACTCCCTTCCCAAGCTGGCATAGAGTTTTGGGCTCAGGTGCCAACAGTATGCTGATGACACCCGCTATTTCTGTTGATGGGTGGCTGACTGGATGCCGCCCAGGGCTATTTTGGGGACCGGAACGCACAGGAACGGCATTCCGGCTGCCTCCCGATTAGGCCACGCCCAGCAGGAACTCATTAGCATAATAGGCCACACCCAGCAGCAGAAACTCATTAGGGTTGGCTACATTAGGGGTGTGTGGCCTAACATGCAAAGAAGTTCCTGCTACAAAAGAAGCCCTGGGTTTTGACAACAAACAAGGTAAACAGAATAAGAAGCAAAAGGTGGGTGTGGCTGGATGACCACACTTCTGGTAACATGGGGTGTGTGGCCTAATATGCTAATGAGTTTCTGCTGCTGGGTGTGGCCTGATATGCTAATTAGTGCCTGCTGGGCTTTTTCTACAAAAATTGCCCTGATGCCACCAAGCTGTGGAGTCCTGTTAGCAAAAATTCGACTTTGTGAGCCCCTGGCATTAAAGCTATGAGCAAGCGGTTTGGCTACTGCAAAACTAATTTGCTCTGGAGCCAACCCTTCCCGGGCTGAGACAAAAATGTGTGAGCCGGAGGCTAAAAAACTGTGAGCTAGCTCACACTAACTCAGCTTAGAGGGAAAACTGGGTACCACCCCAAATAATTTGACCATGGTATTGAAGGCCGTGGTTGAAACAGAGCTGGCTGAAACT
This sequence comes from Gekko gecko, assembly GCA_029375565.1. NCBI lineage: Eukaryota > Metazoa > Chordata > Lepidosauria > Squamata > Gekkonidae > Gekko > Gekko gecko. Next base: position 104,267,052 of record JAPDNY010000011.1, read on the forward strand.
GAATCCATTGAAGACGGAGGTCCTGCGACTGGGTCGAGGCGATGCCGGGGCGGGAGGCGAACTCCCAGCACTTGACGACGTGCCTCTGACAACCAGGCTGACTGTCAAGAGCTTGGGTGTGGTCTTATCAAGGGAGGCACACATCTTTCATCTATGCCAGGCTAGGTTATTTCAAGCGGTCCTGGACCAGCAGAGCTGCCGGGCTGCCTCTCTCGGTACGTCTCCCAAAGAGCATTACGCTCGGCTAATGACAACCGACTAGTGATCCCTGTCTCAAGAGTAATCTTGCTATCCTTGATCAGGGACCGGGCCTTCTCAGCCTCAGCCCCAACTTGGTGGAACTCCCTGTCTAGTAAGACCAGGGCCCTGCAGGACCTGAAACAATTCTGCAGGGCCTGCAAGATGGAGATGTTCCACCAGGTATATGGCTGAGGATGGCAAAGGTTAGGTAAGCACTGAGCCAAATTTTAGAACACTTGTCCCCCTTAGACATCCCTTCTGGACAGTACTAACTGTAACACACTGGTTTTATTATGCGCAGTCATGCTGGCCACATGACCACGGAAACGTCTTCCGGGAGCCACCACTGATAAGGCCCTATCCCTGGTCAAGGCCAATCTGGCGTCTTTCGGACCAGGGAGAGTCAGATGGTTTTGCAACCCTGACCTCAGTGCTCTCTGGGGAATATGTGGGGAAAGGCAGTCCCTCAGATAGGCAGGCCCCCAACCATATAGGGCTTTAAAGGTCAAAACCAGCACCTTGAAACGATCTCATTTATATTACACAAAAAAAACCCAGACAGCTGAGATACCAACAGGTCTGCTGCTTCTAGTTTATAAAAGGTGGTCCCCCGGGAAGCCCCTTCCTGTCCTACGTCTCTCCTTACCGATGACAATCAGCGATTCATAGTTCTCCTTCAACACCTCAAAGTACAGCGCCCGCTGCCACGGCTCCAACATGCCCATCTCCTCCGCGGAGAAGTAAACCATGACGTCCTCGAATCTCACCTGGGCCCAAAACAGGAAAACGTGTCAGTTTTAAAAGCTGGAGGAAGTGTTCCGTTCATCGACCGGATGTTAAAATCCACAGGTTTTTAAGCAAAGACATACCCGACGGAAAGGAGAAATTTAGTCCCCAATGTTGTGGCAGGTAACCTACATGAGGTTCCCGCTTTTGGGCTGTAACCACCGCTTCAATCAAGGCCGGAAGCAATTAAACAGAGAGTGATTAAAACGTGGAAGTCGCTGCCAGAGGTTGTAGTGATGGCCACAGGAATAAACCGCTCGAAAAGGGGATTTGACAGATTTGTGGAGGAGAGGTCTACCAGTGGCTACTAGCCATGATGGCTGAGGGGAACCTCCACATTCAGAGGCACCGATACTCTGAATCCCAGAGCCAGGAGGCAACATCAGGGGAAGGCCTCGGCCTCTGCGCCTTTCGGAGGCTGTGGGCCGCTCTGGGATTCTAATGCAGGTTGAGAAAGAAGTCCTTTTCTCCCTTTCCCACAATACAAGAACTCATGGGCACTCCATGAAATTGCTGAGCAGTCGGGTTAGAACAGATAAAAGGAAATACTTCTTCACCCAAAGAGTGATTAACATACGGAATTCACTGCCACAGGAGGTGGTGGCAGCTGCAAGCATGGACAGTTTCAAGAGGAAATTAGATAAACATCTGGAGCAGAAGTCCATCAGTGGCTATTAGCCACAGGGTATAGATGGGAACTCTCAGTCTGGGGCAGGTGATGCTCTCTATTCTTGGTGCTGGAGGGGGCAGCAGTGGGAGGGCTTCTAGTGTCCTGGCCCCACTGCTGGACCTCCTGATGGCACCTGGTATATTTTGGCCGCTGTGTGACAGAGTGTTGGACTAGATGGGCCATTGGCCAGATTCAACATTGACTTCTCTTATGTTCTTATGCAGTGCGGAGGGCACAGTGATAAAATAGCTGCTGAAGGCAAAGCCAATCAAAATGGCTTACCTTCTAGTCACACCATGAAGACCCTTGCGCTGCGACGGCAGCGGCCGCCAAAGCAACATTTTAAAAAAGCTGCACAGCCAATCAAAAGACCAAAGAAGAGGAAGAGGAGACGAGATTGGATTTACAACCCGACCTTCACTTGGGGCGACATTTTTGTGTGACACAGAGGGTTAGACGCGATGGGCCATTGCCCTGATCCAACATGGCTTCTCTTATGTCCTTATGTCTGCGGCAGTGATGCTCTGTATTTGTGATGCTTGGGGAGCAACAGTGGGAGGGTGTCTGGAGTTCTGGCCCTGCTGGCGGACTACCTGAGAGCAGCTGGATTTTGGCCACTGTGTGACTACAAAGTGTTGGGAGTGGATGAGCCATTGGCCCGATCCAACATGGCTTCTCTTATATATGGGACAGTGGCGATGGTGTGGTCACTGACCTCGAGGCCAGACATCCTGGAGTGCGAAGTCAAATGGGCCTCAGAAAGCATTACTTAACAACAAAGCTAGTGGAGGTGATGGTACCAATGTTCCCGCTAAGATGTGGAATCTTGTGAGCCAAAATTCTACTTTGTGAGCTACTGGCATTAAAGGACTGAGCAAGCAATTTGGCTGCTGCATAATTCAGTTTGCTCTGGAGCCCTCCTTCCTGAGCGAAGACAAAAATCTGTGAGCTGGAGGCTAAAAAACTGTGAACTAGCTCACACTGACTCAGCTTAGAGGGAACTCTGGATGGTACCCCAGCTGAGGTATTCAAAGTCTTAAAAGAAGATGCTGTTAAAGTGCTGCACGCAATATGCCAGCAAGTTTGGAAAACGCAACAGTGGCCACAGGACTGGAAAAGGTCAGTTTACATTCCAATCCCAAAGAAGGGCAATGCCAAGGAATGTTCAAACTATTGCACAATTGCACTCATGCTCAAGATCCTACAAGCTAGGCTTCAGCAGCATGTGAACTGCCGGAAGTACAAGCTGGGTTTTGAAGAGGTAGAGGAACGAGAGATCAAATGACCAACATTCGCCGGATTATGGAGAAAGCAAGGGAGTACCAGAGAAACTTCTGCTTCATTGACTACGCTAAAGCCTTTGATTGTGTGGATCACAATAAACTATGGCAAGTCCTTAAAGAGATCGGAGTACCAGACCACCCCACATGTCTCTTGAGAAACCTGAATAAGGGTCAAGAAGCGACAGTTAGGACCAGATATGGAACAACTGATTGGTTTAGCATCGGAAAAGGAGTACGACAAGGATGTATATTGTCCCCTTGCTTATTTAATTTATCTGCAGAGTACATTGTGCGAAATGCCAGCCTGAATGAATCACACCCCAGAACTAAGATTGCCAGGAAAAACATCAACAACCTCGGATATGCAGACGATAACCACTCTAATGGCAGAAAGTGAAAAGGACCTAAAGAGCCTCTTTATGAGGATGATGGAGGAGAGCAAAAAAGTTGGTTTGTTAACTCAACATCAAAAAAACAAAGATCATGGCCCCAAGCCCACTCACTCCTTGGCAAATAGAAGGGGAAGTCTTGGAAGCAGTGACAGACTTCACATTCCTGGGATCCAAGATCACTGCAGGCAGTGACTGCAGCCATGAAATTAGAAGACGCCTGCTCCTTGGGAAGAAAGCGATGGCAAACCTAAACAGCATGATAAAAAGCAGAGACATCACCTTGCCAACAAAAGTCCGCATGGTCAAAGCAATGGCATTCCCAGTAGTCATGTATGGCTGCGAGAGTTGGGCCATAAGGAAGGCCGAGCGCCAAAGAATAGATTCTTTCGAACTATGATGCTGGAGAAGACTCTTGAGAGTCCCTTGGACTGCAAGGAGATCGAATCAGTCAATCCTAAAAGAAATCAACCCTGACTGTTCCCTGGAAGGCCAGATCCTGAAGCTGAAGCTCCAGTCCTTTGGCCCCCAAATAAGAAGGGAGCATTCCCTGGAGAAGACCCTGATGCTGGGAAAGACTGAAGGTCAAAGAAAGAAGGGGACAGCAAAGGATGAGATGGTCAGACAATGTCACATATGCAACAAACAGGAAATTGAGCAAACTCTGGAGCACGAGGGAAGACAGGAGGGCCTGTCTGGCATGATGTGGTCCACAGGGTTGTGAAGAGTCAGACTGGACTGTGCGACTGAACAACAACAATAACTGGGGGCTGGGGGGGTGGACTTCTGGAGTTTTGACCCTGCTGGTGGACCTCCTGATGGCTCCTGGGTTCTGGCCACCATGTGGCATAGAGTGTTGAACTGGATGGGCCATTGGCCTGGTCCAACATGGCTTTCTCTGATGCTCCTATGTCTGGGGCAGTGTCTTCTTGGTGCTTGGGGTGGGCAACAGTGGGAGGGCTTCTGGAGTTCTGGCTTCCCTGGTAGACTGCCTGATGGCACCTGGGTTTGGGCCACTGTATAACACAGAATGGATGGGCCATTCACCTGATCCAACAGGGCTTCTCTTATGTGCGGGGCAGTGATGCTCTGTCTTCTTGGTGTTTGGGGGGGGGGACAGTGTGTGTGGGGGGCTTCTAGAGTTCTGACCCTGCTAGCGGACCTCCTGATGACCCCCGGGTTTCTGGCCACCCTGTGGCACCGAGCGTTGGACTGGACTGACTCAACGGCAGCTCCCTGGGTTCCAAACGACACCCACGAGGAAACTAGTAGGTCTGTTTGAAACCGGTTGACCCCGGTCTTAAAAAAACACCACAACCCTATTTTAAAGAAGGCAACCAGCCCCGGACAGCATTTTCTGTTCCGTAACGGTCGGAAGCCCCCGGGGGCGTTTTCGGGCCCCTCCGCAGTTCAGAAGATGCGCCTCAAAGCTCCTCTCCCGCGGCTCCAATCTGCAGCCGTTGCTTTCGCTTTGGAAACCCGCAGCCCCTCCGCCTCCAGGAAATGCGCTCCGCGCCACTTCCCCTTCCCCAAGGCGCCCACCCCGGGCACCCGAGGAAAGCGCCCGCGAAGCTTTCCAAAAAAACACCCCCAATTGCAAACAAGCCACCCACCCCCCCACCCACCATGGCATGCGGCGGAGGGGGCCGCGGGCTCCGTCTTTTTAGGTGGCCGGGGGAAGGATGGAGACCAGCCGCTCGCTCCCCTTGGAGGGGAAAGCGGGATGGCGGTGAAGCCCCCCAAACCCGGGCTGCTAGCTTTCTGCTTGCAAGGAGCCCGCCTGCACTGCCAGGGCAGGGAAGCGGAGCCTGTCCGTCCGGCATCGACCCCCCTCCTCCCGGTGCCAAGGCAGGCAGGCAGGCAGGGCCGAAGACGCGCCCCCCCCCGCCCCGCGACGCCAAAGCAGCCGCCGCCGCCTCCCCTACCTCGGCCATGGCGCCTGCAAAGCGGACTCGGCGCGTTCCGGGGAGCCGCCGGCGCGTCCCTTCCGCTGCTTGCAGGGCCGCTCCGCTCGCAGGGCCGGCCGGAGGGGACGCTGCTGGGCCCGGGCCGCTGCGCAAGGAACGCCGGACTCGCGGGGGCGGACGCAGCGGGCCCACGTGGCGGGCGGACCCCGGACCAGGAGGGAGCCCAGGCCGGGCCATGCAGGGCCATGCAAATCCGGGAGGGAGGGAGGGGGAGGGAGGGGCGCTTACTCCGAAGTAGAGGCGTTCCGGAGTCCGCCCCCCCACCCCGCGATCAGAGGAGACGTTACATGGAAAGAGGGCGGCGCCGGCCAGGGGCGGGTTCAGGCTCCCTGGTGCCAGCCTTGGTGCCCCCCCTCCCTTTCCGCACGGACCCCAGGCCCATTTGAGTCCTTGGCCTGTCTGACCAGCGATACAATGCAGGTTGCAGCAATACGAACATGTGTTCATAGGATAACACAATATATACTGTACAAACTAAAGCCAAGCCTTGGCGACATACAAGTTCTACGAAAATGCAGTACAAGGGCCCCGTTCACACTGAGCATCTGCCCCCCTGAAGGCAGGGGAGCCCTGCCGACTTTCTGTGCGCTATCATACCAGCACATCTGGGAAGCGTAGTGCTCCCGTGGCCAACTCCCGGCTTCCCCTGGAAAACAACTAGTAGGTCGGAAGTACTAGTTTCCAGAAATCCCGGGGCAAAGGCTGGCGTCTGATTGCGGGAGCGCCAGTATCCCGTGGCTTCTGACGCCCGCCCATGTCCCCAGGGTTTCCAGATGTTGTAAGTGTCCATGGGATGCGCACCAACGCTGAACAGCGCATGCGCACACACAAGACACCGGCAGCGGCCCGCCCCCCCCAACGGTGCATGCGCACTTCGCTGCTTTTTTGCTGCGCTGCAGCAGCACGGTGTGATCGGGGCGCAGAGCTGGAGTGTGGCAACCTGGTGGCCCATATGATCGAGCTACCGCGCCTTATTTAGCTCCGGGGCAAACTGCCACGCCTCTCCCCCGCATTTTCTGGCCCATATGACCGGGGCCTATATCTATTTTAATATTTCACCGAGTTAAATGTATCAGAGTTCCGATACTCATGACCTGAAAGGCGTTTTTCTACATTTTTTCCACCCTTTCCCCAATTTTGCGGTGCTCCCTTTGGCCCTGATGCCCTAAGCACGTAGCTTAGTTGGCGCCTTGATGGTTCATTTGCCACTGGCTCCGGCTGCAGACAGGGTAGGAGATCCGCACCCTGTAGGGACCTCGGAAGCCAAAGCAGAGGTGGAAGCCCCCTTGGAGAGAGGTTCGGGGACACGAAGAAGGCAGGGGGGCATTTGGGTTACCAACCTCCAGGCGGGGCCTGTTGATAAGAACATAACATAAGAGAAGCCCATGTTGGATCAGGCCAATGGCTCATCCAGTCCAACACTCTGTCACACAGCGGCCAAAAACACCAGGTGCCATCAGGAGGTCCCCCAGTGGGGCCAGGACACTAGAAGCCCTCTGGGATGGAAGTAGTGGTTAAGAGAACTGGGAGAACTTGGGTTTGATTCCCCGCTCCTCCACATGCCGCCGCAGGTGTGTCCTTGGGTCAGTCACAAGTTCTTTTAGAGCTGTTCTCTCAAGGGCAGTTCCCCAGAGTTTTCTCAGCCCCCCACCTACCTCCCAAGGTGTCTGTTGTGGGGAGGGGAAGGGAAAGGAGCTTGTAAGCTGCTCTGAGACTCCTTTGGGCAGTGAAGGGTGGGGTATAAATCCAGGCTCCTCCTCTTCTTCTGATGCAGAAATCTGTACCCCCCCCCCGTGTGATCCTGTAGCCAAATTGGAATCATGCAGTCAATAGTCCAACGAGTTAGATTAATATCTGTTTATTGCAATTAAAAATAGGAAATACGGGGCTGAGTACCTTTCAGCACTTAGCAACACCAAGCTGTATTCCATGAGAACCAGGATGGGCAGAGGGTCTTATACCCCAAGTGACATCATGTATAGTTTTCACATTCAAGAATCTCTAATTGGTACCAAGCAGTTAACATCACAAAAGCATCATCTGGCTCTAAATTTTTACTATTGGTCTCTCCTGATCCTGGTCATGTATGTTGGTGATTGCAGGTGCTTATATGGTCTTCAGAACAACAGGAAACATTAGAAAACACTGGGACCCCCTCTGGCCTCGCTTATGGAGAGCTAGCTGATAAGGACTGTGATTCACATTAAACTTAGCTCTTGGCGTCCTTGCAAGCTTCTAAATACGCATTCCATTCTGTTGCATCCTCATTCCCTCTACAGAGGCTTCTTATACAAAAAATGCAGTTATAAAATATATATATTCTGCCACAGGTTTCTCTAATCAGAAGATTCTAGGTTACACACCAAGATCTGGATCTAGTATGATTAAACTTTTTAAGGCACAGTGACAGCTCTCTCTCTCTCTCTCTCTCTCTCTCTCTCTCTCTCTCTCTCTCTCTCTCTCTCTCTCTCTCTCTCTCATATATATATATATATATATATATATATATATATATATATATAGCTGCGGTGGCTCAAGTGGTTAAGATGCTAAACTGCAGGCTGTGGAAGGTCAGTAGTTCAGCAGTTCGAGACCTGGGTGCCGCATGACGGGGTGAGCTCCTGTCTCTAGTTCCAGCTCCTGCCAACCTAGCAGTTCGAAAGCAAGAAATTGCAAGTAGATAAATAGGTGCCACTTCGGTGGGAAGGTAACAGCGTTCCGTGCACCTTGGTGTTTAGTCATGCCGGCCGCATGACCACGGAAACGTCTTCGGACAGCGCCTGGCTCTTCGGCTTTGAAACGGAGATGAGCACCGCAACCCTAGAGTCCGGATTCGACTGGCTTTCGAGCAAGGGAACCTTTACCTTTACCTTTATATATATACAGGGCCTTTTTTGTAGAAAAAGCCCAGTGGGAACTCATTAGCATAATAGGCCACACCCCTGACAGCACAGCTCATTAGCATATTAGGCCACACACCCCATGTTACCAGAGGTGTGGTCATCCAGCCACACCTACCTTTTGCTTCTTATTCTGTGTACCTTGTTTGTTGTCAAAACCCAGGGCTTTTTTTTTTTGGAGCAGGAAGTCCTTTGCATGTTAGGCCACACACCCCTCATGTAGCCAATCCTGATGAGTTTCTGCTGTTGGGTGTGGCCTATCATGCTAATGAGTTCCTGCTGGGCGTGGCCAACTCGGGAGCCAGCCGGAACTCCGTTCCTGTGCGTTCCTGCCCAAAAATAGCCCTGTATATATATATATCTGCACGTCAGAAATAAGGTAAAATTTTCTAGCGACCCAAGAATTCATAGTAGCACTAACCACAAAAAATGTAATAGTAGAATTTGTTAAGTAATCTTGTTCAACTCTCTAATATATATATTAGAGAGGGAGTGTCAGATCCAACAATTCTGGAAGGAGGTGATAATCAAGATCAACAGATTCACTTCACAATCAATTCCTTGTAAACCAGAGGTTGTGTTATTGAACTTATGGGATACTTCAATAAAAGAAAATACCAAAGATCTTACCGCTCTACTGTTGGCAACAGCCAGACTAACAATGCTGGCATCCTGGAAATCCCCGATGCCACCGACTCTTGCGATGTGGTACAATAAACTACGGGAACAATTCATAATGGCCAAAATAACCGACTCTGTTCAAAACACTCAAAATAATTCTATGCCCATCTACTCTAAAATCAATCCTAAAAGAAATCGACCCTGACTGTTCCCTGGAAGGCCAGATCCTGAAGCTGAAGCTCAAATACTCTGGCCACCCAATGAGAAGGGAGCATTCACTGGAGAAGACCCTTCTGCTCCAGATGTTTATCCAATTCTCTCTTGAAACTGTCCGATGCTTGTAGCTGCCACCTCCTCCTGTGGCAGTGAATTCCATGTGTTAATCATTCTCTGGGTGAAAAAGGACTTCCTTTTATCTGTTCTAACGTGACTGCTCAGCAATTTCATGGAGTGCCCACAAGTTCTTGTATTGTGGGAAAGGGAGAAAAGTACTTCTTTCTCAACCTGCTCTATCCCAGGCATAATCTTATAAACCTCGATCATGTCACCCCTCAGGCCGTCATTTCTCCAAGCTAGAGCATTTCGGGGCCTGCTCCCCCTGAATTCCTTTCAGCCCAGCCCCCCGACTCTCTGGCAAGACATGGTGGCCGCCACAAAGTCCCCTGTGCTGCCGGTGCCACAGAGCTGACGACCAGGCAGAGGGCGGCAGTGCCGCAGCTGAGAGCACCAAGAAGCCGGTCATTAAATTACTTTTAATCAAATTAGCCAGTGCCCCAGTGCTCCCCAAGGAATGGCTAGAAATTCCTGGCTATAGGCCTGCCCAGCACAAATTTTATTGCCCACTGTATCTCCTCAATTGACCAGCACGGTAGAGTGGATGGAGTATCAGACTAGGATCCTGGGAGACCTGAGTTCGAAACCCCACTGCGACCATGGAAGTTCACTGGGTGACCATGGACCCGTCATAAAGTCTCATCCTGGCCTACCTCGCGGGGTCGTTGTGAGAAAATGGAGGGAAGAATGATGCTGTAAACCGCTTTGAGTGGCGAGTGGGAAGAAAAGCAGGATATAAGTAAATAAATGCAATAAATACTGTGTCGAGATGGAAAACGTCCCCACTGAAAATAATTGTCCGGGAGAGACTGTTATGATGTCGAGAATAACTGGTGCTAAGTGAGCCGTGTCCGTATGAACCGGCTATACGGGATATGTCGCTGGAAACATATTGATGAATGTGGGCAGTCATCCGACCACACTGCGCGTAACCACAGGCTCAACCAGTTGCCTGACTTGATTTATGCATCACGCCACCGAAGCCAAAGCCCTCCCCCGTGAGACTTTGCACTTCGCCAACCTATGTTCACCTCACAAGCACGACTTTCCACAGGGGAGTGCTTTTGGCTCCCGAGCACCAGTCCTAAATGCGGCTCCTGTGTTGGCCCAGCCAAATAGTGAAGAGAATCGAACTCAGGGTTCCCCCTCATGATGCCTGAGGGACTCACTAATAGAAAGTTAGCAGGGCAAGGTGGGGATTTTGCCCAGTACAGCTTCTGATTGGCATCCTATTAAAGACACTTTCTGACTGAAATGCTGAGGTGATACTATTAAAGTTACACATAACTTCACTCCCTGAAAGTTTGTAGTTGGTTCCGCCTTCAGTGGCAGCCATTTTGTGGTTGGCCCCACCCACTATGGCAGCCATTTTGTGGATAGCTCCACCTGCCGTGGCAGCCATTTTGTGGTTGTGCCCAACACCTGTGTCAGAATTCCAAAGGTGCCCACAGGGCCAAAAAGGTTGGGGCAATGATCTAACCAGTCTCCTGCTTTCCTGGAGACTTGATGTAGAGCTGATAAGCAGTAAGATTATTTTCCTCGTGGATGACTAGACAATGCTAGCATCCAGAACCTAAAATGGAGGGCCAACGATAAAAACTTAATATGTATAGTACAAAAAGGTACATGTATTTATTAACCAAGAATGAAAAAACATATAAGGGCCCAATCATGCCTCATGGAAAAATACCAAAATCTAGCACACAAGGGCCAATGGACTTGACCTGACACATTTCAGCCCGTGCAGGCCTTCTTCAGAGGTCAAACACAATGAGGAGCAGATTGGCTTATATCATAGTACAGTACAATCATACAGTTATGCAGCATAGATACAAGATGGACCAGAAAAGAATTGCTGTAAAAAATAGAAAAATGTGAAATTAAATACATATAATAAACTAAATAAATGATACCTATATTCTACTAAAAAACATATTGACTTACTGCCAAAGCGAGTGAAACCACTAGGCACAGAATAAAAGTATGAGGCTGCCAAAGATGCAACCACAGGCCCAATGATGTTTCACCAATGATAATCTAGAAACAAAGAGAATGTATAAACCAATGCAATCTTGTATTCATCTTGTATCTATGTTGCATAACTGTATGATTGTACTGTATTACGCTTATAAGCCAATATGCTCCTCATTGAGTTTGGCCTCTGAGGAAGCCAAAATGCTACAGGTCTAGTCCATTGGCCCTTGTGTGCTAGATTTTGGTATTTTTACATGAGGCGTGATTGGGCCCTTGTATGTTTTTAAATTCTTTGTAAAGAAATACATGTCCCTTTTATACTATACATATTAAGTTTTTATTGTTGGCCCCAGGGCTTTTTTTGTAGAAAAAGCCCAGCAGGAACTCCTTAGCATAATAGGCCACACCCATCAGCAGAAACTCATCAGCATATTAGGCCACACCCCTGACAGCACAGGCCACACACCCACGTTACCAGAAGTGTGGTCATCCAGCCACACCCACCTTTTGCTTCTTATTCTGTTTACCTTGTTTGGTGTCAAAACCCAGGGCTTTTTTTGGAGCAGGGACTCCTTTGCATGTTAGGCCACACACCCCTCATGTAGCCAATCCTAATGAGTTTCTGCTGTTGGGTGTGGCCTGTTATGCTAAGGAGTTCCTGCTGGGCGTGGCCAACTCGGGAGCCAGCTGGAACTCCCTTCCTGTGCGTTCCGGCCCAAAAACAGGCCTGGTCCCTCCATTCTGTTTGACTTACCTTTTTAGGTTCTGGATCCCAGGTTTCAGGGTTAAGTCTCCCCCTCTTTTTTTGTCCCTAGACAATGCTAGCGACCATCAGCCTTGCTCCAGTCAGGGCTGCGGCTCAGTGGCATGCAGAAAGTCCCAGGTTCCGTCCCCGGCATCTCCAGTTGAAAGGATCAGGCAGTTAGGTGTGAAGGATAATATTTGGGAAAACTCTTGAGTCCAGCCTACGGTCTGATAGCAAGCAGAAGGCTCACACAGGCAGAGTTTTTACACAGCAGACAAAGGCTGCTATCTATTCTTCAGGCATTTGTTTCTTTGTAGATAAGCAGGAGGAACAGGGCCTCCGAAGGCCAAGCAAGGGAGGTGGAAACGGGCAAGAGCTGGAAGTACAGCAAAGTGTACCGAAGTACAGCAAAGTGTACTGAATATCAGCAAAGAATGTATGAACCCGCTGAAAATAACTATCATGAGAAACTCAGAGCAGGTGCGTCAAAAGTGGCATCTAAGACAATTGATGGGGCAGGATCATTGAGTTATTAGAAATATATTTGAAGTGACCACAAACGATGTAACGGGGCTTTCACAGCTGGAGTGCCGAGGGGACTTCTACTGCAGTAGGATAAAGACTCTTTCTTCCTGACGGTTTTTGTTTGGGTCTTTGCCACCAGCAGGGGTCAAAGTGGTGGGAGGGGCTCCTACCACCACTGTGGAGGCTCAAGTGGTTAAGACCAGTGTTCCCTCTAAGCTGAGTTAGTGTGAGCTAGCTCAGAGTTTTTAAGCCTCTGGCTCACACATTTTTGCCTTGGCTCTGGAAGGAGGGCTCCAGAGCAAACTAATTTATGCAGCAGCCAAATCGCTCGCTCACAACTTTCATGCCAGTAGCTCACAAATTATAAGTTTTGCTCACAACACTCCACAGCTTAGAGGGAGTATTGGTTAAGACGCTGAACTGCAGGCTGGAAGGTCGGCAGTTCAGCAGTTCGAGGCCCCGAGTGCCGCATGACGGAGTGAGCTCCCGTCCCTGGCCCCGGCTCCTTCCAACCTAGCAGTTCGAAAGCAAGAAATTGCAATTACATAAATAGGTACCGCTTTGGTGGGAAGGTAACAGCGTTCCATGCACCTCGGCATTTAGTCATGCCGGCCACGTGACCATGGAAACATCTTCGGACAGCACTGGCTCTTCGGCTTGGAAACGGAGATGAGCACCGCAGCCCTAGAGTCGGATTCGACTGGCTTTCGAGCAAGGGAACCTTTACCTTTACCACCACGTAGGTGAAGTGAAACGCCTCTAGGCCCGAGACCGTGGAGAACCACTGCCAGTCTGAGTGGACAAGGCTGACTTGGATGGACCCTAAGGGTCTGATCCGGGAGAAGGCATAGTAAGGAACTTGATAATTTAGGTCCCAGGTTCTAATGAGGTGACCGGGCTTGATTCTGCCCTATTCAGAAGGGCTCCCTCTGCCGATTAGTAACTGGCCGGCCCTGACTGGCTATTGAGTTGCTGGCTGCTAGAAAGGACGGTTTCTTGATGTGCCCAGTCAGCTACTCTTTACTCTTCTCCGTTTTGGCAAGATTTCATGCCACACCAGCTGAGCATGAAGAGGGCTTGTACCCTGTCGGTTGGGTAAGATGGATAACTGAAGAATGCCATTCAGAGATGCTTGAAGGTCGTAAGGTCTAAAGCTTTCAGAGGGGCAGGTTTTAGATAGCAATAGCGAGGTTTATTCGTTTTGTGTCTTTTTGCCTGTGACTGAGTGATTTATGCTTTGCAACATGCCTTACGCTAATAAATTTGATTTGTATCTCAAGCCGCGTCTGGAATCATCCACTCGAACACAGGAAAACCCTGGAAGAAGAGGAGTTGGTTTTTATACCTTGCTTTCAACTACCCGAAGGAGGCTCGGAGTGGCTTACGACTGCCTTCCCTTCCCCTCCCCACAACAGACACCCTGTGAGGTAGGCGGGGCTGAGAGAGCTCTGAGAGAGCCATGACTGGAGTGGAGAATCAAGCCTCTTCCCCATCAGCACAGTCATGGTGCGTACGCCGCACCTGTTGAACTTCACAGCAGGAAGTTTAGGGTGGCTTATCCCTACAGGCAGCTTCGTGTGCTCAGCCACAGTGGTACTGAGCTCTCCGTGGTAATTTAACACTTGCGGAGGGTAGTCTGTCCTGCAAACTGGCAGAAGGCGAAAAACAGAGGAGGCAAACCACGGGACGCCTCAGAGCCAAAAGGGACGGATCTTTCCACGGCATTCAACGTGCTAGGAACCAGCTTTTGACACCCCCAAAATCAAAGGCAACTTTCCAGCTTTGGATTCTGGGAAACAGACCATCCATCCCCGAGTTCTTTTGAGTGTACTTGAGGCGAGGGAATGCTACTTCTTCCTTGCCTGGCCAAGGTAAGATCCTGTCACAAACAAGGTGGAGAGTGGATTCCAGTGAGTCACCATATCGGTCTGAAGCGAGAGAACAAAGTTCGAGTCCCGTGGCACCTTTAAGACAAACGAAGTTTAATTCTGGGTACAAGCTTTCGTGTACACGCATACTTATTCAAATAAACAGTCCATTTGGTGTAGTGGTTAAGTGCACGGACTCTAATCTGGAAGAACCGGGTTTGATTCCCCACTCCTCTATCCTGCTGGATGACCTTGGGCAAGCCATAGTTCTGGCACAGCTGTTCTTGAAAAAGAACAGTTTCTGTCAGAGCTCTCTCAGCCCTGCCTACCTCACAAGGTGTCTGTTGTGGGGAGGGGAAGGGAAAGGAGTTTGTAAGCCGCTCTGAGACTCCTACGGGTAGCGAAGGGCGGGGTATAAATTCAATCTCCTCTTCTTCTATCTCACAGGGTGTCTGTTGTGGGGAGGGGAAGGGAAAGGAGTTTGTAAGCCGCTCTGAGACTCCTTTGGGTAGCGAAGGGCGGGGTATAAATTCAATCTCCTCTTCTTCTACCTCACAGGGTGTCTGTTGTGGGGAGGGGAAGGGAAGGGAGTTTTTAAGCCGCTCTGAGACTCCTTTGGGTAGCGAAGGGCGGGGTAGAAATCCAGTCTCCTCCTCTTCTTCTTAAAGGTTCCACTGGACTCAAACTTTGTTCGGAGATGGAGAGTGGTATATTACAAGGCTCCTGAGAATAATCCTGGTTTAGAACCCCAGTTTGCGGGCACGGAACAAAGTCCGGTTTGTTAACAACGCCACGTTCAGAGGTCACAATAAACGGCAGGTCAATCAAAGACTTTCTGAACCTGGAAGCCTTTATCTTGGCTCTGGACAGGAGGGAAAAGAACGGAAGAGTTGTGGTCACAGACGAGCTCCGTCCTGCCTGTGATGGCTCAGTAGGCCAGGGTTCCCCGACCTTTTTGAGCCTGTGAGCATCTTTGTAATTCTCAGACAGGGAGATGGCCGCAGCCACAAAAAGGCTGCCACTGCCACAAGAGGCAAAATAAAGGTAAAGGTAAAGGTTTTCCTTGCTCGAAAGCCAGTTGAATCCGACTCTAGGGATGTGGTACTCATCTCCGTTTCAAAGCCAAAGAGCCAGCGCTGTCCGAAGACGTTTCCGTGGTCATGTGGCCGGCATGACTAAACGCCAAGGCGCACGGAACGCTGTTACCTTCCCTACCTAAGTGGTACCTATTTATCTACTTGCAATTTCTTGCTTTCGAACTGCTAGGTTGGCAGGAGCTGGGACCAGAGATGGGAGCTCACTCCGTCCTGTGGCACTCTCGGGTCTCGAACTGCTAAACTACTGACCTTCCACAGCCTGCAGTTCAGCGTCTTAACCACTTGAGCCACCGCAGCTAACCACAAAATGTCGGGGAGTGACTTCATGCAGAACCGTCACAGAAACGTCAACATTTTGGGCCCAAGCGCTGCTTAAACAAGGTCCTTTTAAAAATGAACGTGCTGTTTTAAAAATACTTTCTTGCATACACACCGCTTACCTTCAGTCTTTCCGC
Source organism: Gekko gecko (assembly GCA_029375565.1). Classification (NCBI taxonomy): domain Eukaryota; kingdom Metazoa; phylum Chordata; class Lepidosauria; order Squamata; family Gekkonidae; genus Gekko; species Gekko gecko. The sequence goes on from JAPDNY010000011.1 coordinate 104,282,905, forward strand.
GAAGATCCTCCTCGTGTTGTCCTGACAAGCTGCTGCTGAAACAACTCTTTAAGGAAGTCCGCACAGCCAATCAGATCTCCAGTGGCCAATCAGAAACCCTGCTGGGTAAAAGGCCTGCCCGCTTTCTAAAAATACTGTGCATGGGTGCTATGGTGTCCATGGGCACTGTGTTGGAGACCCCTGGATAAAGATGCTTTGCTCACCAAGTGATAATTCCTGCGGTGTTTTTATTATTTTGTAATCACTCGGTATCTAAAAGGCACACTCTGCTTTCCATATTCAGATCAATAATCTCCAAGAAGGCAAGACCGGCTGGCTACAGACTGGAAACTGAGGCGTGAAAGCAAATCAAGGCTGGATCGTCCGGGTCGCATTTCATGCTCAACATATTCTGCCCCTGTACATAAGGATATAAGAATATAAGAGAAGCCAATGTTGGATCGCTCATCTCGGTCCAACACTCTGGGTCACACAGTGGCCAAAAATACCAGGTGCCATCAGGAGGTCCACCAGCGGGGCCAGGACACGAGAAGCCCTCCCACTGTTGCCCCCCACCCAGGCACCAACAATACGGAGCATCCCTTGCCCCAGACTGAGAGTTCCTATCTATACCTTGTGGCTAAGAGCCACTGATGGGCCTCTGCTCCAGATGTATAAGAACATAAGAGAAGCCAATGTTGGATCAAGCCAATGGCCCATCCAGTCCAACACTCTGTGTCACACAGGGGCCAAAATTGCCAGGTGCCATCAGGAGGTCCAGCAGTGGGGCCGGGACACTAGAAGCCCTCCCACTGTTGCACCCCCCCAAGCACCAAGAAGACAGAGCCTCACTTGCCCCAGACTGAGAGTTCCTATCTATACCTTGTGGCTAAGAGCCACCGATGGGCCTCTGCTCCAGATGTATAAGAACATAAGAGAAGCCAATGTTGGATCAAGCCAATGGCCCATCCAGTCCAATACTCTGGGTCACACAGTGGCCAAAAATACCAGGTGCCATCAGGAGGTCCACCAGTGGGGCCGGGACACTAGAAGCCCTCCCACTGTTGCCCCCCCCTTGCACCAAGAATACAGAGCCTCACTTGCCCCAGACTGAGAGTTCCTATCTATACCTTGTGGCTAAGAGCCACTGATGGGCCTCTGCTCCAGATGTATAAGAACATAAGAGAAGCCAATGCTGGATCAGGCCAATGGCCCCTCCAGTCCAACACTCTGTGTCACACAGTGGCCAAAAATACCAGGTGCCATCAGGAGGTCCACCAGTGGGGCTGGGACACTAGAAGCCCTCTCACTGTTGCACCCCCCCCCCAAGCACCAAGAAGACAGAGCATCACTTGCCCCAGAGTCCCTATCTATACCTTGTGGCTAGTAGCCACTGATGGACCTCTGCTCCAGATGCTTATCTAATTCCCTCTTGAAGCCGTTCATGCTTGTAGCTGCCATCACCTCCTGTGGCAGTGAATTCCATGTGTTAATCACTCTTTGGGTGAAGAAGGACTTAGAATCATAGAATGTTAAAGAGTTGGAAGGGATCTTGCAGGTCATCTAGTCCAACCCCCTGCACTCTTCAGGAGCAGAGCCGAAAGATAGCCCTACATACTTACAACAGACCCAAAAGATGGTCGTCCAGCCTCTGCTTGAAAACGTCCAGCGAAGGAGCATCCACCATCTCCCGAGGCAGTCCGTTCCACTGCTCAGCCACTCTGACAGTTAGGAAGTTTCTCCTGATATTTAGCCGGTAACGACTCCCTTGTAATTTCCACCCATTAGATCTGGTTTTGCAATCCGGAGCAAGAGAGAATAGATGTGCTCCATCTTCCTTTTCTCCGTTCTAACCCGACCGCTCAGCAATTTCATGGAGTGCCCACGAGTTCTCGTATTGTGAGAAAGGGAGAAAAGGACCTCTTTCTCTACCTGCTCTGTCCCAGGCGTAATCTGGAACCGCACCATCCCCTTCGACTTGCATTAGTTACTCAAATTGCATCCCCAGTCCTTAGGCATTGAGACAATTTAAATCTCCCTATGTATTTAAATCTATCCTTATGCAAATCAGCGCCGTCTTTTCAGGAGAGAGATAATTGCGCTGCACAGTGGCTCCCAGCAAAGCGTTTTATCCCTCCCCGCCGTCATCTTTTCAAACAGCGCCAGTCTAATCTGGCGTGTGTTGCAGCGTTTTACGTTCACGAGGCGGCATTTCAATGAGGATTAAATGTATGCTGCCTGTTCCTCCGTGCTCTGTCGCCATGCCAATAAGAAACAGGGTAGCTGGCCCGTATTCCTAGGCCGGCACTGGAACGACAGGCTGTAAAAAGATGCTCTGCCAAACCCTTTCTGCCTCGGGAGATGAGGTGCCGACTCTGAATTCCAGAATGTTCCACAGCATCTCCTGACTGCTGTTTCTCCCTGGAATGACCAGAACTTTTTATTTAATAAAACATGGGTATCCTGCCTTTCCTGGTGGTTCAAGGAGGGCTGACAATCATAGTTAAAAAACATTTTCAGTTAAAAACAGAACAGCAAACTCCCGCAACCCCTCCTTTAAAAATGCCTGTCATTCACACCCCTTCAAAAGCCCTGGCAAAGAGGCAGATATGGCAGCTCCTCAAAGAACTTCAAGGAGGGCCCCCCTCTTCAGGGAGCCCCTTCCTCAGAACCGGAGCCACGATGGAAAAGGCCCAGGCTCTGGTCGATGTCAGACGGGCCACCCTAAGTGGTGGTATAGCCAAGAGATTGGCTGCCTGACGACCACAGTTGGCACACAGGGGCATAGGAAAGGAGACCGTCCATCAAATATGTGGGTCCCAGTCATGAAGGGCTTTAAAGGTCATAACCCAGCATGTAGCATCCACCTTACTGGGGAGACTACTTCTCCTTTAAACCTCACTCTGTGTACACGAACTTAGTAGATTTCTGCTGCCACCAGGAATTAAGAATTCCAAATCTATTTTGGTAGAATGACCCAGTGTTTGGGTGCTTCAGAGGACTATGTGGCCCTGAGGAAGGATTGTTCTGACTGCTGGGGTAAATTTAAACAAATAATGATTTATTTATTAAAAACAAAAACAAAATAGGTTTCTGGGTATTTTTGAATTGTTGTTGAAGAGAGAAAATATTACTGACAAGGCATGGCGTCACACACAGACTCATATGCACCAAAACTCAACTCTGACAGGCTTTTCTCCCTCTCTCTTATATATATAGCTCAGGCTGAACTCTCTTGCTCATATATAGCCACACAGGCTACTCTCTTGCTCATATAGCCACACAAGCTGAACTTTCTTGTTCATAGCCACACAGGCTGAACTCTCTTGCTGATATATAGCCACACAGGCTGAACTTTCTCTCATAGCTACACAGGCTAAACTAAACTTCCCAACTGCTTCCTCTGTCATACAGATGCTCACACAGAACTCTCCCCACTCGTCTTTTCAAGAACACAGAATCACCTCAGAGACACCCCTCCTCCCACATTCTCAGTCATCAGCCAATCACATCACACCCGTCTCCGTCTATCACTCTCGTGACGTTACTGCAGTCAAACCAAACATTTAAAGAAACACACACAACAAAACATGAAATCATTACACAGCACCTTGAACAGGACTTGGAAACACTGTTCTCAGGAACAATACCTCATTCTGGACCAGTTGTCGTTTCCGGGTTGTCTTGAAGGGTAGACCCATGTAGAGCATGTTGCAGTAATCCAGCCATCAGGTTACAAAAGCATGAATCAGCCAGATCAGTTTTTACATAGTCAGAGATGGATGCAATTGGAAAGAATTTTGGCCTCCCCCGGGGCTGACCCAGAGAAGTGGCCGGGAACCGAGAGAGTTGGGGAATCCGATGCAGCTGACAGAATGCACTCCCAGGACCCCGTGCCAACCAAGTTGGCCACTGTGTCAAAGAGGACATGGGCTTAGATGAACCACTGATCTGATCCAGCTCTGGGACTTTTTATGTTCTTCTCGGCATGGATGTGCTGTGCGGACCTTAGCTGTGGTCATCATGGAACAAACAGGCATGGGCCATTTGGTTGTGTAATACACAGACCCCGTTATAGAGCTCCCCGGGGCCGTACAGTTAGGCCCAGGAGCGTGCACGCTAGATGCTTTAGGCGTGCTTGGTCATGTTCCATGCATTCCTGAATCTGGAACCTGCAGCGATAGTTGGAAGTCTTGGGGATTTCTGTTCCTTTCGATAGCAAGCACCTAGTCCCCCTGGTGGTCAAGACTGAAGACACGGAGGGGAGGCGCTCTTGTAAGGCTCAGAAACTAGAGGACATGGCAGGGCTTGCAGTGGTTAGGAAAGAGGATTTTTCAGCATTCAACATAGGGGGGCAGAGCAGCTAAGAAAAAAAAGACGGAAGTTTTGCTACCCTCTGTCTCTCACAATACAAGAACTCATGGGCACTCAATGAAATTGCTGAGCAGTCGGGTTAGCTCACTCAGCTTAGAGGGAACACTGGTTGCATCAGTGCTTAGTTCTTGTGGCCCTTTCTTACACGCCCAGAGAAATGCTGATGGCCACTTTGGGGTCAAGAAGTAATTTTTCTCCAGGTCAGTTTTGGCTCCAATGTGCATCACTTTGCACTTGGCCACACTGAACCCTATTTGCCATGTTGACGCCCACTCACCCATCCTCGACAGATCCCTTTGGAGTGCCTCACACATCAGGATGACGGGCTCCTCCCCCTTGGCCTTCGTCGACACCTCAACTGGGCCAGGCTTTAAACGGTATGGCTGTGCCCAGGCAGCAGGCTGCACTGCACAGGGGTCATGGCATTCACCCAGGTCGGCCACCAAGGGTGCACACCCAACTGGGGGCAACCATCAGTCCTAGCTCTCCAACAACCAAACCAGACACGCACTGTGAGCAGCGTTCCCTCTAAGCTGAGTTAGCGTGAGCCAGCTCACAGTTCTTTAGCCTCCGGCTCACGCATTTTTGCCTTCACTCAGGAAGGAGGGCTCCAGAGCGAAATAATTTAGGCAGCAGCCAAACTGCTCGCTCAAAACTTTAATGGCAGTAGCTCACAAAGTAGAATTTTTGCTCACAAGACTCCACGGCATAAGAGAGAACATTGACTGTGAGTTAACATAAGAACATAAGAGAAGCCAATGTTGAATCAGGCCAATGGCCCATCTAGTCCAACACTCTGTCACACAGCGGCCAAAATATACCAGGTGCCATCAGGAGGTCCAGCAGTGGGGCCAGGACACTAGAAGCCCTCCCACTGCCGCCCCCCAGCACCAAGAATAGAGTGCATCACCTGCCCCAGACTGAGAGTTCCCATCTATACCCTGTGGCTAATAGCCACTGATGGACTTCTGCTCCATATGTTTATCTAATTCCCTCTTGAAACTGTCCATGCTTGTAGCTGCCACCACCTCCTGGGGCAGTGAATTCCATATGTTAATCACTCTTTGGGTGAAGAAGGACTTCCTTTTATCTGTTCTAACCCGACTGCTCAGCAATTTCATGGAGTGCCCACGAGTTCTTGTATTGTGAGAAAGGGAGAAAAATACTTCTTTCTCAACCTGCTCAATCCCAGTCATAATCTTATAAATCTCAATCATGTCACCCCTCAGCCGTCATTTCTCCAAGCTAAAGAGCCCCAAGCGTTTTAACCTTTCTTCATAGGGAAGGTGTTCCCTGTTTGGAGCTCTTATGTATTTTTTTAAAACCCAATTTTCTGGCGTGCAGGGGCCCAATTCAGCTTGGGCTTAACTGTGTGTGAGGGTAAAGCCTCCCCCTGTGCGAACAGCGGAACCTCCCTTCCACTGTGCCAATCGGAATCTGTCCACCAAGACCCTGAAAATTCAGTTTCAAAAACTGTAGGAAGTGCCAGTCATGGAACTCCCAGCATGCATCTGTTCCAGACCCGGCACTTCTCCCTTTCGGGGACGGTGTCTGCAAATATTCGTTCGTCCCATTCGCAAACTACATTCTGAGGCGAAGATTCCAATAAAAAACAGACCTGAGGAAACATAAAGGGTTTCGAAAACGGCTGCAAAGTCTGGCCGAGTAAGATTCCGGCCGCATTCCGGAAAGAATCACTGAAACCGGCACCCGGCACAACCGAACGATTCCTTTTGTCAATCTTTATTCCCGTCGCACCCTGCATACAAAACTACACCTGGAAATAACCTTTTTTTTTTTTTTTTCCTTTTTAAACAGAGCCGGACTGTATCGTCGTGAGCTTTAAAAGAATGTTAAAATAACTGCTGCAGCACGGGAGAAAGGCAAGGGCAAAAGAAGAATAAATATATTTGCGGGGAGTGGGGGGGGAGAGGAGGATGGCGAGGCGCAGAGGAAGAAAAAGAGCGGGAGGTGCGTGCAGTCGAAGTGTTCGGAGGCTGGGGACGGAGGCCGGGACGGCGGGACGAGGCCAAAGGCCAACGCAGAGAGGCACCCCCCTGGAGTGTGAGGCCAGGAAATGCTTGAGTGTGCGGAAAGCCAAAAGGACAGCTGTTTTTACCTGTTCCACCCCAACGCGGTCAAGGTACGTCCTGCTAAAATCGTGACCGATCCTTTGGAGACCACCAGGGAACGGACTAGATTACAAACATGGGATGGGCAGGTCTGGGATTTGGTCTCTGAGCCTTTGCGGGGGGAGGGGGAGGGGACGTGCTACCGCCATGTTTTGGACCCTTCCACGAGGGCAAGAAACTCTCTGGAGTCCAACAGCGAGATACTCAAACGTTCATCCCCATCCAGGCGATGGCAGCTTACAGCGGTGAGAACGGCCAACAGCTCCAGTCCCCTGTGAGTTCGTTGGCCTAGGGGGGGCATGGCCCCCCCCAGCAGTACGTATTTGGTACAGCGAGACAGGCCCCCCTGCCTTTGCGGCGCCTGCCTCGACTTTCCGCTCAAGTCACAGCCTCGTGAAAACACACACACCCCTTCCGCCTCCAGCAGTCTTCGCAGTGGGTTCCCCACCCCCACCCCAAACATCGGGCGGGTTTGGAGCACTGGACTCAGCCCGAGCAGGGAAGCGGCAGAGAGAACGGAGAGAGGAAACCTTCGGCCCAAGCTAGAACGGTTCCGTTTCCCTACGTTCCGTGCGGCATTACGGGAGGGGGTCCCCGGCCAAGGGGGGCAGGAGGCGCTGGGCGGGGGGCCCCGCCTCCGTGCCGTGAGTCCTCAGGTGGTCCTTGAGGGACTCCTTGTAGCGGAAGCTGCGCCCGCACTCGGCGCACTGGTAGGGCCGCTCCCCCGTGTGGATCCGCTGGTGCTTGAGCAGGTTCTGCTTCCGGATGAAGCGCTTGCCGCAGACGGGGCACTGGAAGGGCCGCTCCCCCGTGTGCAGGCGCTGGTGGTTCTGCAGGTGCTCCTTGCGGCTGTAGCACTTCCCGCATTCCTCGCACTTGTAGGGGCGCTCGCCCCGGTGGGTCATCTGGTGCCGCACCAGCCCCGAGTGGCAATTAAAGCTCTTCCGGCATTCGGTGCACTCGTAGGGGCGCTCCTGGCCGTGGTGGCTCCGCTGGTGGACCTTGAGGCTCTTCTTCACCCCGAACATCTTGCCGCACTCGCTGCAGCCGTGCGGCCTCTCGGCGGGGCCCTGGGGGGCGAAGATGCTCTGCAGCTCGCTGTCTAGCTCGAGGGATTTGCCCGCTCTGCTCCTGGCCGGGCTCAGGGGCGGCGGGGCCTGTCCGCACGGCCCCCCGTAGGCGTCCCCCGGGGCGCCAGCTGCCGGCGGCTCCCCCTGGAAAAGCGACTCGCCGGGCCGGGCCGGTTCTTCTGGGCCCTGGCGCCGTTCCTCCGCTTTGACCGCCATCCCGTCACCGGCTGGAAGACAGAAAGGAAACAGGCCAGAGTTATTCGCCCCAGCCGCCGGGGGTGAAGGGAGCCAGTTCTACGGTGAAACCAGTCACGTCGCGAACCAGCCAAGTCGCTTCAGATCCCCGCACTGCCGTGAAGCTGGCTGACCATGACACAGCTGCACTCCCACCCACTAGATTCAAACCCAGAAGCACTGCAGACACCAACCAGGGGTCTTTTTTTGGGGGGGAGCGCACCGGAGCACAGCTCCGGGAGCTCAGGAGCCAAGCCCCGCCCCCAGCCGGCGTCCCGGAGAGTCTTTCAGGCAGCCGAATGTCAATTTCAGCTCCATTATATCCTATGGGCCATTGAAGTCAATGGTGAAAACATAGGGTATATTCTGGGGGCTGGAGGGGAGGGGTTTGAGGGAGAGGCTCCAAACTCACAGGGTAGCTGATGGAGCCTCTCCCCAAGGTACCCACCAAGTTTCAAGAACATTGGACCAGGGGGTCCAATTCTATGGGCCCCCAAACAGGTTGCCCCTATTCCCTCCATTGTTCTCTATGGTGGGGAAAAAGTTACTTCCCCTCCAGCCCCCAGAATATACCCTATGTTTTCACCATTGACTTCAATGGCCCATAGGATATAATGAGGCCAAATTGCAGCCAAATTTCTTTCATTCCCTCCTTTCCTTCTCTCCTTTTCCTCTTTCCCTCCTTCTTCACTTCTTTCCCTCCTTTCCTTCTCTTCTTTTCCTCTTTCCCTCTTTCTTTCTTTCTTTCTTTCTTTCTTTCTTTCTTTCTTTCTTTCTTTCTTTCTTTCTTTCCCATCTTCTTCTCTCCTCTTTTTTCCTCCTTTCCCTGTTTCCCTCCTTCTTCCCTCTCTTTCTTTCCCTCCTCCTTTCCTTCTCTTTCTTTCCCTCTTTCCTCCTCTCTACTCTCTCTCTTTCCTTCCCTCTTTCCTCCTTCTGTGGCCCAACTCTAGTGAGAAGGAGTTTAAACTTTAAAGCCCTTCTCTCTTAGCTCCCTCACCCAGGCCAGTTGGGGAAGGGAAGGGGAGGCTTTTGAAGATGCCTCCCCCCTTTTGCTTCTCCTTCTGACATCACTTCTGGTGATGTCAGGGGGCATGGCATATGCTAATGACCTAATAGCTCATTAGCATACCATATGCTAATGAGCTCCTGCAGCTGTTGTTCTACGAAAAGACCCCTGAGACCAACAAAAATGGGGGGGGGGGAGTTTACGGTGTAGCCCAAGGGTGGCCAAACTGTGGCTTGGGAAGCTAAATATCATTAGCAAACAAAATTATCATTGGACAATTAAATATCATTATCAATACCTGCTTTTACTCCTTGCGTTGTTATTATTTTTGGCAGCCTCATTTTATTGTTAATAAAAAGCAAATCTGCACGTTTCCCCAGTCAAAATGTGTCATATTTGTTCATGTCTTGCGGCTCTCAGACATCAGACGTTTATTCTTTGTGGCTCTTAACGTTAAGCAAGGTTGGCCATCCCTGCCAGTTTGATGTCGTGCTTACGTGCGCGGACTCTAATGTGGGAGAACCGGGTTTGAGTCCCCCACTCCTCCACTTGCACCTGGCTGGATGACCTTGGGTCAGTCACATGTTCTAGCACAGCTGTACTTGGAAAAGAGCAGTTTCTGTCAAGAGCTCTCTCAGCCCCACTGAACTCACAGAGTGCCTGTTGTGGGGAGGGGAAGGGAAAGGAGTTTGTAAGCCCCTCTGAGACTCCTTTGGGTAGCGAAGGGCAGGGAATAAATCCAATCTCTTCTTCTACCTCACAGGGTGCCTGTTGTGGGGAGGGGAAGGGAAAGGAGTTTGTAAGCCCCTCTGAGACTCCTTTGGGTAGCGAAGGGCAGGGAATAAATCCAATCTCTTCTTCTACCTCACAGGGTGCCTGTTGTGGGGAGGGGAAGGGAAAGGAGTTTGTAAGCCCCTCTGAGACTCCTTTGGGTAGCGAAAGGCAGGGAATAAATCCAATCTCTTCTTCTACCTCACAGGGGGTGTCTGTTGTGGGGAGGGGAAGGGAAAGGAGTTTGTAAGCCCCTCTGAGACTCCTTTGGGTAGCGAAGGGCAGGGAATAAATCCAATCTCTTCTTCTACCTCACAGGGTGCCTGTTGTGGGGAGGGGAAGGGAAAGGAGTTTGTAAGCCCCTCTGAGACTCCTTTGGGTAGCGAAGGGCAGGGAATAAATCCAATCTCTTCTTCTACCTCACAGGGTGCCTGTTGTGGGGAGGGGAAGGGAAAGGAGTTTGTAAGCCCCTCTGAGACTCCTTTGGGTAGCGAAAGGCAGGGAATAAATCCAATCTCTTCTTCTACCTCACAGGGTGCCTGTTGTGGGGAGGGGAAGGGAAAGGAGTTTGTAAGCCCCTCTGAGACTCCTTTGGGTAGCGAAGGGCAGGGAATAAATCCAATCTCTTCTTCTACCTCACAGGGTGCCTGTTGTGGGGAGGGGAAGGGAAAGGAGTTTGTAAGCCCCTCTGAGACTCCTTTGGGTAGCGAAGGGCAGGGAATAAATCCAATCTCTTCTTCTACCTCACAGGGTGCCTGTTGTGGGGAGGGGAAGGGAAAGGAGTTTGTAAGCCCCTCTGAGACTCCTTTGGGTAGCGAAAGGCAGGTAATAAATCCAATCTCTTCTTCTACCTCACAGGGTGCCTGTTGTGGGGAGGGGAAGGGAAAGGAGTTTGTAAGCCCCTCTGAGACTCCTTTGGGTAGCGAAGGGCAGGGAATAAATCCAATCTCTTCTTCTACCTCACAGGGTGCCTGTTGTGGGGAGGGGAAGGGAAAGGAGTTTGGAAGCCGCTCTGAGACTCCTTTGGGTAGCGAAGGGCAGGGAATAAATCCAATCTCTTCTTCTTCTTCTTCCTCTTCTTAAAGCCAGTTTGGTGTAGTGGTGTAGAGGTTAAGTGCGCGGACTCAAATGTGGGAGAACCGGGTTTGATTCCCCGTTCCTCCACTTTGCACCTCCTGGTATGACCTTGGGTCAGTCATAAGTTCTGACAACAGCTGTCCTTGAAAAAGAGCAGTTTTTCTCAGAGCTCTCTCAACCCCACCTACCTCCCGGGGTGTCTGTTGTGGGAAGGGGAAGGGAAAGGAGTTTGTAAGCCCCTCTGAGACTCCTTTGGGTAGCGAAGGGCGGGGTATAAATCCAATCTCTTCTTCTTCTCCCTTTGTCAGAATGGAGATCTCCAAGTCTTTACATCCCGGTCGGAAGGTTCGAAGGGAGTTGCAAAGAAGAGAGACTCAGGATGCGGAGGCGCAAGGCAAAATTTAATCAGCTCGATTAAATCAGAGGGGGAATGCTTGCCTCCCCGCCCTGAAAATTACATCAGTAGGGACACGGGGTTCTTACCTCACGACAGATGCTGCGTTTCGGCTCCCAGCCATTTGTCCTCTGCTCTAATCAAGCTGATTACGTCTTGCATTAGAATCACAGAATCACACAGAGTCGGAAGGGGCCATAAAGGCCATCTAGACCGGCTCTCTGCTCAACGCAGGATCAACCTAGAGCATCCCTGGCGAGTGTTTGTCCAGCCGCCGCTTAAGGAAGGCGAGGGAGGGGGAGCTCCCCTCCTCCCCAGGCAGCTGATCCCACTACGGCACAACCCAAAAAGTTTTTTCCTAAGATCCAGCCGGTACCTTCCTGCCCTCAATTTAAACCCATTCTGGCGAGCCCTCCTCTCCTCTGCTGCCGACAGGAACAGTTCCCTGCCTTCCTCTACGTAACAGCCCTTCAGATACTGCAAGGGAGCCATCCTGTCCCCCCTCAACCTCCCCTTCTCCAGACTAAACATTTCCAAGTCCCTCGGCCTTTCCTCTGCATTATACCTCTGCAGCCTGATTCCTCTCTTTGCAACACCCCTCCCATCTTTGGATTGGGACGGAGAAGAAGAATCTCCTTTCCCTTCCTCTCCCCACAACAGGCACCCTGTGGGGCAACTGGGGCTGAGAGACCCCTGAAAGAACTTGTGACTGACCCAAGGTCATCCAGCCGGTTGCATGTGGAAGAGTGGGGAATCAAACCTGGTTCTAATCTGGGAGACTGATTCCCCACTCCTACACATGCAGCTGCTGGATGACCTTGGGCAAGGCATAGTTCTGTCAGACAAGTTCTTGGAAAAGAGCAGTTTCTGTCAGAGCTCTCTCAGCCCCGCCTACCTCACAGGATCTCTGTTGCGGGGAGGGGAAGGGAAAGGAGATTGGAAGCCGCTCTGAGACTCCAAGTGAAGGGCGGGGTATAAATCCAATCTCTTCTTCTCGTCCTAATTTTGGTGCTTGGGGGGTCAACAGTGGGGGCTTCTAGTGTCCTGGCCCCGCTGGTGGACCTCCTGATGGCCCCTGGTATTTTTGGCTACTGTGTGACACAGAGTGTGGGACTGGATGGGCCATTGGCCTGATTCAGCATTGGTTTCTCTTATGGTCTTATGTCTGGGGCAGTGATGCTCTGTCTTCTTGGTGCTTGGGGGGCCCACAGTGTGTGTGTGTGGGTGGGGCTTCTGGAAGTTCTGGCCCCGCTGGTGGACCTCCTGATGGCACCTGGTATTTTGAGCCACTGTGTGACACAGAGTGTTGGACCGGATGGGCTGTTGGCCTGATCCAACATTGGCTTCTCTCTTGCCCTTATGTTCCCAGCTGGGTCTAGGCATGAGCTACAGAGGATGCAGAACAGTAAGAGGGTTCGTGGCAAGGCGTTTTGGGACCCCCAGAGAAGGGATTCCACGACATATCAGCTGAACAGCCCCCAACTGCTCTGTGAGATAACCCCCCTGTCATTAGGACAGCCCAAGAAGTCCACACTCTGCCCACGTATGCAACCCAGTGAGGAGGAGGAGGAGGAGGAGGAGGAGGAGGAGGAGGAGGAGGAGGAGGAGGAGGAGGAGGAGGAGGAGAAGAAGAAGAAGAAGAAGAAGAAGAAGAAGAAGAAGAAGAAGAAGAAGAAGAAGAAGAAGAAGAAGAAGAAGAAGAAGAAGAAGAAGAAGAGGAGGAGGAGGAGGAGGAGGAGGAGGAGGAGGAGGAGGAGGAGGAGATTGGATTTATACCCCGCCCTTCACTCAGAGTCTCAGAGCGGTTTACAAACTCCATTCCCTTCCCCTCTCCACAACAGACATCCTGTGAGGTAGGCGGGGCTGAGAGAGCTCTGACAGAAACGGCTCTTTTTCAAGAACAGCTCTTGTCAGAACTGTGGCTTGCCCAAGGTCATCCACCAGCTGCTAGTGGAGGAGTGGGGAGAATCAAACCCGGTTCTCCTAGATTAGAGTCCGCACTCTTGACCACTACACCAAACCTTTGGCAACTATCACAGGAGGAGAAAGACCAGTCAGGCGCTCCTGATTTTCACCCTGGCTTTTGAATGAACAGAGAACCCAAACGTGGATATGAATAAAGCCTCAGGCGGGTGGCCCTGTATGTCCTTAACGGCAGAAGAACATTCAAGTCTGGGGGCACCTGAGGGACCAGCCCAATTTCCCAGGGTTCAGCTTTTGTGAGCTAAAGCTCGCTTCTTCTCCACAAGCAATGGGGACGAGAAAACCGCTTTCTTGATAGTGGGGGAATGATGTCTGTGGCGGAACAGGCCTGTTCGGACTTACGGAACCTGTTCTGCCAGCCCACTCCTTGGCCTATGCCAATTCCTGGAGGGTGCTATTCCATTTCTTCCCACTAGGGTACCGCTGCCACCACTGCCCTTTTGGGGTCTTCCTGCCAGGAGGGACAGACTCCTGACACCCTTTCTCAAACTGAGGCTCCACCTCTGGTCTCCTACGACCCAGCTCCTGCTTAACACAGGGACCAAATTCCTTCTTTGGGGATCCCCTGGAAGATTGGCAACGGGTGCCTTGACTGCTTGCCTACCCCCTTTCCTGGGACTCCCCTCTTACAGTAGCCTGGTTTAAGGCAGTTGGGGAACCATGTGGTCCAGAGAACATTACCAGCATCAAAAAGTAAAATATTTATTAAAAAGAGAAAAAGGTTACAAACATACTCTTAGCACAGCACCAGATCAGCAACCAGAAGGACAAAGAAAAGTCGGTCATAATCGCATCCTTCTTTCCCTGGTTCTAAAAACTTACTCTACTAGATGTTGAAAGAGAATAGGCCTTTTTCTAGCTTAGGAAGTTACAAAAAGTTCTAAAGATATCTCATTACCTCGGCTCTCTGCAGCCAGCAGGCCAGGCCACATGGCCAATGGCTCCTGGCCTGTAGAACAGAGCTCGGCCGTCTGTCCTCTCCCAAAGATCAGCCCTCCTGGCAGGAAGACCCCGAAAGGACAGTGGTGGCAGCGGTGCCCTAGTGGGAAGAAGTGGAATAGCACCCTCCAGGAATTGGCATAGGCCAAGGAGGGGGCTGGCAGAACAGGTTCCGTAAGTCGGAACAGGCCTGTTCCGCCACAATGGCTAACAGGCTCTGCTCTGGATTCCATGTGTATTTCCACAGGGCACAGAGCGGCTGAGGAGAAACCGCCTCAGCCGAAGGGAACACAAAAATTTCAGAAGGAACGGAGATCTGGCAAGGCTCTTTTTCGACCCTCCTGGGGGCTTCAGGTGCACTCACCTGGGCCTGGGCCGGTCATCATGTCCCTCTCCGCCGGCTCCCAGTGGGCCCGAACGCACGGCTCTTCCTCTTGCTTGATCCAGGACAGGAAGTCGTGGGCAGACATGAGCGCCTCGGCACCTGGCGGGAGAGAACGGGGCGGCCCTGTCAACCCAGGGAAGCAGCCCTGTGACAGGAAGACGCCTGCAAAGAGTCCTCCCCCCAACCCATAGCAGCGGCTCTCTGGGGCTGCGGATGTCAGCACGCCCCATGGGAATGGCAGGGGGGAAAGCAAAAATAAAATAGGGGAGACACCCCACAGGAACTGTAGTCATCACAAGGTAAAGGTAAATGTTTCCCTTGCTCAAAAGCCAGTCAAATCCGACTCTAAGGGTGCAGTGCTCATCTCCGTTTCAAAGCCGAAGAGCCAGCGCTGTCCAAAGACGTTTCCGTGGTCATGTGGCCGGCATGACTAAACACCAAGGTGCATGGAACGCTGTTACCTTCCCACCGAAGTGGTACCTATTTATCTACTTGCAATTTCTTGCTTTCAAACTGCTAGGTTGGCAGGAGCTGGAACTAGAGACAGGAGCTCACCCCGTCATGCGGCACCCGGGTCTCGAACTGCTGAACTACTGACCTTCCACAGCCTGTAGTTCAGCGTCTTTACCTACTTGCAATTTCTTGCTTTCGAACTGGTAGGTTGGCAGGCGCTGGGGCCAGAGACGGGAGCTCACTCCATCATGTGGCACTCGGGTCTCGAACTGCTGATCTACCGACCTTCCGGTCTGCAGTTCAGCGTCTTAACCTCTGAACAACCACAGCCCCTAGTAGTCATCATAAAACACCCTAAAATCTGGGGTCCCCAATATATTGCCATGGGTGCTACGATTTCTGCTGACGCCTTGAGAGCCAGTTTGGTATAGTGGTTAGAAGCACGGACTCTAATCTGGGAGAACCGGGTTTGATTCCCCCATTCTTCCACTTGCAGCTGCTGGTGTGACCTTGGGTCAGTCACAAGTTCTCCCAGAGCTGTTCTCTCAGGAGCACTCCACAAAAGAGCTCTCTCAGCCCCACCTCCCTCACAGGGTGTCTGTTGTGGGAAGGGGAAGGGAAAGGAGATTGTAAGCAGCTCTGAGACTCCTTTGGGTAGTGAAGGGCAGGTTATAAATCCAATCTTTTCTTTCTTCTCTTCTTCTGTTTGTTGAGAGCCAGTTTGGTACAGAGGTTAGGAGCACAGACTCTAATCTGGGAGAACCGGGTTTGATTCCCCACTCCTCCTCCATATGCAGCTGCTGGTGTGGCCTTGGGTCTGTCACAAGTTCTCCCAGAGCTGTTCTCTCAGGAGCAGTCCACAAAAGAGCTCTCTCAGCCGCACCTAACACACAGAATGTCTGTTGTGGGGAGGGGAAGGGAAAGGAGACTGTAAACTGCTGAGTGAAGGGCAGAGTATAAATCCAATCTCTTCTTCTTTCCTGCCACCTGCCAAGTGTTTTTAGAAAGCCAGCAGAGCCGGGCGGGGCTTTTGCCCAGCAAGCCTTCTGATTGGCCATCGGAGATTTGATCAACTGTGCAGTTTTTTTAAAAAATGTTGCTTTGGCAGAAGCCTGCCACCACAGCACAAGGATCCTCACTGTGTGACTGCAGGGAAGCCATTTTGTGACTGGCTCCGCCTACTGCAGTGGCCATTTTGTGCCTGTGCCCACCGTGCTGTTTCAGAATTCCAAAGCTGCCTGCGGGCTCAAAAAGGTTGGGGACCCCTGCCCTAAAAAGCCTCAAGGCAGCGGGGTCTCACCAAGCCCTGGTTTCAATGTGGGACAAAAACATATTTGGCCCCCTCCAGGAAAAGCGGCCCTGGCTCACACAGTGTCTCCTTGAAACCGAGCTGCCCCCCCCCAAATGCCAAGCGGTGATGCGACATGCCCCCAGGTTCACATCCCAGGAATCAAGCAAGAATCAGATAAACATCTGGAGCAGAGGTCCATCAGTGGCTATTAGCCACAAGGTATAGATAGGAACTCTCGGTCTGGGGCAAGTGAGGTTCTGTATTCTTGATGCCTGGGGGGGGTCAACAGTGGGAGGGCTTCTAGTGTCCTGGCCCCCCTGCTGGACCTCCTGATGGCACCTGGTGTTTTTGGCCACTGTGTGACACAGAGTGTTGGACTGGATGGGCCATTGGCCTGATCCAACAGTGGCTTCTCTTACGTTCTTGTGGATAAAGATATGGAGCAGAAGTCCATCAGTGGCTCCTAGCCACAAGGTACAGATAGGGACTCTCGATCTGGGGCAAGTGATGCCCTGTCTTCTTGGTGCTTGGGGGAGGGCAACAGTGGGAGGGCTTCTAGTGTCCTGGCCCCACTGCTGAACCTCCTGACAGCACCTGGTATTTTTGGCCACTGTGTGACACAGAGTGTTGGACTGGACGGGCCATTGACCTGATCCAACACTGGCTTCTCTTAAGTTCTTAAGAGCAGAAGACCATCCGTGGCTATTAGCCACAAGGTATAGATAGGGGCAAGGGATGCTCTGTATTCTGGATGCTTGGGGGGTGGGGATAACAGTGGGAGGGCTTCTGGTGTCCTGGCCCCACTGCTGGACCTCCTGATGGCACCTGGTATATTTTGGCCACTGTGTGACACAGAGTGTTGGACTGGATGGGCCATTGGCCTGATCTAACACTGGCTTCTTTTATGTTCTTATGAATTTTCTCAACTCTACTGGGCCAGAGGACCAGAAAAAATAATGGAACAACAGACTTTGTAAGATCTGGCAGATACAAAAAGATCCCGCAGCCAAATTTAGCAATTCTCCACCCTCTATGTTCCCAGCAGGAAGGCCCAGGCTTTCTAAGCCCAGAGGCCCCCTTAGGGTGGTGTGTTCCGGATCACACGTTCTTCCCACAAGAGAGGAGAGTCCTGTGGTTAGGCCAGTCACCTGAGCAAGGATCCGTAGGGATGCCTCTCTCCTCTGGGAAATGCCCTCCCCCGGCGAAAGGCTCTTCCTGCTTTATCCGGGACAAGATGTCCGGTGTTGACATCAAGGGTTCTGCAGAGAAAAGAGAAGATCAGAGGAGCATCTAGGGCGCATAGTGTATATGCTCGGAGCATTTAGCCTTGAAGTCACGAGTGCTTTCCAAGTTGCAGATTGCTCTCTGCAAATATCAAGACAATCATTAGGGCCTCCCTCGCAGGATTGTTGTAAGGAATGCTAACAAACACTTATGGAATCATAGAAACACACAGAGTTGGGAGGGGCCACACAGGCCATCTAGTCGCCCCCCCTGCTCAGTGCAGGACCAGCCTAGGGCAGGGGTGTCGAACTCATTTGTTATGAAGGCCGGGTCTGATGTAAATGAGACCTTGTTGGGCTGGGCCATGTGTGTTGTAGAATATAATGCCAGGTAGCGGAGAGATAAACTTGATAAAGGACACAAACGCAAAGGGGGTTCCTTTTACTTAAAATAAAAACAGGCTTACAACGTTAGCACTCTTGAAATATTTTGTTTATTTAACCGTGTCTGATAACTGACACCTCTTGCTCTGAATTCTTGCATCAAAATGTCTGTGCGGTTGCAATCTTGAGTCTGCTGTTCAGGTGTGTGTCTGTAGGCTGCGAACCTACGATGATGCAGGAGCAGCAGAACTGGAAGAAGAAGCAGGAGACAGCCAGTTCCCCTGTGGGCCTGATAGAAGCCCTCTGGGGGCCTGATCCAGCCCCCGGGCTGCATGTTTGACACCCCTGGCCAAGAGCATCCCTGACAAGGGTTTGTCCAGACGCTGCTTGAAGACGGCCAGTGAAGGGGTGCTCACCACCTCCCGAGGCAGCTGACTCCACAGTGGCACAACTCTCACTTAGTCAGAAAGTTTTTCCTAAGATCCAGCCGGTACGTTCCTGCCTTTAATTTAAACCCATGATCGCGAGTCCTCTCCTCTGCTGCCAACAGGAACAGTTCCCGGCCCTCCTCTAAGTGAGGAGGTGGTGGATGCTCCTTCCCTGGACGTTTTCAAGTGGAAGCTATGGACGGCCATCTTTTGGGTATGTTGTAGGTATGTAGGGCTATCTTTGGGCTATGCGTCAAGCGGAGGCTGGACGACCCTCTTTCGGGTACGTTGCAGGGCTCCCTTTCGGCTCTGCTCCTGCAGAGAGCAGGGGGTTGGACTGGATGACCTGCAAGGTCCCTTCCCACTCCAACATTCTGTGATTCTATGAAGTGAAAGAGGGCAGGAGCTTCATGCTACGATCTCTGCTTTGGACTGGACCGTCTGCTTGATCCCGCTAAACCTGTCCACGGCCCAAATTTGGTTCAATGAGGTATGCAACTCGGCCGAAGCCTTGCATGCCTCCCAGCGGCCTCTTGACCCACCAAGACATTTTTGAGCAGGACGGTCCATCTCGAGGCATCACAACACTGAATGAGAAGGAGACCTTCCCAGGCCCAGCCGCTTGCAATAGGCAATCCCAAAGCCAGCCCGCTCGTGAGGTGGACATAGGCGATTGCCCAGGGTGGCAGAGAGAAGGAGGAGGAGGAGGAAGAGGAGGAGGAGGAGGAAGAGGAGACTGGATTTATACCCCGCCCTTCATTTGGAGTCTCAGAGCGGCTTACAAACTCCTTTCCCTTCCCCTCCCCACAACAGACACCCTGTGAGGGAGGTGGGGCTGAGAGAGCTCTGGCAGAAACTGCTCTTGAGAGAACAGCTCTGAAAGAACTTGTAACTGTCCCACCCGCTTGCAAACGGGAATCACAAAGCCGGCCCACTCGTGAGGTGGACCTAGGTGATTGCCCAAGGTGCCAGAGAGGAGGAGGAGCAGGAGGAGGAGCAGGAGGAGGAGGCGGAGATTGGATTTATACCCAGAGATAAGAAGAGATTGGGTTTATCTGAAGGAGTCTCAGACCGGCTTATAATCTCCTTTCCCTTCCCCTCCCCACAACAGACACCCTGGGAGGCAGGTGGGGCTGACAGAGCTCTTTCCAGAACTGCTCTTGAGAGAGCAGCTCTGAAAGAACTTCTAACTCACCCGAGGTCATCCAGCCGCTGCCAATGGAGGAGTGGGGGATCAAACCCAGTTCTCCCCGATTAGAGTCCGCGCACTTAACCACTATACCAAGCTGGCTCAAACAGAGAGCGGGGTTGCCCCAAAATGTTCACTAGTGTCAAGCAGCACGTCCCAGAGGTGCCTCAGCTCCATCATCGGCCACCTGGTTACACAGCATGATGGGAGGTGGCTCTGGCCACTAGGGGCCTTCTCCCTGGCCTGCCCCCATGAAGGTGGGAGGGATGAAGCTCAGGTGGCTGCAGTCTCAGCCACCACGGGGCTCACCATCCATCCGGCTTGTGGGGACACGGTGGTGGTGGCCCCTTGCCCACCCAAGCTCATGTGGCTGGGCACAGTGGCTCTATGTGAGCCCAGGAGGGGTGGGGGGCGCGGGTCAGGCTAGCAGCTGGCTTAGTGCACCGAAACGCCAAGTTTTTTGGCCACTGTATGTGTGTTGGACTGGACAGACCACTGGCCTGATCCAACATTGGCTTCTCTTACGTTCTTATGGATAAACATATGGAGCAGAGGTCCATCAGTGGCTATTAGCCAGAAGGGTTAGGGAACACTCTGTCTGGGGCAGGTGATGCACTCTATTCTTGGTGCTGGGGGGCCACAGTGGGGGGGCTTCTGGAATTCTGACCCCGCTGGTGGACCTCCTGAGGGCACCTGGTCTTTTTGGCCACTGTGTGACACAGAGTGTTGAACTGGATGGGCCATTGGCCTGCTCCAACGTTGGCTTCTCTCTTATGTTCTTATGGATAAACATATGGAGGAGAGGTCCATCCATGGCTATTAGCCACAGGGTATAGATGGAACCTTTTGTTTGAGGCAGTGAAGCTCTGTCTTCTTGGTGCTTGGGGGGGTGGGGGGGCTTCTGGAGTTCTGGCCCCACTGGTGGACCTCCTGATGGCCCCTGGGTTTTGGCCACTGTGTGACAGAGTGTTGGACTGGATGGGCCACTGGCCTGATCCAACATGACTTCTATTATGTCCTTATGCCTGAGGCACTGATGCTCTGTACCTCTTGGTGCTTGGGGGGGCAACAGTGGGAAGGCTTCTAGTGTCCTGGCCCCACTGGTGAACCTCCTGATGACCCCTGGTATTTTGGGCCACTGTGTGACACAGAAGTGTTAGACTGGATGGGCCACTGGCCTGACCCAACATGGCTTCTCTTATGTTCTGATGTTCCTTTGTCTGGCCCGGGCCACCACCTCCACCACCACCACCAGTCTTCCCACCCAACAACTCTCTCTGCAACTGTTCTGCTCACCCGTGCAGGGATCCGTGGCTACCTCCCGCTCCTTGGAGTTCGGCTGCTCGGGGACGCAGGGTTCCGCGCTCCGTTCGATCCTCGGCTGCGGCTCGGGCTTTGAAACGTTGATGTCTGCTCCTGAGGAAGCCACACAGAGAAGCAAATTGAAGACTGAGCCAGGAAGGGTGCCGGCTTTACCGAGGGCTGTTTGCGTTGCCACAGTGCCTGCCGGCTGCACCGCTACTCTTAAGCGCTTTCACGCACACTAAATAACACGCTTTCGACCCACTTTTGATGCACTTTGCAACTGGAATGTACTGTGTGAAAACGGCACGACCATTCACAACCGGTCGCTGAAGTGGGCTGAAACTGCGGTATTTAGCGTGCGTGAAAGGACCCCAAATTAGTGATTTTATTGCAGAGGTTTTATGGCTACTCCTTTGGACGTGCCGTTGTTTCGAACACACCGCCTTTGGAACCGCTGACTGAGAGAGTGGGCTCCAAATATCGTAATGGCTCTTTTAGAGGTAGATTTTTTAAAATGTGTTGCTGTTTCATTGGTTTTTTTTTTAACTGCAGCTTTTGGGATTGGGTTTTCTTTTGCTGCTGTTTGATTGGTGTTTTGGTAAATATGATTTTTTTTTGGGTCAGCCACTTTGAGAGGGTTTTTTTGGCCGAGTCATCACATCAATTAAATTAAGCAGAGATGTAAAGGCCTTCAAGTGTTGTTACAAGGTTTACAGAGGTATTGAAGAAGAAGAAGAAGAAGACAGAAGAAGAAGAAGAAGAAGAAGAAGAAGAAGAAGAAGAAGAAGAAGAAGAGGAGGAGGAGGAGGAGGAGGAGGAGGAGGAGGAGGAGGAGGAGGAGGAGGAGATGGAGATTGGATTTATACCCCGCCCTTCACTTGGAGTCTCAGAGCAGCTTACAAACTCCTTTCCCTTCCCCTCCCCACAACAGACACCCTGGGAGGTCGGTGGGGCTGAGAGAGCTCTTGACAGAAACGGCTCTTTTCCAAGGACAGCTGTGCCAGAGCTTGTGACTGACCCAAGGTCACATCAGCAGGTGCAAGTGGAGGAGTGGGGAATCAAACCCGGTTCTCCCAGATTAGAGTCTGCACACTTAACCACTACACCAAGAAGAAGAAGAAAAGAAGAAGAAGAAGAGGAGGAGGAGGAGGAGGAGGAGGAAGAGGAAGAGATTGGATTTCTACCCCACCCTTGACTACCCAAAGGAGTCTCAGAGTGGCTTACAAACTCCTTTCCCTTCCCCTCCCCACAACAGACACCCTGGAAGGTAGGTGGCGCTGAGAGAGCTCTGACACAAACTGCTCTTTCAGGAACAGCTATGCCAGAGCTTGTGACTGACCCAAGGTCACATCAGCAGGTGCAAGTGGAGGAGTGGGGAATCAAACCTGGTTCTCCCAGATTAGAGTCTGCACACTTAACCACTACACCAAGAAGAAGAAGAAGAAGAAGAAGAAGAAGAAGAAGAAGAAGAAGAAGAAGAAGAAGAAGAAGAAGAAGAAGAAGAAGAAGAAGAAGAAGAAGAAGAAGAAGAAGAAGAAGAGGAGGAGGAGGAGGAGGAGGAGGAGGAGGAGGAGGAGGAGGAGGAGGAGGAGGAGGAGGAGATTGGTTTTATATCACACCCTTCACTACCTGAAGAAGTCTCAGAGAGGCTTACAAACTCTGTTCCCTTCCCCTCCCCACAACAGACACCCTGTGAGGTAGGTGGGGCTGAGAAAGCTCTCTCGAGAACTGCCCTTGAGAGAACAGCTCTGAAAGAACTTGTGACTGACCCAAAGTCCCACCAGCAGCTGCACGTGGAGGAGTGGGGAATCAAACCCAGGTCTCCCAGATCAGAGCCTGCGTTCCTAACCACGACATCAAACTGGCTCTCTGAGATGCTTTGAACATTCTGGAGCGGAGGGTTCCCCAACCTTTTCGAGCCTCCGGGCACTTTTAGAATTCTGACACGGCACGGCGGCCGCAGCCACGGAATGGCTGCTGAGGAGGCAGAGCCAGCCACAAAATGGCTGCCGTGGTTCACCTTCATTCACACAGCGAAGGTTCTTGTATTGTGACGGCAGCTGCTTCCAGAGCAACATTTCTTAAAAAACCAGGACAGCCAATCGAATCTCCAAATAGCCAATCAGAAGCCTTGCAGAGTAAAAGCCCCACCCACTTTCTAAGGACACTTGGCGGGCATCAGGAAAGGTTGATGGGGGGGCACCGTGTTGGGGATGCCCGTTCTAGGACGTTACGTAAAGATGCTGCTACGATACCTTGGCTGAGCAAAGATTCGTAGTTCTCCTTCACGAGGTTACTGTAGAGGTCCTTCTGCCACTCGGCCAAGTTCTTCCACTCTTCAGCAGAGAAATAGACGGCGATGTCAACAAAGGTCACCGGCATCTGAGACGGAGAAAGGAAACAGACGTATTGGCGACTGGCAACTGTCCTCCAGTGTCAGACTGGAGCCCTTCGTAACCGAAAAATGCTGGCCTGGGGTCCAGGGGTCTTACGATTCAGTAGGACAGGGATGCTCTGGACATGCAGGAAAAAATTTTTCTCCCGCCACCCAAAATGCACACAAATTATGTTCCCTCCTGGGTAATAAGGTCCCAGGGAGGGGCCCTCTTGACTGTCCCGTCAAATAAAGCCGCTCATTTGGCGGATACACAAGTGAGGGCCTTTTTGGTGACAGCCCCACAATTAGGGAAACAACCTCCCCCAGGAAAATGTCGAGACAGTGTGCAACTGCAATTTTAAAAAGGCCAATGCTATGCTGGGGATTATTAGGAAGGGAATTGAAAACAAATCAGCCAGGATCATGATGCCCCTGTATAAATCACTCGTGCAACCCCGTTTGGAGCAATGTGTACAGTTCTGGTCGCCACACCTCAAAAAGGATATTATAGCTTTGGGAAAAGTGCAGAGAAGGGCAACTAGAATGATCAAAGGGTTGGAACACCTTCCCTGTGAAGAAAGGTTAAAACGCTTGGGGCTCTTTAGCTTGGAGAAACGACGGCCTGAGGGGTGACATGATCGAGGTTTATAAAATTATGCATGGGATAGAGCAGGTTGAGAAAGAAGGACTTTCCTCCCTTTCTCACAAAACAAGAACTCGTGGGCACTCCATGAAATTGCTGAGCAGTCAGGCTAGAACAGATAAACGGAAGTCCTTCTTCACCCAAAGAGTGATTAACATGTGGAATTTATTGCCACTGGAGGTGGTGGCAGTTACAAGCATGGACGGCTTCAAGAGAGAATTGGATTAACATACAGAGCAGAGGTCCATCGGTGGCTATCAGCCACAAGGTATAGATAGGGACTCTCAGTCTGGGGCAAGTGATGCTCTGTATTCTTGGTGCTTGGGGGGAGACAACAGTGGGAGGGCTTCTAGTGTCCTGGCCCCACTGCTGGACCTCCTGAGGGCACCCGATATTTTTGACCACCATGTGACACAGAGTGTCGGACTGGATGGGCCACTGGCCTGATCCAACACTGGCTTCTCCTATGTTCTTATAAGAGGAAATTGGATAAACATATGGAGCAGAGGTCCACCAGTGGCCATTGGCCTGATCCAACATTGGGTTCTCTTATGTTCTTATATGGAGCAGAGGGGCCATTAGTGGCTATTAGCCACAGGGTACAGATAGGAACTCTCGATCGGGGGCAAGGGATGCTCTGTATTCTTGGTGCTTGGGGGGCAAGAGTGGGAGGGCTTCTGGAGTTGTGGCCCCACTGCTGGACCTCCCGGTGGCACCTGGGGTTTTTGGCCACCGTGTGACACAGAGTGCTGGACTGGATGGGCCGTTGGCCTGCTCCAACATTGGCCTCTCTTTCGTTCTTAAGTGTGCCTGCCTGCCTCCCTCCCTCCCTCTTGCTCTTTAGGAGGCAGCTGAAGACAGTTATCTTTAGGGCTGCATTTTATGCATTTTCTCCGTTTTGTAAGAGGCTAACTAATAGTTTAAATAAGTAACTAAACACACCAATAAAATAAACTCTTGTTTTGGAACAGGTCGCTTAAAGACACAACACAGTTTATGCACGCAGAGAGAATTACATAAACAAAGAAAAGCCCGAACTGGCTGAATGGGCTGCCCTTCAGGGAGACGAGAACACTCATGTAACTTGAAATGTACAGACGGGTGTACAGAGAAGTCATGAGATGTGCTGAAAGTGGGTCACAGGGATGGGGCACACGTGCTCTGTGAGTCCAGTGAAAAGCTGGTCTCAGCCCTGCCCCAGCAACGGAAATACCCACGACGGAAGCTCCAGTGGGCACGCCTGAGAATGAACATTCAGAGGCACTAAACCTCTGAATCCCTGGGACAGGAGGCAACACCAGGGGAAGGCCTCGGCCTCTCTGCCCTGTTGCTGGCCCTCCAGAGGAACTGGCTGGCCCCTGTGTGAGACGGGAGGCTGGACTGGATGGACCCTCCCTGGTCTGACCCAGCAGGGCTCTTCTGATGTCCTTATCAGGGGAAGGCCTCGGCCTCTCTGCCCTGTTGCTGGCGCCTCCAGAGGAACTGGCTGGCCCCTGTGTGAAACAGGAGGCTGGACTGGATGGACCCTCCCTGGTCCGACCCAGCAGGGCTCTTCTGATGTTCTTATCAGGGGAAGGCTTCGGCCTCTCTGCCCTGTTGCTGGCCCTCCAGAGGAACTGGCTGGCCCCTGTGTGAGACGGGAGGCTGGACTGGATGGACCCTCCCTGGTCCGGCCCAGCAGGGCTCTTCTGATGTCCTTACGCGGATAACTTGCAAAGAGCAACTGGGCCTTCCACTGCAGTGCCTGCTCCTCCAGCCCTTGGGCCTGCTGTGATCTCAAAGGGTTCCCCCCCATCCCTGGCGGCACTTTCTGCTGGGACCCCCTTTGCACTCTTCCCGTGCACCGCTTTCGCTGCCCCCACCCGGCTCTCCCACCCTCCCTCCACCCAGGCCCTGTTAAGCACTGTTGCCATGGATGGCCGTTTCCCCGGATACCCCGTCTCCCTCCTCCTCCCGGTTACCTTGGGGATTTCCCCTTGGAGCCCGGGGGTAGCCGGAGGACCCAGAAGTTCCGGTTCTTGAGCAGGTTCTCCATGTTCTCCAGCCTCCTCTGCAGCATCCCGTACTCCTGGATGAGAGTCCCCAGGACGGCCCACTTGCTCTCCAGCTGGTTCCCGAACTCCATGGCCGTCTTCTCACAGTCCAGCAGCTTCTTCTCGGCCGTCCCGGACCGGCCCTCCAAGCTGAGCAGGCGGGTGGCCAGCAAGTCGATCTTCCTCTCCATGGCCTGGACGGTGGCCACCACGCTCCAGAGGGAGGCCTCCGCCGTGTGGAGTTGGGCTTCCCGCATGTGGCTCAGCTCGGGGACGAGGGGGGGCTGGAGGGGCATCAGGTGTTGCGCCTCGACATTCCACTCCTGGATCTGGGGAGAGAGAAATATTATTTCGTAGAATCACAGGATTGGAAGGGACCGCCAGGGTCATCTAGTCCAGGCCCCCTGCACAGTGCAGGAAATTCACAAATACCTCCCCCCCCCCATGCACACACACACATTCCCAGTGACCCCTGTTCCATGCCCAGGTGGTGACAAAAAACCTCCTGGATCCCTGTCCAAACTGGCCTGGAGGAAAATGGTTTCCTGACTCCCAAAGTGGTGATCAGCTTTTCTCTGGACGTGTAAGAAGAGAAGAAAAGAAGAAGAGAAGAAGAGATTGGATTTATACCCCGCCCTTCACTCGGAGTCTCAGCGTGGCTTACAAACGACGGCCTGAGGGGTGACATGATCGAGGTTTATAAGATTGTGAATGGGATCGAGCAGGTTGAGAAAGAAGTACTTTTCTCCCTTTCTCACAAGACAAGAACTCCTTGTGGGCGCTCCATGAAATTGCTGAGCTGTCGGGTTAGAAAAGATAAAAGGAAGTCCTTCTTCACCCAAAGAGTGATTAACACGTGGAACTCACTGCCACAGGAGGTGGTGGCAGCTACAGGCATGGACAGTTTCAAGAGGGAATTAGATAAACATATGGAGCAGAAGTCCATCAGTGGCTATTAGCCACAGGGTATAGATGGGAACTCTCAGTCTGGGGCAGGTGATGCACTCTGTTCTTGGTGCTGGAGGGGGCAGCAGTGGGAGGGCTTCTGGTGCCCTGGCCCCACTGCTGGACCTCCTGATGGCACCTGGTATATTTTGGCCGCTGTGTGACAGAGTGTTGGACTAGATGGGCCATTGGCCTGATTCAACATTGGCTTCTCTTATGTTCTTATGTTATGTTCTAAACTCCTCTCCGTTCCCCTCCCCACAACAGACACACCCTGGGAGGTAGGCGGGGCTGAGAGAGCTCTTTCGAGGACTGCTCTTGAGAGAACAGCTCTGACGGAACTATGGCTTACCCGAGGTCATCCAGCAGCTGCAAGTGGAGGAGTGGGGGATCAAACCCAGTTCTGCCAGATTAGAGTCTGTGCACTCAGCCACTACACCACAAGAAAGGCCCACAAGAACTAAGCACTGAGGCAACCCTTCCTTATTTATTTCTTTTGTACCTTGCCTTTCCACTCCACCCCCAGTGGGGGAACAAAGCAACTTACACTGTTCTCCTGTTCTCCATTTTATCCCCACAACGACCCAGTGAGGTAGGACAGGCTAAGAAAACATGATCGGCCCAAGATCACCCAGCGAGCTTTCACAACACGAGCCGGAATTGGAACCTGGGTTTCCCAGATACTAGCCCGACAGTCTTAACCTCCACACTGCAAAGGCCAGTGCAAGAGGAAGCTCCCCAAGGGCGAGTCGAGCCGCCCAAAGGCACCGTCAGCTTCATGGAAAGGGACGGCAAATCCGCTGATCACCCTGGCTGAACCACTAGCAAGGGAACTGAGCCCAGAGCTGCCCTTGGTGAGAGTTCCCTAGGAAGGAATCCAGCGTCCTTCGCCCCCTCCTTGGACAACAAGGAGGCAAAGAACGTGAGAGACGATTTTCCACCTCATCCATCAGAGAAGAAGGACCACATTTGACTTGGGTGATTCAGTCTCATCGGCTGCGGCTCAGTGACAGAGCACCTAGAGTCGTAGAGTTGGAAGGGACCTCCAGGGTCATCTAGTCCAACCCCCTGCACAAGGCAGGAAATTCACAAATACCTCCCCCTCCACACACGCAGTGACCGCTGTTCCCCCCCAGAAGATGACAAAGAACCTCATAAGAACAAAAGAGAAGCCAGTGTTGAATCAGGCCAATGGCCCATCTAGTCCAACACTGTGCCACACAGCGGCCAAAATATACCAGGTGCCATCAGGAGGTCCAGCAGTGGGGCCAGGACACTAGCAGCCCTCCCACTGCCGCCCCCTCCAGCACCAAGAATAGAGTGCATCTCTTGCCCCAGACCGAGAGTTCCTATAAGAACATAAGAGAAGCCAGTGTTGAATCAGGCCAATGGCCCATCTAGTCCAACACTCTCTGTCACACAGCGGCCAAAATATACCAGGTGCCATCAGGAGGTCCAGCAGTGGGGCCAGGGCACCAGAAGCCCTCCCACTGCTGCCCCTTCCAGCACCAAGGATAGAGTGCATCTCTTGCCCCAGACCGAGAGTTCCTATAAGAACATAAGAGAAGACAGTGTTGAATCAGGCCAATGGCCCATCTAGTCCAACACTCTGTCACACAGCAGCCAAAATATACCAGGTGCCATCAGGAGGTCCAGCAGTGGGGCCAGGACACCAGAAGCCCTCCCACTGCTGCCCCCTCCAGCACCAAGAATAGAGTGCATCTCTTGCCCCAGACCGAGAGTTCCTATAAGAACATAAGAGAAGACAGTGTTGAATCAGGCCAGTGGCCCATCTAGTCCAACACTCTGTCACACAGCAGCCAAGAATAACCAGGGGCCATCAGGAGGTCCAGCAGTGGGGCCAGGACACTAGAAGCCCTCCCACTGCTGCCCCCCCAGCACCAAGAACAGAGTGCATCACCTGCCCCAGACTGAGAGTTCCCATCTATACCCTGTGGCTAATAGCCACTGATGGACTTCTGCTCCATCTGTTTATCTAATTCCCTCTTCAAACTGTCCATGCTTGTAGCTGCCACCACCTCCTGTGGCAGTGAATTCCATATGTTAATCACCCTATATCAAGGGAGAGAAACTCCAGGATCTCCAGCCAAACTGGCCTGGAGAAAAATTGCTTCCTGACCCCAAAGCGGTGACTGGCATTTCCCTGGGCATGTAAGAAAAGGGCAACGAGGACTAAGCACTGAGGCAGCCCTCCCTGCCCTCCTTCTTGTGAGCTGCTGTCCGATGGCCACCTAGCCTCTGCTTGAAAACCTCCGAAGAAGGAGAGCCCACCACCTCCCGAGGAAGCCTGTTCCACTGGGGAAGTGCTCTGACTGTCAGGAAGTTCTTCTCATGTTTTGTGTGCCAGAAGTCCTCGGCTCCATCACTGGCGTCTTACAAAGGAAGCTACCTTCTACTGAATTTAGGGCCCATCAAGGTCAGTATTGTCTACTCAGCCAGGCAAGGGTGCAAACTTCATTTGGTTCAATCCGCTGTTTACGGGGCACTCCTAAATAGATTCGGGTGAGTTGCCGTGTTGGTCTCAAGCAGCGGAACAAAGTTCGAGTCCAGTTGGGCACCTTTAAGACCAGACCCTGAATAAAATTGTGTTGGTCTTAAAGGTGCCCCTGGACGCGAACTTTGTTCTACTCCTAAAGAGAGTTACACTTTAGATTTAGGTAAAGGTTCCCTTGCTCGAAAGCCAGTCGAATCCGACTCTAGGGTTGCGGTGCTCATCTCCGTTTCAAAGCCGAAGAGCCAGCGCTGTCCGAAGACGTTTCCATGGTCATGTGGCTGGCATGACTAAACACCAAGGCGCACGGAACATGAGCTCCCGTCTCTAGTTCCAGCTCCTGCCAACCTAGCAGTTCGAAAGCAAGAAATTGCAAGTAGATAAATAGGTACCACTTCGGTGGGAAGGTAACTTTAGATTTAGAAGGGTATAATTCTGTTTTATAGGGCTGCGGTGGCTCAAGCGGTTAAGAGGCTGAACTGCAAACCGGAAGGTCAGTAGTCCAGCGGTTCAAGACCCGAGTGCCGCCTGACGGAGTGAGCTCCCGTCTCTGGCCCCAGCTCCTGCCGACCTAGAAGTTCGAAAGCAAGAAACTGCAAGTGGATAAACAGGTACCGTTTCGGTGGGAAGGGAACAGCATTCCGTGCGCCTCGGCATCTAGTCATGCCGGCCACATGACCACAGAAATGTCTTTGGACTGCGCTGGCTCTTCGGCTTGGAAGTGGAGACGTGCACCACCCCCTAGAGTCAGATTCGACTAGCTTTCAAGCAAGAGAAACCTTTACCTTTAATTCTGTTTCAAGGGTGGCGCTGTTTTTCAACTAGGACTCTGACTTCTGGGCACCAGGATTAATCAACGGGGCCGTACATTAAAGGCACTCTGGTGAGTAGTCTTGGATCCGGCACGTAGTACGAAATTAAGAACAAAAGGACGAAGTTCCTTTCTTCTCCTAACAACGAACGGCCGCTTCGATTAAGAAATCTGCTAGAACTCTCAAGTCGTCCCCACGCACCTTATATCGAGGTTCCGGCAGTACAAAAACCGCTATTTAAATCTAATTCATCGCAGGCAGAAGATAAATCCTTTCGGCATTCTTTGGCTGGTGGTTAGAAAGACGGGGAGTGACAACGGACCCCCTCCCCCGAATAACCCCACTTAGAAGGAATCGACAGTTGGTTAAATGGGTGACACTCAATGTTCCCTCTAAGCTGAGTTAGTGCGAGCTGGCTCACGATTGCTTAGCCTCCGGCTCACACACATTTTTGTCTTAGCTCAGGAAGGAGGGCCCCAGACCAAACTAATTTATGCCATGTCCAAATCGCTCGCTCACAACTTTTAACGCCAGTAGCTCACAAAGTAGAATTTTTGCTCACAAGACGCCACAGCTTAGAGGGACCATTGGTCACACACACACACACACCCATTAGTCCAGAACTGTTTTTAACGTTTTATTTACTTGCCTACTGTTTTAATTACCTGCCTACCATTTTTCTGCTCACCTTGAAACAGAGAGTCCTCCATCTATCTGTGTTATACCTCTGAGGATGCCAGTCACAGCTACTGGCGAAACGTCAGGTCCTACAATGCCAAGACCACGGCCACACGACCCGGGAAAATCTACAGCAACTACTGTTTTTAATGTCTTTAATGTTTTTAAACTCGCTTCCCAGGGACCCTATTTGGATGGAAAGGTGGCACAGAAATATTTCAAACAAAGTAAGTGGAAGGTCAGTAGTTCAGCAGATCGAGACCCGAGAGTGCCGCACGACGGAGTGAGCTCCTGTCTCTAGTTCCAGCTCCTGGCAACCTAGCAGTTTGAAAGCAAGAAATTGCAAGTAGATAAATAGGTACCACTTTGGTGGGAAGGTAACAGCATTCCGTGCACCTTGGTGTTTAGTCATGCCGGCCACATGACCACGGAAACGTCTTCGGACAGCGCTGGCTCTTCAGCTTTGAAACGGAGATGAGCACCGCAACCCTAGAGTCGGATTCGACTGGCTTTCGAGCAAGGGAACCTTTACCTTTACCTTACTTTCAAGCAAGGGTACCAGCCGCTCTCCTTAGATGCCTCTCACCACCCCCATACTTTGCCCAAGAAGTAGGACACAGGCCTAGCCACGCTCCACTCCAGAACCGGCCGCAATTCAGAACAGGCTGAGTGCAAACACCGGGGCAGAAATGCACGGGGCTTCGGTCAAACGAAGGGCTCCCTTACACACATGTAAGCCCCTCCCCGCACCCATCCACCCGGGTCTGTGCAAGTTCCTGAAGGCAACGGGTGGGGGGGTTGGTTTCCCTGCTCACAGCCCAACTGCACAAGCCGATGGCACCACAGCCACACAAGGCCCAGGTTTTCATATCCTGGAGGACAATGGAGTCCACGTTGCAGGGGGTGCACAGAGGTTGCTGGCCCCATGGTACCCCTCTCACTAGGCAACTTCCACAGGCCGTGTGGTGTAGCGATGAGGCTGCCGGCCTGCGACCAGGGAGACTTGGGCTGCATACATTGCTGGACAGTGCGTGGAAGCAACCACATTCACAAGCCGGACAGGCCCGTCCAGTTGCGAATGAGAGGGCCAGATCCATATACGTGTAGACTGAACCTACAAACACAGGAAGCTGCCCTTATATTAAACCCCAACCCTTAGTCCATCAGGGTCAGCAATCTCCAGTCAGACTGGCAGGGGCTGTCCCGGGTCTCAAGTCTTTTACGTCACCTGCTGCCTGGTCCTCTCAACTGGAGATGCCGAGGATTGAACCTGGGACCTTCTGCATGCCAAGCAGAGGCTCTACTGCTGAGCCATGGGGGCTCCAAACAGCATAAGACATGAACACAAGAAGCTGAAATAAACTGAGCCAGGCTCTTGGTCAATCAAGGGCAGTCTTGACTACTCAGACTAGCAGCGGCTCTCCGGGGCCTCAGGCAGAGAAAGATCTTTCCCATCGCATGCTACCTGATCCTTTTCACTGGAGATTCCGGGGACTGAACCTGGGACCTTCTGCATGCCAAGCAGATGCTCTACCACTGAGCCATGGCCCCTTTTTATAGCTCTCCAGGGTCTTAGGCAGAGGTCCTTCCCATCACCTCCTGCCTGGTCCTTTTCACTGGAGATGCTGCCGGGGACTGAACCTGGGACCTCCTGCATGCCAAGCAGATGCTCTCCCACTGAGCCACAACCTCTCTCTATAGCTCTCCAGGGTCTCAGGCAGAGGTCTTTCCCATCACCTAATGTTGGGTCCTTTTAACTGGAGATGCCTGGGGATTGAACCTTGGACCTTCTGCATGCCAAGCAGATGAACTCTTCCAGGGCCACGGCCCCTCCCGAAGCTACCCTATACCAAGAGAGACCTTACAGTCCACCCAGGTCGGTCTTGCCCAATCGTCCCTCTAAGATGAGTTAGTGTGAGCTAGCTCACAGTTTTTTAGCCTCTGGCTCACACATTTTTTGTCTTAGCTCAGGAAGGAGGGCTCCAGAGCCAATTTATGCAGTAGCCAAATCGCTCACTCATTTTAATGCTGGGAGCTTACAAAGTAGCATTTTGGCTCACGAGACTCCACGGCTTAGAGGGAGCCCTGGCCTTCTCTACTCAGACTGGCGGTGGCCCTCTGGGGTCTCAGGTCGAATTCTTTCACATCACCTGGTCTTTTTTAGCTGGAGGTGCCGCCGGGGACGGAACCTGGGACCTTCTGCATGCCAGGCAGAGGCTCGACCACTGAGCCACAGCCATCTGTATGAAGCTGCCTTCTGCAGAGTCAAGACCTTCACTTCAGTCCACCCACGTCAGTATTGCCTACTCAGGACGGCAGCCGCTCTCCAGGGTCCCAGGCAGAGGTCCTTCACAACACCTCCGGCCTGGTGCTTTTCTAACAGGAGATGCTACCGGGGATTGAACCCAGGACCGTCTGCATGCCCAGCAGAGGCTCTGCCACTGAGCCACAGCCATTCGTATGCAGCTGCCTTCCATCCAGGTCAGTCTTGTCTGCTCAGGCCGGCAGCAGCTCTCCAGGGTCTCAGGCCTAAAGGTCTTTCCCATCACCTCCCGCCTGGCCCTTTTTAGCTGCAGATGCTGCCGGGGACTGAACCTGGGACCTTCTGCATGCCAAGCAGAGGCTCTTCCACTGAGCCACGGCCCCTCTTTACAGCTGACCGGGGTCTCCGGCGGAGGCCTTTCCCATCACCTCCTGCCTGGCCCTTTCTAACTGCAGATGCCGGGGACTGAATCTGGGACCTTCGGCATGCCAAGCAGATGCTCAGCCACAGAGCCAGGGCCCCCCTTGACCGCTCTCCAGGGTCTCAGGCGGAGGCCTTTCCCATCACACCTCCTGCCTGGTCCTTTTGCTGCAGATGCCGCTGGGACTGAACCTGGGACTTCCTGCATGCCAAGCAAGGCTCTGCCACTGAGCCACAGGACCCTCTTCACAGCTCTCAGGGTCTCAGGCAGGCCTTTCCCATCACACCTCCTGCCTGACCCTTTTAGCTGGAGATGCCGCGGGGATCGACCTGGGACCTTCTGCGTGCCGCGGGGGATTGCTCCACCACTGAGCCGCAGCTCCTCCAGGGTTTGCAGGCGGAGAAAGGTCTTCCCTGCCCATTTGAGCTGGAGATGCCACCGGGGGTTGAGCCTGGGCCCTCCCGCCTGCCAAGCAGATGCTCCGCCACGGAGCCACACAGCCTCCACCCCATTCAAGCCCACCCTGTGCCACGAGGCGGGCTGGGGAGCTTGGTCCGCCCCCCCCTCCCAGGAGCCTTGTGAGCACCTTGGGGGGAGCAGCGGGAGGGTGCCCCGGAGGGCGCAGCAGCGGGCCGGACTGCCCCCCCCGACCCGGGCCAGGAAGCCGGACTGCCCCCCCCTTACAAAGAGCAGCAGCAGCAGCAATGCTGAGCGCCCCCCCCCTCCAGCAGGCCCGACCCGGCCCGCCGGGGGGGGAAGGAAGGGCGCCCCCCCGACCCCTCTGCCCCGTCGCAATGTTGCAACCCCCCCCGCCACGCAAGCCCCCTTGCAAAAGCGCCGCTCGCCCTCGGGGCCGATGCGGCGGGGCGGAAGCAGCAGCAGCAGCAGCAGCCCCCCGCGACCCGGGAGCCGAGAGGGCGCCCCCGATCGACGCCGCCCAACTCGGGCCTCGGCCCCCCCGCCCGCCCTCCTTCCTTCCGGGGGCCCAACTTCTTCTCCCACTTCTGCAAAGCGGGAAGCCCCCCCCCCATGCAAAGCCTCCCCCCCCCTCCGGATCGGGCCAGCTGCAGTAGCTGCAGCAGGGCCTCCCGTGCCCCGTCCCGTCCCGTCCCCCCGGGGCGCCCCGCTTTACCTGGGCCGGGGCCCATTCGGCCATGGCTGCAGGCGGGGCCGGCGGAGCGGGGGGGCGCGTCGTTGCGCGGGCCTGGAGGGATCCGGGCGGGGGGGGGGCGTCCCGGGCTTGCTTCCTGCAAGGGGGGGGCGTCCCGGGCTGGCTTGCTGCAGGGGGCGGGTGGGCTCCGGCCGCTCACATCGGCGGGAGGAACCCGGCGGAGGCGAGGCGGGCGCGCGTCGGCGGAAAGAGCCCAGGGAGACCCGCGGGGGCCAGGCGGGGAGGCGCGCCCCCTGCAGGGACCGCGAGGCACCGCACCCAGCCAGCCAGCCCGGCCGCCCCCCCTCCCCTCCCCTCCTCCTCCGCCGCCCCAGAAGTGCTGCGTCGGGGGGGACGGGAGCAGTGTTCCCTCTAAGCTGAGTGAGTGCGAGCTAGCTGACAGTCTTTTAGCCTCTGGCTCACACCATTTTTGTCTTGGCTCAGGAAGGGAGGGCTCCAGAGCAGATTAATTCATGCAGTGGCCAAATCGCTCGCTCACGACTTTAATGCCGGTAGCTCACAAAGTAGAATTTTTTTTTTGCTCCCAAGACTCCACAGCTTAGAGAGGGAGAGCATTGCTTGCTAGCTCACAGTTTTTTAGCCTCCGGCTCACACCATTTTTGTCTTGGCTCAGGAAGGGAGGGCTCCCAGAGCAAGCTAATTCATGCAGCAGCCAAATCACCTGCTCACAGCTTGAATGCCCGGAGCTCACGAAGTAGATTTTTTGCTCACAAGAGTCCACAGTTTAGAGGGAACATTGGACGGGAGGCGGGGGGCGCGCGGCAGCCTTGGCGAGGTGGCGGAGACCCGGGCGCACGTGCGTCAGCCTCGCCGGCCCGCCTGCAGGGCTCCCGCCCGGGACAGACACGTCTCAGCGGGGGAAGCGGCCAGGCTCCCGGCGGGATCTGGAATCGCAGCGCCTCTCTGGGCTGCAGGGTTCAGTGCTCCCCACCCACCCAGCCCTTGGAGGGTGCCCCCTCTGGCACTGCGCCCCGCCGAGGTCCCCGTTGGCCTCCTCTCCAGGGCCTCCCCGACCTGGATCTGGGAACCCGGTGCCTCCCACCATTGGCCAGGGTGGGGGGGACTTGGCAACCCAAGATGGTCTGTGATGTGTCGCCTACAGTGTTCCCTCTAAGCTGAGTGAGTGTGAGCTAGCTCACGGTTTTTTAGCCTCCAGCTCACAGATTTCTGCCCTCGCTCAGGCTCCGCAGCAAACTCATTTATGCCGTAGCCAAATGGCTCGCCACTTTAATGCCAGTTGCTCACAAAGCAGAATTCTTGCTCACAAGGCTCCACAGCTTAGAGGGAACATTGGTTACCTACCACACCCCCCATCCTCTGCCTGTGGGGAGACCTGGCAAGCTTGGTGTAGTGGTTAAGGGCGCCAGACTCTAATCTGGGAGAACGGGGTTCAATTCCCCCACTCCTCCGCACGCAGCTGCTGGTGTGACTTTGGGCCAGTCGCAAGTCCTCTCAGAGCTGTTCTCTCGGGAGCGGTCCTGGAAAGAGCTCTCTCAGCCCCGCCTACCTCACGAGGGTGTCTGTTGTGGGGAGGGGAAGGGAAAGGAGTTTGTAAGCCGCTCTGAGACTCCTGAGTGAAGGGCGGGGGATAAATCCAATCTCCGCTTCTTCCTCATTTTTATTTATTTAATTCATTGATACCCGGCCTTTCTCCCTGAAGCGGCTTCCCTCATTCTCATCTCCTCCATTGTATCCTCGCAACAACCCTGTGTGGTAGACCGAGACGGGTCGCCCTGTTAGCCTGCGTATAGCAGCAGCAAAGAGCCAGACTCCAGGAGCACCTGAAAGATGAACAAAATAGAGGCAGCGCTGGGTCTAGCCAGGCGGCTATTGCCTACTCTGACCGGCAGCAGCTCTGCAATGTCCCAGGCTTTCACAGCACCTACAAGCTGACCCTTGGCTTGTGGAACTCATGGCCACGGGATGAAGAGAAGAGATTGGATTTATACCCCGCCCTTCACGCGGAGTCTCAGAGCAGCTAACAAACTCCTTTCCCTTCCCTTCCCCACAACGGACACCCTGGGAGCAATGCTCCCTCTAAGCTGTGGCGTCTTGTGAGCAAAAATTCTACTTTGTGAGCTGCTGGCATTAAAGGCTGTGAGCGAGCGATTTGGCTGTGGCATAAATTAGCTTGCTCTGGAGCCATCCTTCCTGAGCTAAGGCAAAAATGTGTGAGCCGGAGGCTAAGAAACTGTGAGCTAGCTCACACTAACTCAGCTTAGAGGGGACACTGCCTGGGAGGTCGGCGGGGCTGAGAGAGCTCTGAGAGAACTGCCCTTGAGAGAACAGCTCTGAAAGAGCTTGTGACTGACCCAAGGTCACACTAGCAGCTGCATGTGGAGGAATGGGGAATCAAACCTGGTTCTCCCAGATTAGAGTCCAAATTAGAGCTCAGGAATTTACCAACCCAGAGTTGGCAACACTAATACCAGTGTTGGGGGTGGGCAATAAAAAGGCCTGCTTGTAGCCCTTTGGGTGTCATCCAGGAGGCCATGATGAACTATGGGTCTGATCCAGCCGGGCAGCTGTAAGTTCTTAAGGCCGTATTGACACACCAGGTATTTAAAGGTTTCAGAACACATTCCCATCCATGCGTATGCCACAATGAATCTGCTAGTCTCCAAGGGGCCATAAGGCTTCTTGTGGTTTACGCACACAAGTGTTTCATGAGCATAGGTAAGCCACGCTTTTCTCATTTGCTGTGGGACAAGGATGTTGTAAGATTTTGAGCGTCGCTTTACAAGCGTGAGAAATTAATATGATAAGTCAGACTGTTGCTACAGTCTTTGACATCTCCCTTTTTTCAGAATTGGAATGTAGATGGAGCATTACACAACCATCACATCTGTGAAAGGTACAGTGCCGTCTGGAATGCACGAGACTTGGTGTAGCTGAAATGCCAGCTCAGACTGAAGAACTAATGTGTGGGATTATGCTCGCCCACAACATCTTGTTCAACCTGGGCTACTAAAATGGAGGTGTGCTGTGCCACTGTTTTGCAAGGTGGGGGGCAGGCCAAGTAATTGATTTATTTCTGTTATTTCTCACTCGGAGTCAGGGCGGATTACACAGAGCGAGTCAATCCAGTCGACAGGATGGGATATTCAATAAACTATGAAATCGGATTAGGGTTGTAGAACCAACTGGAAATCTAAACAGAACTGAAGTGAAGCCTAAGCGTTAACATGACATATTACATGATGCAAGAATTACATCGTAAGTGCCAACCTGCAGCAAGCTATATACGGCTTCAAGAGGGAACTGGATAAACATCTGGAGCAGAGGTCCATCAGTGGCTATTAGCCACAAGGTATAAGTAGGGACTCTCGGTTTGGGGCAAGGGATGCTCTGTATTCTTGGTGCTTGGGGGGGGAGCAAGAGTGGGAGGGCTTCTAGGGTCTATAAGGTAATTTTATTTTCCAACACAGCAACACAGAAAAAATACAAAACACAAATGGTGATCAAGAGTACATTCCGTTAGTGCTTAATATTTTCTTTTTATACATCAGTTTTTGCATCTACGCTACTACTTCATATATGCATATATAGTAGTTAAGGTTTCTAGTTCTATTACTATTTTTATTGGCCTGATCCAACATTTGGCTTCTCTTATGTTCTTATGCCCAGGGCAGTGATGGTCTGTCTTCTTGGTGCTGGGGGGGGCAACAGTGGGAGGGCTTCTGGTGTCCTGGCCCCACTGCTGGACCTCCTGATGGCGCCTGGTATTTTTGGCCACTGTGTGACACAGAGTGTTGGACTAGAGGGGCTGTTGGCCTGATCCAACATTGGCTTCTCTTATGTTCTTAGACCACAGTCCCTAATAACTGAAAAGTTCTGAACTCTTCAGCCTTCCTCCTAGGGAAGGCGCTCTGATGCCCTAATCATCCTGGCTGTCCTCTTCTTCTCTACTTTTTCCAGCTCTGTGGTATTCTTTTTGAGATATGGTGACCAGAACTGTCAAGACTGACTTGTGGCAGATGCGCTAAACATAACCATCCACTGGCACAAATATGCGCAAGCACACACCCGAACACATGCAGATGGAGGGTGAGGTCTGTGTAGAGATGCAGTGATAAAGGAAGGCAGCCAGGCTCTCCAAGAGTTTTATTTGTCATAGGGCCATGCATCAATGAAAGTCAGATTCCATCCAAAGAGACCCTGCAACACACACCAGGAATAAGGCCCATTTCAGGCTGGCAAAGCAAGCACAGAGGAAATCTCTGAGCGCTTTTTGAAAAGGACAAAGTTTGCCTCCAGGGACACCTTCAAGGCGAAGTTTTATTCAAGGTATACGTGTGTGAGCACACTTCTTCAGATACACTGAAGTGGAAGTTGCCAGTCCATACACATAGGAAGAGGGTGAGCAACAAATTAGCATACAGCAGTAAGGAAGGTGTTTTATCAGATGCAAGGGCCAAACTGGAATGACAGCCTTAGTTTATATGATCACCACATTTGATTATCCCCAGTCCCCTTTGCACCAGAGCCAAATAGTACAAAACGTGCATTGGGGTCCATTCACAATGCCAATGGCACTTGTGAACCAGGCCCCTGCAGGCAACAGGAAAAGACACTGCACAACTGGTAGGATCTGCAACCTGCCTTACTAGAGGTGCAGACTTTTCATTGGATCAACCAGCTGCAACTTTCGTTGATGACTGGTGGCAAATGATATAATCAAGAGTGGGGCTGAACCAGTTTCAGTGGGGCGGAGACTGAAGCGGTCCGTTTCTTTTGACACCTTCCAAAAAATGACCGCACAGTCAAGAAAGCAACGCCTGCGGGCGTCTCATAATAGAATCCCCTTCGACACTTGCAAAAATCTAATTTTGTTCCTGGCGTGTTTCCACGCGGGGCAGCCAGCGCGCATGCTCCCCGGGACCCTGCCTTGGAGAGAGCGCGCGGGCGGCTTTCCCCCTTGCAGCCGGGGTGCGCCTGCGCAGCCCGGGCAAGAAAGGGTTAACCCAGCCTCTGAGCCGCGATTGGCTGGCCAGGCTGCGCGGCTGGGCCGGGGAGGGACGCGATTGGTCCGAGTCTGCATCCGGCGCGCCGTTCCTGGCCGCTCCGCGTGGCCTGCGCCACCTGCTGGCCGGAGGTGCATCTGGGCTTTGCAACGGCTGGGGAGGCTTGCAGGCGGCAGCCCGTCCGGGCGCCTGGGGCGGGGGTGGTGGTGGTGGCAGAAGTTGGCAAGGAGAGGTCCATCCCCTGCGAAATTAAGCCCTGCGGTGCACTGCAATTCTCCTTCCCCACTCCTGTCGGCCCATCTGCAAGGTTTAGCCCCCCAATGAAAGGAGCTAAAATAGGCTTAACTTTTAGGAAAGCAAGCAAGCGCGGCGTTCAGAGAACCGGAATCACGGATTGTTATGAGGATGATATGCAGCGGCTGTTTTAAAAAAGGCACTGGGGGAGGGGGGAGCGGAACGATTAGTGAAGGTCCCTCTAGTCCAGCATAAGAACATAAGAGAAGCCAATGTTGAATCAGGCCAATGGCCCATCCAGTCCAACACTCTTGTCACACAGCGGCCAAAATATACCAGGTGCCATCAGGAGGTCCAGCAGTGGGGCCAGGGCACCAGAAGCCCCTCTCCCACTGCTGCCCTCTCCAGCACCAAGAATAGAGTGCATCACCTGCCCCAGACTGAGGGTTCCCATCTATACCCTGTGGCTAATAGCCACTGATGGACTTCTGCTCCATAGGTTTATCTAATTCCCTCTTGAAACTGTCCATGCTTGTAACCGCAGCCACCTCCTGTGGCAGTGAATTCCACGTGTTAATCACTCTTTGGGTGAAGAAGTACCTCCTTTTATCTGTTCTAACCCGACTGCTCAGCAATTTCATGGAGTGCCCACGAGTTCTTGTACTGTGAGAAGCATCCTTCCTTCCTAGGGTTGCCAGCCTCCAGGTGGGGCCTGGAGCTCCCCCACTCTTCCCACTGCTCTCCAGCTGACAGAGATCAGATCCCCTGGAGAAAAGGGCTGCTTTGAATGGTGAACTCCATGGCATTGCACCATGCTGAGGCCCCTCCCCTCCCCAAACCCCGCCCTCTCCCGGATCCACCTGCAAAGTCTCCAGGTATTTGCCAACCAAGACCTGGCAACCCTGTCTCTTGCACAG
Source organism: Gekko gecko (assembly GCA_029375565.1). NCBI lineage: Eukaryota > Metazoa > Chordata > Lepidosauria > Squamata > Gekkonidae > Gekko > Gekko gecko. The sequence goes on from JAPDNY010000011.1 coordinate 104,323,492, forward strand.
TGGCTGACCAGTTCCTCTGGAGGGCCAACGACAGGGCAGAGAGGCCGCGGCCTTCCCCCGATGTTTCCTCCTTGCACTGACATCCCGAGGTTGACTGCTTCTGAATGTGGAGGTTCCCTTTAGTCACCGTGGCTAGCAGCCACTGAGAAACCTTTTCCCATGAATCTCTAATCCCCTTTAAACGTTTCTATTTCTGTGGCTGGATTCAGGTGGATCTCCCTGTTGGTTTGGAGCAGCAGAACAAAGTTTGAGTCCAGGGACTCGAACTCATTCCTGCGGCCATCACAACATCCTCTGGCAACGAATGCCACATTTTAATCATTCTCTGTGCCAAGGAGAGCCAGTTTGGTGTAGTGGTTAAGTGTGCGGACTCTAATCTGGGAGAACCGGGCTTGATTCCCCACTCCTCCACTTGCACCTGCTGATGTGACCTTGGGTCAGTCACAAACTCTGGCACAGCTGTTCCTGAAAGAGCAGTTTGTGTGAGAGCTCTCTCAGCCCTGCCTACCTCACAGGGTGTCTGTTGTGGGGAGGGGAACGGAAAAGAGTTTGTCAGCTGCTCTGAGATTCCAAGTGAAGGGCGGGGTATAAATCCAATCTCTTCTTCTTCTCTTCTCCATCCTGAACCTACTGCCCGTCAGTGTCCCTGGATGCCCTCGAGTTCTCGTGTCTATAAGAACATAAGTGAATCTGAAGAAGTGAGAGGTGACCCACAAAAGCTCATTAAAAAAAGGTAAAGGTTCCCCTTGCTTGAAAGCTCACCCTACCACAAATTGTGTTAGTCTTTAAGGCAGAGGTAAGAGCATAAGAACGTAAGAGAAGCCAGTGTTGGATCAGGCCAATGGCCCATCCAGTCCAACACTCTGTGTCACACAGTGGCCAAAAAGACCAGGGGCCATCAGGAGGTCCAGCAGCGGGGCCAGGACACGAGAAGCCCCCCACTGTTGCCCCCCCCAAGCACCAAGAATACAGAGCAGCACTTGCCCCAGAGCGAGAGTTCCTCTCTATACCTTATGGCTAATAGCTACTGATGGACCTCTGCTCCAGATGTTGATCCATAAGAACATAAGCCAATGTTGGATCCGGCCAGTGGCCCATCCAGTCCAACACTCTGGGTCACACAGGGGCCAAAAACACCAGGGGCCATCAGGAGGTCCAGCAGTGGGGCCAGGACACTAGAAGCCCTCCCACTGTTGCCCCCTCCAGCACCAAGAATAGAGTGCATCACCTGCCCCAGACTGAGAGTTCCTATCTATACCTTGTGGCTAATAGCCACTGATGGACCTCTGCTCCATATGTTTATCCATAAGAACATAAGAGAAGCCAATGTTGGATCAGGCCAGTGGCCCATCCAGTCCAACACTCTGTGTCACACAGTGGCCAAAAATACCAGGTGCCCTCAGGAGGTCCAGCAGTGGGGCCAGGACTCTAGAAGCCCTCCGAACTGTTGCCCCCCTAAGCACCAAGAATACAGCGCATCACTTGCCCCAGACTGAGAGTTCCTCTCTATATCTTGTGTCTAAGAGCCACCGATGGACCTCTGCTCCATTATGTTTATCTAATTCCTTCTTGAAGCTGTCCATGCTTGTAGCCGACGCCACCTCCTGTGGCAGTGAATTCCACATGTCAAACATTAGGCCCGGGGACCATAACTGGCCCAGCCAGGGCTCTTATGCAGTTTATATCTCCGGTACCTGGCATTACATTTTATGGCACACGCAGCCCAGCCCTCGTCACAAATGAGTTTTGACACTTCTGCTTTAAGATGCTCCTGGACTCTGGCTTCTTTTCTACTAAGAGCATAAGGGTAACCTGCCATGCGGAAGCCGCATTGCCGCTGTAGGACAAGGGGAAAACGAATGTGATTTCTGAATGCGGGTTCTGACATTTCCTCTGACGTGTTTATATGCTGACAGCTGTCACTGTGCCTTTGAAAGTTTAATTATAATAGATCCAGATCTTGGTATGTAACCTAGAATCTTCTGATTAGAGAAGCTTGTAGTAGAATATATTATATAACTGCACCTTCTGTATAGAAAGCTATATATATATATATTAAGGAAAAGCGTTATTAGAGGCCTCTGGAGATAGAATTAGGATGCAATAAGAATGGAATGTGTATTCAAGAAACTGCAAGGAAGTCAAAAGCGAAGCTGCGTGTGAATCGCAACCCTTATCCCCCAGCTCCCCAGAAACAAGGGAAAGAGGGACCAGATTTGCTAAGGTCAGAAAGGTTCTCAGAGTTCCCTGCAGCAACAACCGGGAAAGTAACCAATCTTGTCCCCTTGTGGAAAACACCGAGACGAGATCTGGCACTTTCAGAGGGCTTTGGGCACAGCTCTTTGCGGGACTTCCGGCATTCGCAGCAATGGTACGGCCGTGGGCTTTAATCCATGTGTGGGATCTTTTATGGCGCCCCACAGGCTGAGTCCCCATTCCTTATAGGGGCCGCCATGTCTTTTGCTGCCTTTCGGGAGGAGCGTCTACCTGGATGCCCGCCCGGAGAGCAAGGGCACAGCTTTTCCAGAGAGCTGAGCAGCAAGCGGAGGTGGTGGTGGAAAGGGTTCCTTTGGGGGCTGGTTCTTCATTGCCGTATCCTTCCTGGTGGATCGGCTGGTGTTTCCTGCCCTCTGGCTCTCTCGGTCTGCTTGCAGCTGAAGAGGTTCCAGGCCCTGAGAGTTTGGAGACTGCTCTGGCGGCCTCTCTGGTCTTTGTTTCCAACCACCGCTTTCCACTCCTTCCGCAACCCCGGGGGTGGGGGGGCTGCTCAGATCGGGACCAGAGGATTGTGGGATCTCCGACGACTTTACAAGCAAATTTGGCAGGCCTTTCAGGAGAAGCCGATGCTCTCAGTTGCCGCCCTGTCTGGAGCCTGTCTGGGTTTTGCAAGGAATATTTTGAAAGGTGGCCAGCGGGCCGTGTGCATGAGTGGCAGTTGGAGAGGTCCGGCCCCCCCTCAGTTGCTTGTTGTCAAGCAGAGGTCCTGATTGCCCCCAGTAGATCTACTTTGGCACAGAGCAAGTTGGTGCGAAGCAAGGTTTTCGGGTGCTTCCAGAGAACAGGTTTTTTTCTGGCTGGTGGGGGTTGTATTTTTTACATCTCTGTGTGTGTGCACCTGGAAGTCACGGCGACCTCTGAAGACTGACCCCTCCTGGGGACCTGGTGGAGGATATTCAGAGAGGTGGCTGAATAAAGCCTTGCCCCCCTGCCTACCAAGCAAGGCTCCCTCTAAGCTGTGGGGTCTTGTGAGCAAAAATTCTGCTTTATGAGCCACTGGCATTAAAGTTGTGAGCGAGTGATTTGGCTGCTGCATAAATCACTTTGCTCTGGAGCCCTCCTTCCTGAGCGAAGGCAAAAACGTGTGAGCTGGAGGCTAAGAAGCTGTGAGCTAGTTCACACTAACTCAGCTTAGAGGGACCACTGGTGCCACCTGTCAAGGCAGGGAGCCCAATCCCTCTCGACTCCTGCCCCTCAAGCCCCCGAACAGTTTCTCCTTTCCAACCTAAGGGAGGGCTGGGAACAATGCTCCCGCTAAGCTGTGGAGTCTTGTGAGCAAAAATCCTACCTTGTGAGCTCCTGTGGCATTCAAGTGGTGAGCGAGCGGTTGGGCGGCTGCATCAATCAGTCTGCTCTGGAGCCCTCCCTTCCTGAGCTGAGACAAAAATCCTTGAACCGGAGGCTGAAAAACAGTGAGCTGGCTCACATTGACTCAGCTTAGAGGGAACACTGTCTGAGACCCCGGAGAGCCACTGCCGGTCTGAACAAACAAGACTGATCCAGATGAGCTGTAAGGTCTGCCTTGGTCTAGGGTAGCTCGGGGAACATAAGAACATAAGAGAACATAAGAACATAAGAGAAGCCAATGTTGAATCAGGCCAATGGCCCATCCAGTCCAACACTCTGTCACACAGCGGCCAAAATATACCAGGTGCCCTCAGGAGGTCCAGCAGTGGGGCCAGGGCACCAGAAGTCCTCCCACTGATGCCCCCTCCAGCACCAAGAATAGAGTGCATCACCTGCCCCAGACTGGGAGTTCCCATCTATACCCTGTGGCTAATAGCCACTGATGGACTTCTGCTCCAGTATGCTTATCTAATTCCCTCCTGAAGCCGTCCATGCTTGTAGATGCCACCACCTCCTGTGGCAGTGAATTCCAGGTGTTAATCACTCTTTGGGTGAAGAAGGACTTCCTTTTATCTGTTCTAACCCGACTGCTCAGCCATTTCATGGAGTGCCCACAAGTTCTTGTATTGTGAGAAAGGGAGAAAAGTACCTCTTTCTCTACCTGCTCAATCCCATTCATAATCTTATAAACCTCGATCATGTCACCCCTCAGCCGTCGTTTCTCCAAGCTGAAAGAGCCCCAAGCATTTTAACCTTTCTTCATACGGAAGGTGTTCCAACCCTTTTATCATTCTAGTAGCCCTTCTCTGCACTTTTTCCAAAGGGGAGGAGGGGCCGTGGCTCCAGGATAGTGCAGCTGCTTGGCATGCAGAAGGTCCCAGGTTCAATCCCTGGCACTTCCAGTTAACTTGACCTGGGTAGCAAGCAATGCTCTCCCTCTCTAAGCTGCAGAGTCTTGTGAGCAAGAATTCTACTTTGTGAGCTACCGGCATTAAAGTTGTGAGCGAGCGATTTGGCTGCTGCATAAATTAGTTTGCTCTGGAGCCCATCCTTCCTGAGTTAAAGCAAACATTTGTGAGCCGGAGGCTAAGAAACTGGGAGCTGGCTCACATTAACTCGGCTTAGAGGAAATCCTGCTCCCGACTGCTGGTACTGCAAGGAGGTCTCCCCTCCACCTACTTGCCAGAGTCGACCTCCGCCAGAGACCCTGGAGAGCGGCTGCAAGTGTCTGAGTAGACAAAACTGACTTGAATGGACCCTCCGGGCAGTGACAACATCAGTTCAGCGGCGGAGGCTACCGTCCCTGACCCTCCAGTGCCTGCTGGGCCCTGGGCTTTGGACTGTGGTGGGGCGGGCAGATAGGAAGAAGAAGAAGAGGAGGAGGAAGAGGAGGAGGAGGAGGAGATTGGATTTATACCCCGCCCTTCACTACCCGAAGGAGTCTCAGAGTGGCTGACAAATTCCTTTCCCTTCCTCTACCCACAACAGACACCCTGTGAGGTAGGTGGGGCTGAGAGAGAGCTCTGAGAGAACTGTGACTGACCCAAGGCCACCCAGCTGGCTTCATGCAGAGTGTTGCCCTACTAGGCACCTAGTGTGCCCTTATGAACTCATAAGTTATGAGAACCTGGACTTTGCTAGCTATGTGCAATAGGAACTGAACTGTAAGGTGATGCCAGTTACAGCACACACCCAGAAGGAGAAAAGCCTTCCTGTGAAAAGAGTGTGCCTCTGATTCCTGCCTGGCACCATTTCCACTTTCCTGCAACGAGGTGGACCAGCCACGTATAGCATTGAGAAGTCAGGCAGTGGCCATGCCAGGCCAGAAGACAGGGGGCCCAAACTCCATACAGAGCCTCCTTCCTCACACGTAGGCGACGGGTTCTCTCCCCACCTAATACATCACCTAGTCGAAACTGCAGACATCAGACAGCAAGGGAACAATAGGCTCTGGCCGGCACGAGACATAATCCCATCAGGTGCCATTGTCCGGCCTAGTTTGCTATTAGGTCTAACATTGCCCACTCCCCAGACCTTCGACCCCAGCACCAGTCAGCATATTTTAGGGGCCGGACTCACAGGAGGTGTGCCAAGAGAGGGGGACGGACTAATAGGAGGTGTGCCAAGAGAAGTGGCCAAGCTTAGCCCACCCCTCAAACTCCTAATAAAAGAGAGGGCCCAACGCCAACTCTCTCTCTCTCTCCCGCCTGACCATCGCGCGCCTGCCGGCTCAGGACATGACCCTCTCCCCAGCATCCTCATAATCCCTCATTTTCCTGAGATTCGCTCCTCCCAGCTGCGGACAGGTAAGGTATCTCCCATCATCGAATATCCTGCTAATGCAAATGTGCTGTTTTCTTCAGCCAGTTTGGTGCAGTGGTTAAGTGCGCGGACTCTAATCTGGGAGAACCGGGTTTGATTCCCCCACTCCTCCACTTGCACCTGGCTGGATGACCTTGGGCAAGCCGTAGTTCTGACAAGAGCTGTTCTTGAAAAAAGAGTGGTTTCTGTCAGAGCTCTCTCAGCCCCACCTACCTCACAGGGTGTCTGTTGTGGGGAGGGGAAGGGAAAGGAGTTTGGAAGCCGCTCTGAGACTCCTTTGGGTAGTGACGGGCAGGGTATAAATCCAATCTCTTCTTCTTCTTCTTACTATGGAAATGTTATATTTATATTGTAAACCTGCTGATGTGACCTTGGGTCAGTCACAAGTCCTCTCAGAGCTGTTCTCTCGAGGACAGTTCTGGAAAGAGCTCTCCCAGCCCCGCCTACCTCACAGGGTGCCTGTTGTGGGGAGGGGAAGGGAAAGGAGTTTGTAAGCCGCTCTGAGACACCTTTGGGTAGTGACGGGCGGGGGATAAATCCAATCTCTTCTTCTTCTATCTATATTTCTTAGAACTTGTATAATTGTGTGTATGTGTGTGTTGGTGTGTCCTTGAAGGATATTCACTAAACAAGACCGTTTACTGACGTCAGTCTCAGCGTCTATTTGGTGGGTCTGGAGGGAACTACGGCCCTGTATACATAGATGATCATCCCCACATTCGCTATTGCCTGATTTAAGAGCATTACTCCCCATTTTTGAATTAACGAGTCAAGGCAATTTGGCTAACAAAAGGAGGGGGGAATCAAACCTCTTCCCCATCAGCACAGTCACGGGAAAGGAGTTTGTAAGCCGCTCTGAGACTCCTTTGGGTAGTGAAGGGCGGGGTATAAATCCAATCTCCTCCTCCTCCTCCTCCTCTTTCTTCTTCCTCTCTTTGCCATGGAGTCCACCCTCCAAAGCCTCCATTGTCTCCAGGGGACCTGATCTCTCTGGAGTTAAGCTGTAATTCCGGGGGATCCCCAGGTCGCACCTGGAGGCTGGCATCCCTAGCAGACTCTGATCTGGAGAGCCGGGTGTGATTCCCCACTCCTCCACATGCAGCCAGCTGGGTGACCTTCTGTCAGTCACAGCTCTCTCAGAGCTCTCTCAGCCCCACCTACCTTCACAGGGTGTCTGTTGCGGGGAGGGGAAGGGAAAAGAGTACTTTCTCCTTTCTCACAATACAAGAACTCGTGGCATCCATGAAATTGCTGAGCAGTCGGGTTAGAACAGATAAAGAAGTCCTTCTCATCCAAAGAGTGATTAACATATGGATTCACTGCCACAGGAGGTGGTGGCAGCTACAAGCATGGATAGTTTCAAGAGGAATTGATAAACATCTGGAGCAAGTCCATCAGTGGCTATAGCCACAGGATAGATGGAACTCCAGTCTGGGGCAGGTGATGCACTCGTTCTTGGTGCTGAAGGCAGCTGGGAGGGCTTCTGGTGTCCTGGCCCCATTGCTGACCTCCTGATGGCACCAGGTATATTTTGGCGCTGTGTGACAGAGTGTTGGACTAGATGGCCATTGGCCTGATTCAACATTGGCTTCTCTATGTTCTTATGAAAGGAGACTGTAAGCCGCTCTGAGACTCTCTGGGTAGTGAAGGTGGGTATAAACCAACTCCTCCTCCTCCTCCTTTGCTCCTGCTGCTGGGGGCCCTGGGCTGATGGGAGTTGGGGCCTTGCCAGTAAGTCAGGGGGCCTAGCCCCAAGATGCCCCCACTGCAGCTCCAGGACCGGAGCTGTACCAAATCAGGCTGTTGCTTCATCTAGTCCGGCATTTGCTTTCACACAATGGTCATCCAGATACCCCCCAGGGCCTAGAAGCAGGGCACAGAGGCCAAGGACTCCTCTGTTGTTCCCTCCACCAGCTGGGATTCAGAGGTATACTGCCCCTGAACATGGAGGGTCTATTTAGCCGTCAGAGCTAACATCTATGCTCCGCGACTTCATCTAATCCCCTTTTACAAGCATCAAAACTAGTGGCCATTGTTCCACCTGGTGATGCGAGTTCCGTTGAGGTAATCATGCATGGTGAGAGGAAGGGCTTTTCCGGTCTGTCCTGCCGGTTGTCCATCGGGTTCACCGGGTGCCCCCAAGTTCTCACATTATGAGACAGAGAGAAGAGAGAAAACTCTCTTTCCTTGTTCCAGTTCTTGCCAGTTTGGTGTAGTGGTTAGGAGGGCGGACTCTAATTTGGGAGAACCGGGTTTGATTCCCCACTCCTCCTCTACATGCAGCTGCTGGTGTGACCTTGGGTCAGTCCCAAGTTCTCTCAGAGCTGTTCTCTCAGGAGCAATCCCAAAAAAAGCTCTCTCAGCCCCACCCACTTCACAGGGTGTCTGTTGTGGGGAGAGGGAGGGAAAGGAGTTTGTAAGCAGCTCTGGGACTCCGAGTGAAGGGCAGGGCACAAAACCAATCTCTTCTTCTTCTTCTGCATAATTTTATAAGGCACTATCACGTCCCCCTCTTTTTCTGTAAACTAAAAATGTTCCAAACTCCTTATCTTTTTTCTTTGGAGGGACGTGCTCCAAATCCCTTGGATCAGTTGCGTCTCCCCTTGGCCACACCATTTCCCCACACCAGATATCCTTTCTGAGAGCAATCAGCCCAATGAATGAAGGGTTCTTCTTTCATGATGGCTAAATGGAGCCTCCACATTCAGGGGCAGTATACCTCTGAATCTACACACTACGGGATTGTTAAGCAAGAGCGAACTTTGCGTCTGACCCAGCAAGGCTCTTCTTGTGTTCTTGAGAGAACAGCTGTGATCTAGGCCTGTCAGAGAGCCAGTTTGGTGTAGAGGTTAAGTGCACGGACTCTTATCTGGGAGAACCGGGTTTGATTCCCCCACTCCTCCACTTGCACCTGCTGATGTGACCTTGGGTCAGTCACAAGCTCTGGCACAGCTGTTCTCTCAAGGACAGTTTCTGTCAGAAGTTCTCTCAGCCCCACCTACCTCACAGGGGGTCTGTTGTGGGGAGGGGAAGAGAAAGGAGTTTGTAAGCCACCCTGAGACACCTTTGGGCAGTGAAGGGCGGGGTATAAATCCAAACTCTTCTTCTTCTTCTTAACAAAGCTGAAGACCGGCTGGGTGGTAGATCGAAGAACTGCAAACTATCCAAGCAGATAGATACAGGTGGGTGCTGGTCTGAAGCAGCGGAACCAAGTTTGAGTCCAGTGGTACCTTTAAGACCAACATGGTTTAATTCTGGGTATAAGCTTTGGTGTGCATGCACACCAAAGCTTATACCCAGAATTAAACTTTGTTGGATGCACAAGGAAGTGTATGACCCAGAATTGTATGTACACAAAAGCTTACACCCAGATAGATAAATCCCCGGAAGCACTACTTCTAAACCTCAGAGAGGAAACCGCCCTATCCACTGCACAAAAGAAAAGAAACAGCTTATTACTATTTGCAGCCAAAACCACAATAGCATCCACATGGAAATCCACAAACAATCTGAACGCCATCCTCTGGTATAAAAAACTTTGGAACATATACAGAATGGGGAAAAAACTCAGACATTCTGAAAGAAAACAAATCTAAAGGTGAACACGATGATATTACAAGTTTATGGTCTCCCACATTAGCACATCTAACCACTAAAGGAACAATACCTGATGTAATAAATACACTTCACCAGCTTTCCCTCTAAGCTGAGTTAGTGTGAGCTGGCTCACAGTTTTTTAGGCTCCGGCTCACACGTTTTTGTCTCCGCTCAGGAAGGGACGGCTCCAGTGCAAACTAATTTATGCAGCAGCCACATCGCTTGCTCACAACTTTTATGCCGGTAGCTCACAAAGTAAAATTTTTGCTCACAAGACTCCATAACTTAGAGGGAACAGTCTTCACCTCATTTAGCAATTGCAAAAGGTATTCTAGACATACTGTACGGACAGCATGTAATGGAACGCATCACACTTTAGACTTTTTGGATTAGACTCTAAGCTCTCATGTCCTAAGGTCTGACTTGTAAGACATTGGAAAACAGCATCCTTAGACACTAGACTATAGAGAGCTATATTTCTTTGCATGTATGAAATAATATATGCAGGCTATATGTACATGCCTATCCTGTGGTTAATCTTGTTGTTAATGTAAAATGAATAAAACCATTTTGAAAGGGGAGTGGGGGGGAGCTTACACCGAGATTAAACTTTGTTGGTCTTAAAAGCGCCGGGATTAAAACTTTATCCAAGCATCTTTGAAAGAGAGGCTTAGCAGGCAGAGTTATGGCGGCGCCAGAACGCTAGGGGGAGCTCAAGGCGAGCCCATCCGGCGACTCTTCGTGGCTGCGCTAAAGAGGCAGCCGGGTCGGTGACGCGGCAGCGCCACCTTCAGACCAAAGGCGTTCACTACAAGCGCATGTTTGTTCAGTCGTCTGAGTTCTGCAACAAGCGCGTGACTTGCTAGGAGAGCATCGAGGTGTCCCGCGTGGGCATGCAAAGTGCAAGAGAAAAGCCATTGATTTTAATACATAATACTTAACAGGGGCCGTTGGGGCTAGATTTTGCAGCTAAACACTGAGTTCAGCAGGAGGAGCTGCCGTTGCCAGCCTCCCGGAATCACAACTGCTTCCCCACACTAGAGCGATCAGCTGTCCTGGAGGAAATGGCCGCTTTGGAGGGTGGCTTTATACCCCGCTGATGATGTCCCCTCCCCTTCCCAACTCCCCTCTTCTTCAGGCAACCCCCCCCCCAAAGGGGAGCTGGCAAGTGGCAACGCTAGGAGCTGCCAGGCTAGGAGGTGCAAGGCTAGGAGAAGGGTCCTAATTCCTTGATGAAAACCTTTCACGCATTCCCCCCCTGTGTACTAAGGATGAGCCATCCCTAAACTAGCCCCTGGATATCTGGTTGAGCTTGTGTCCACAAACAATAGCTGGCTAGGATCCCAGAAGAGACCAATAGAGAAAGAGTGTTATGTAAATGGACCATCGTTGGGCGTGGGGGTGTTCAGGGTGTGGTTTGGGGGCATGTTTAAAAACAGGCTACTGCCTGGGATATTGTCCTAAGAGCATAAGAGAAGCGGTGTTGGATCAGGCCAGTGGCCCATCCAGTCCAACACCCTGTGTCACACTGCGGGCAAAATATACCAGAGGCCATCAGGAGGTCCCCCAGTGGGTCCTGGTGTTGTGTCCGCTGACCACCGCATGCTGTCAGCGAAGGAACCTCAGCTTGAGTCCCAGGGAACAATGGGACTGGGGCTCCTGGCTCCAGCTTAGGGGAACCAATGGGAACGGCGGCGGGAATACAAACCCGCCAATGACATCAGGGGGCGTTCCCCTTCGCTTGTATATAGTTGGCCACCTGGCCAGGTAATTTTGTCTTGTGTTGTATAATAGCGAACCATGCTGATCACTACATCGTTGTCCGTGGTTTCATTATGTGTCTAACCCACTATATAGCACCAGGACACGAGAAGCCCTCCCACTGTTGCACCCCTCAGCCCCAAGAATACAGAACATCCCTTGCCCCAGTCCGAGAGTTCCTCTCTATACCTTGTGGCTAAGAGCAATTGATGAACCTGTGCCCCGTACGTTTATCCATAAGAACGTAAGAGAAGCCAATGTTGGATCAGGCCAATGGGCCATCCAGTCCAACACTCTGGGTCACACAGTGGCCAAAGATACCAGGGGACATCAGGAGGTCCAGCAGTGGGGCCAGGACACTAGGAGCCCTCCCACTGTTGACCCCCCCCCAAAGCACCAAGAGCATCCCTTGCCCCAGATTGAGAGCTCCTACCTATACCTTGTGGCTCATAGCCACTGATGGACCTCTACTCCAGATGTTTATCCATAAGAACATAAGAGAAGCCAATGTTGGAGCAGGCCAATGGCCCATCCAGTCCAACACTCTGGGTCACACAGTGGCCAAAAAGACCAGGTGCCATCAGGAGGTCCACCAGTGGGGCCAGGACACTAGACTGTTGCCCCCCCCCCAAGCACTAAGAATACAGAGCCTTAGCAAAACCTGGGACAGGGATTAACTTATGAGTGGTCTCTCTTATTTTTCTTGATTAGATTTGGGATTTATATAACTATATTTCACTGGGCAGGGAGGCAGCATGGTATAGCCCGATCTTCTCAGATCTTGGAAGCTAAGGGTCAGTGCTTGGGAGGAAGGCTCTGCAGAGGAAGGCGATGCCCAACCACCTCTGCTTCTGCCTTGCCTTGAAAGTCCCTTGCTGGGATCACCATAAGCCTTGGATGGGAGACCACCAAGGAAGGCTCTGCAGAGGAAGGCAATGGCCAACCACCCCTGCTTCTCCATTGCCTTGAAAGCCCCAAGCTGGGGTTGCTAGAAGTCTTGGATGGGAGACCACCAAGGAAGACTCTGCAGAGGAAGGCAACAGCAAACCACCTCTGCTTCTGCCTTGCCTTGAAAGCCCCTTGCTGGGATTACCATAAGCCTTGGATGGGAGACCACCAAGGAAGGATCTGCAGAGGAAGGCCATGGCCAACCACCCCCTGCTTCTCCATTGCCTTGAAAGCCCCAGGCTGGGGTTGCCATAAATCTTGGATGGGAGACCACCAAGGAAGGCTCTGCGGAGTAAGGCCATGGCAAACCGCCTCTCCTTCTCCCTTGCCTTGAAAGCCCCAAGCTGGTGTCACTGTAAGTCTTGGAGAGGAGACCATGAAGGAAATAGGCTCTGCAGAGGAAGGCCATGGCCAACCAACCTCTGCTTCTCCCTTGCCTTGAAAGGCCCTTGCTTGGGCTGCCATCAGTCTTGGAAGGGAGGCCACCAAGGGTGACTCTGCAGAGGAAGGCCATGGCCAACCAGCCCTGCTTTTCACTTACCTTGAAAGCCCGTTGCTGGGGTCACTGTAAGTCGGCTGTTCTCGACACCACTTCATGGAGACATATGTCACTGCGTACTTTTTGCCTTCCATTTCCCCTGGACCCTGCTGTTGATCTCAAACCCCCCCCCCATACTCTTGTAAAAATATTGGCTGCTGCATTTCGTATGAGGAAGGGGGGTCTAAGTCCCCAAAAGCTTCTCCTGACGTTAAAACCAAAACTAGTTAATCTTTTTTCCCTCCAAAAAATGGTTTTATTCATTTTACATTAACAACAAGATTAACAACAGGATAGGCATGTACATATAGCCTGCATATATTATTTTATACATACAAAGAAATATAGCTCTATATAGTCTAGTCTAAGGATGCTGTTTTCCAATGTCTTACAAGTCAAACCTTAGGACATGGGAGCTTAGAGTCTAATCTAAAAAGTCTAAAGAGTGACACTTTCCATTACATGCTGTCCGTACAGTATGTCTGGAATACCTTTTGAGATGGCTAAATGAGGTGAAGAGTATTTATTACATCAGGTATTGTTCCTTTAGTGGTTAGATGTGCTAATATGGGAGACCATAATCTTGCAATATCATCGTGTTCACCTTTAGATTTGTTTTGTTTCAGAAGGTCTGAGGTTTTTCCCATTCTGTATATGTTCCAAAGTTTTTTATACCAGAGGATGGCGTTTAGATTGTTTGTGGATTTCCATGTGGATGCTATTGTGGTTTTGGCTGAAAACAGTAATAAGCGGTTTCTTTTCCTTTGCGTAGTGGATAGGGCGGTTTCCTCTCTGAGGTTTAGAAGCAGTGCTTCCGGGGATTTATCTATCTTATGTCCAGTCACAATCCTTATTTCTTCTATTATTTTGTCCCAGAAGGATGCTACTACCGGGCGATCGTACCAGCAGTGTATGTAATTGCCTATTTCTTTGCATCCCCTCCAACACAAAGGGTCTGAGTTACTTGAGATGTGTGATATTTGTTGAGGAGTTTGGTACCACTTGGACATTATTCTGAAGTTCTGCCATTTTTGTGTGATGATGGGGGATTTATTTTCAGGTAGCTCTCGGTCTCACTCTCGGTCAGCCCTGTCCATTCCACCACCTTTTTGCCTCAGACAGGGTTGCCACCTCTGGTCGGGAAATTCCTGGAGGTTTTTTTTTCGGGGGTGGAGCCTGCGGAGGGCGGGGTTTGTGGAGGGGAGGGGCCTCAGTGGGGTAGAAGGCCACAGAGTCCACCCTTCAAAGCGGCCATTTCCCCCTGGGGGACAAATAAATATCATTATCAATATCTGCTTTTAGCGCTTCTGTTATTATTTCTGGCAGCCTCATCTAATGTTCATAAAAAAGGAAATCTGCATAGTCTCCAATAAAAATTTTTAACATCTGTTTGTGGCATGTGGCTCTCAAACGTCATCTCTCTCTCTCTGTCCATCCATCCATCCATCCCTATATCTATCCATCTACCTACCTACCTACCTATAATATTTTATTGATTTTTTAAACTACATCCTACTACCCAAGGGTAAGGGTACAGGGTTATATCCCAAGCCCAGTAACAGCACACTTAGGTAGCATTTCTGCAGGTGAGAGAATCAATCCTGTGCACTAGATTTTTATTTGGTGCAGTGGTTTGGTGTAGTGGCTAAGTGCACGGACTCTAATCTGGGAGAACCGGGTTTGATTCCCCACTCCTCTACATGCAGCTGCTGGATGACCTTGGGCAAGCCATCGTTCTGTCGGAGCTGCTCTCCAAAGAGTAGTTCTTGAAAGAGCTCTCTCATAGAATGTTAGAGTTGGAAGGGACCAGTGTTCCCTCTAAGCTGAGTTAGTGTGAGCCAGCTCACAGTTTTTTAGCCTCCGGCTCACACATTTTTGCCTTAGCTCAGGAAGGGAGGGCTCCAGAGCAAACTCATTTGTGCAGCAGCCAAAACGCTCCCTCACAGCTTTCAAGGGCCAGCAGCTCACAAAGTAGGATTTTTGCTCACAAGACTCCACAGCTTAGAGGGAACATTGGAAGGGACCTTCCAGGGCATCTAGTCCAACCCCCGGAACTCTGCGGGAGCAGAGCCGAAAGACAGCCCTACATACCTACAACATACTCTCAGCCCTGCCTACCTCACCGGGTATATAATATTTTTATTGAATTTAAAAACGACACCCTACTACCCAAGGGAGGAGCTGTGGTGGCTCAAGTGGTTAAGACGCTGAACTGCAGGCTGTGGAAGGTCAGTAGTTCAGCAGTTCGAGACCCGAGAGTGCCGAAAGACGGAGTGAGCTCCCATCTCTAGTTCCAGCTCCTGCCAACCTAGCAGTTCGAAAGCAAGACATTGCAAGTAGATAAATAGGTACCACTTTGGTGGGAAGGTAACAGCGTTCCGTACGCCTTGGTGTTTAGTCATGCCGGCCACATGACCACGGAAACGTCTTCGGACAGCGCTGGCTCTTCGGCTTCGAAACGGAGATGAGCACCGCAACCCTAGAGTCGGATTCGACTGGCTTTCGAGCAAGGGAACCTTTACCTTTACCTTACTACCCAAAGGTAAGGGTAGAGGGGCAAACACTGTCACTAACTTAAGACAAGAATTTTGCTTTGGGTTACAGAAATCCCTCCTGTAATAGCAAGGGAAGATAAGGAGACACTTGATGTTTATTCTTCTATGCGTGGCTCTTACGTTTAAGCCCGTTTGTGCCGCCCCTGCTTCACCCGCCCAGCGCCGACCTCACCTGGCTCCCTCTCCAGAGGACTGTAGATGGTGCTGTCGGCAGCCGCGTCGCTCTTTCCTCCTCTCCCCCGCCCGCCTGCCTGCTCCGCCGGGCCCTGTTCCTGCCGCCTCCCGGCGGCCCCCGGCTCGCCTTCCTGCCTCCCCCCGCCGCGCCGGCCTCGCCCCCGAGGAGCGCCGCCCCCACCTGCCCTCACCTGCCCGCCATGGCCGGCCGGGCGCCTCCTGCCGCCGCTGCAGCCGCTCAGGTGAGTCGGGAGCATCCCCGCGCGCGCGCACCCGCACCCTCACCTGTGGCTTCTCCGCGGCGAAGGGGGCCTCGCCTCGGCCCTGCTGGAGGGAGGGAGGGAGGGAGGGGGGTGGGCTTGAAATCTCTCTCTCTGTGGGTGTTCGTGCGCCCCTCCCCTTAGCAATATTTCCACCCAGGCGGCAGAAACGCCTCCTCTCCGGTGCAGCAAAGACCCATGGCGACCTCTGCATGGCTTAAGTATTTTGGCCCGTTTTTCCCAACGGCGTCCCCTGTTGCAATGCAGGTGTGTTACTGCCTGCACACCTGGGGACAGCCTGGCCAGTCTCCCCCCCACCACCACCGTGATTTCGGGAGCAGTGTTCCCTCTAAGCTGAGTTCGTGTGAGCTAGCTCACAGTTTTTTAGCCTCCGGCTCACGCATTTTTTTGTCTCAGCTCAGGAAGGGATGGCTCCAGAGCAGACCCATTTAAGCAGTAGCCAAAGCACTTAACATAAGAACAGAAGAGAAGCCAAAGTTGAATCAGGCCAATGGCCCATCTAGTTCAACACTCTGTGTCAAAAAGCGGCCAAAATATACCAGGCGCCATCAGGAGGTCCAGCAGTGGGGCCAGGACACTAGAAGCCCCTCCCATTGCTGCCCCCCAGCACCAAGAATAGAGTGCATCACCTGCCCCAGACTGAGAGTTCCCATCTATAAAAGTAAAGGTTCCCTTGCTCAAAAGCCAGTCGAATCCGACTCTAGGGTTGCGGTGTTCATCTCCGTTTCCAAGCCGAAGAGCCAGCGCTGTCCAAAGACATTTCCGTGGTCATGTGGCCAGCATGACTAAACACCAAGGCACACAGAACGCTGTTCCCTTCCCACCGAAGTGGTACCTATTTATCTAGTTGCAATTTCTTGCTTTCGAATGGCTAGGTTGGCAGGAGCTGGAACTAGAGACGGGAGCTCACCCCGTCATGCAGCACTCACAGGTCTTGAACTGCTGAACGACTGATCTTCCACAGCCTGCAGTTCAGCGTCTTAACCACTTGAGCCACCGCAGCTCCCATCTATACCCTGTGGCTAATAGCCACTGATGGACTTCTGCTCCATATGCTTATCTAATTCCCTCCAGAAGCCGTCCATGCTTGTAGCTGCCACCACCTCCTGTGGCCGTGAATTCCATGTGTGAATCACTCTTTGGATGAAGAAGGACTTCCTTTTATCCGTTCTAACCCGACTGCTCAGCGATTTGATGAGTGTGTTAATCCCTCTTTGGGTGAAGAAGGACTTGCTCACAACTTTAATGCCAGTAGCTCACAGGGTAGATTTTTTGCTCACAAGATGCCACAGCTTAGAGGGAACATTGCTCGGGAGCAGTGTCACCAGCCACCGGGTGGATCTCCCAGAATTATGGCTGGTCTCCGGAAGACAGAGATCCCTTCCCCTGGAGAAGACAGTGGCTTTGATGGGTGGATGGTATGACATTGTAGCCCCCCCACTGAGGCCCCTCCCCTCACCCCACCCTCCACAGGCTGCACCCCCAAATCTCCAGGAATTTCCTGGAGTTGGCAGCCCTAAACGCCCATCGTGATGTGTGTGGGGACCGCGGTTCAATGCAGTTTCCCGTATGCAGGTAACATAAAAACAGGAACCCAGTTTGGTCTGGGATCCCGGAACTAGTTTGGCGTTGTGGTTAACTGCACGGACTCTAATCTGGGAGAACCGGGTTTGATTCCCCCACACCTCCACTTGCAGCTGCTGGGTGACCTTGGGTCAGTCACAAGTTCTCTCAGAGCTGTTCTCTCAAGAGCAGTTTCTGTCAGAGCTCTCTCAGCCCCACCTTCCTCACAGGGTGTCTGTTGTGGGGAAGGGAAGGGAAAGGAGTTTGTAAGCCGCTCTGAGACTCAGAATGAAGGGCAGGGTATAAAGCCAATCTCTTCTCCTCTTCTTCTTCCTCCACTTGCAGCCGCTGGATGCTCTTGGGCAAGCCATAGTTCTGTCAAGAGCTGTTCTTGAAAAAGAGCAGTTCCTCCCAGAGCTCTCTCAGCCCCGCCTGCCTCACAGGGTGCCTGTTGTGGGGAGGGGAAGGGGAAGGAGATTGTAAGCCGCTCTGAGACACCTTTGAGTAGTGAAGGGCGGGGTATAAATCCAATCTCCTCTTCTTATTCTTCTTCTTCTTCTTCTTCTTCTTCTTCTTCTTCTTCTTCTTCTTCTTCTTCTTCTTCTTCTTCTTCTTCTTCTTCTTCTTCTTCTTCTTCTTCTTCTTCTTCTTCTT